>CM075978.1:24419395-24529633 GCA_038087875.1 Malacoraja senta
CAGGCGACTGCCAGCAACTTGACAGTTGCCGGCGGTCGCCTGAAAAATTGCCTAAGTGGGACAGTCCCATAAGTATCTCTGTTTATGAATGGAAACCCCAAATCATGAATCCATAGCCTGCAGAGACCCATCGTTCCTTTCAATTACTCTTTTGACCTGGGTCTTCGGCCTGCGTATCTGAAGCTGCTCTTCTATGCTATTCTGAGCAGTGCAGGGAGGGCGAGCATCTGCATGGGAAGGAACTGCAGATGCTGGTTTACACCGAAGATAGACACAAAATGCTGGAGTAACTCAACGTTGTGATGTTTTGGGTCGAGGTCCTTCTTCATACCCAAAACGTCACCCATTCCTTCTCTTCAGTGATTGTGCACGCCCCACCCAGTTACTCCAGCATTTTGTGTCTATCTTCGGAGGGATAATCTGTTCCCTTCATTCTTCTCTCTGGGGAAATGGCCCCCCCACCCCCCAGTTTTCTATAATCCATCTTGGTACCATTAAGTTTATTATTGTCACAGGGTACAATTTAAAGCTTTGTTTTGCATGCTCTCCAACCAAATCAGATATTAATTACTACACATGAATGCAATCAACCCAAACTCAAGTACAATAGAGACAGCGAATAGGAAAATACACGAGTGCAGAATATAGTTCTCAGCATTGTTACTAACAGTTCCAGGGAAAATGTCCCAAGTCCACAATGAGGTAGGTTGGAGAATAGGGACTGTATCCGAACTTATGGAACGATGATTCAAAAGCCTCATTACATTTAACAAATAAAATAAACATGGTGCGAAATGAAAAAAAATAATGATGAATTAAAGTGTATGGGGAAATAATAAGGTGGAACAAACATTTGAGTTGTGAAAATATTTGCAATTATCTATGACTTCCATCCTAGCCCATGTGGCCAGGGCGCAGTGCAATCTTTGCTGCTCTAAAGCTTCACTGAACGACAGCAAACCATGTGATAGTTTCCCATTTTACCTGATTCATGTCTTGCTTCTATTTTAGTACTGCTTTGTATGGTTGAAATCCACAGATCACAGATCAAAAACATTGGCAACACAATCGTGCTTTTCTTCTCAAAGCTCCATTAGATTAATTCACTCTAAGTCTACATAGCTTCATCCAAAGATGAAGTGACAGAATTTAACCAACTGAGGCTAACCAATAACTCTGGGACATAACAAAGTGTTGGGTGAACTCATCAGGTCAGACAGCATCTCTGTAGGAAATGTACAAAGTCTGAAGAAGGATCCTGAACCATAATGTCATCTGTCTATTCCCTCCACAGATGCTGCCTGACTTGCTGAGTTCCTCCAGCATGTTGTGTTTTGCTCAAGATTCCAGCATCTGTAGTTCCTTGTGACTCTAACTCTTGGACATGGAGGAATTTCATTGACAGCATTATAAACTTTAGTTTAGTTTAGAGATACAGCATGGAAAAAAATCTTTCAGCCCACCGAGTCCACGCCAATCATCGATCGCCTGTTCAAGCTTGTTCTATGTTATCCCACTTTCTCATCCACTTCCTACGCACCAGGGGCATTTTTTTTACAGAGCCCAATTAACCTAGAGATCCACACATCTTTGGAATGTGGGAGGAAATTTGAGCACCCAAACCCATGCAATCACAGTGAGAAGGTGCAAACTTCACACAGACAGTACCCAACCACAAGATCGAAGACAGAGGCAGCAACTCTACCAGCTCTGCTGCCCCTTGTTAAATAGTCAAAGGTTTCTCAGTGAGTATAATTCACAACATTTAAATATTTGATTGGCATTGGGGGAAAAATTGCAAAGGAAACCTCACTGACAACTTGCACAGATAGTTTCCATGTGGAATGTGAATCATGATGATAACACGTTGCAATATTATCAATACTTGCAAACATTTGAAAAACTTCCAAAAATGCATTCATTGTTCTTATTTGTAGTAATTGCATCAATTCTTGCCCTGCAGTCTGTTATCTCTTCCATGTTCAATGATGAGTAGCAGAGTGATTTGTGGCTGGCTGGGTGTTTGGTGTTGGCTGATGCTGTTACATTTTTCATCTGTTTTGGATTTTAGAGTTGCAAATGTACCGTTAAAGTCAGGTTGTGTGGGAAAAGCCTTTGAGTCTGGTTCCCTTATGGGTAATTGAAAAATGCTTCCATTTATTTCTTTAATTCTTTTTTAAATCATTAAAAATATAACATTATTTTGGTGGTTTAAAAGGGGGACTCCTGACAGTCCTTATTTTATACCATTAAAATTATACTAACCTCAGCTGAAATAAATAGAAAATGCTGGAAATAGTCAGCATATCCAGTAGCTCCAGTAAAGAAATATAAAGTGAACATTTTTAATTCTGATGACCTTTCCGTAGATCAGCCATCAGTTGTGGAAAAAGTAATCCTGACTACAAACGAAAGCAGGCAGAAAATAAATGAGAATGGATTTCACGTCTCTAGTTTGATCAATCTCATAAAATTCTTTGAAGAGGTAAAACGGAGAGAGTCATTAAAAGTAATATAGTATATACAAGGAACTGCAGATGTAGAAGTCTCGCGGAGAACACAAAGTGCTGGAGTAACTCACCAGGTCAGGCCGCATCTCTGGATGACAGGGATTGGTGATGTTTTGGTTCAGGACCCTTTTTCAGACTTCAAAGTAATATAGTACTCCCAATTCCTCCGTTTACGCCGCATCTGGTGCGGTGTTCCATACCAGGGCATCGGAGATGTCCTCATTCTTTAGGAAATGGTGGTTCCCCTCTTCCATTATAGATGAGACTCTCACCAGGGTCTCCTCGATATCCCGCTGCTCCGCTCTTACTCCCACTCCCCCCATTCATAACAAGGACAGAGTCCCCTTGTCCTCACCCTCCACTCCATCAGCCGTCGCATACAGCATATAATCCTCTAACATTTTCGCCATCTCCAACGGGATCCAACTACTACAGGCCACATCTTCCCATCTCCACCCCTTTCCGCGGAGGCCGATCTCTCCGAAACTCCCTGGTCAACCCGTCCCTTCCCACCCAAACCACCCTCTCCCCAGGTACTTTCCCCACCGCAGGAGATGCAACACTTGTCCCTTTACCTCCCCCCTCGACTCCATCCACGGACCCAAAGTCTTTCCAGGTGAGGCAGAGGTTCACACACCTCCTCCAACCTCATCTACTGTATCCGCTGTTCCAGGTGTCAACTTCTCTACATCGATGAGACCAAGCGCAGGCTCGGCAATCGTTTCACTGAACACCTCCGCTCAGTCCGCCTTAAACTACCTGATCTCCCGGTGGCTCAGCACTTCAACTCCCCCTCCCATTCCCAATCTGACCTATTGTCAGAGTGAGGCCCAGTGCAAATTGGAGGAACAGCACCTCATATTTCGCTTGGGTATTTTACACCCCAGCGGTTTGAACATTGACTTCTCTAACTTCAGATAGCCCTTGCTTTCTCTCTCCATCCCCTTCCCCTTCCCAGTTCCCCCACTAGTCTTACTGTCTCTGACTACATTCTATCTTTGTCCCATCCTCTATGGAACGACATTCTTGCCATAGAGGGAGTACAGAGAAGGTTCACCAGACTGATTCCTGGGATGTCAGGACTTTCATATGAAGAAAGACTGGATAGGCACGGCTTGTACTCGCTAGAATTTAGAAGATTGAGGGGGGATCTTATAGAAACTTACAACATTCTTAAGGGGTTGGACAGGCTAGATGCAGGAAGATTGTTCCCGATGTTGGGGAAGTCCAGAACAAGGGGTCACAGTTTAAGGATAAAGGGGAAATCTTTTAGGACTGAGATGAGAAAAACATTTTTTACACAGAGAATGGTGAATCTCTGGAATTCTCTGCCACAGAATGTAGTTGAGGCCAGTTCATTGGCTATATTTAAGACGGAGTTAGATGTGGCCCTTGTGGCTAAAGGGATCAGGAGGTATAGAGAGAAAGCAGGTACAGGATACTGAGTTGGATGGTCAGCCATGATCATATTGAATGGCGGTGCAGGCTCGAAGGGACGAATGGCCTACTCCTGCACCTATTTTTCTATGTTTCTATGTTTCTATCCTGTCCCCTTACATCAGTCGATGTCATGTCACCCATTCTTTCTCTCCAGAGATGCTACCTCACCCGTTGAGTTACAGCAGCATTTTGTGTCTACCTTCGATTTAAACCAGCATCTGCAGTTCTTTCTTACACAGAGTAATATAGTAGATAGCTTTTCTGACCAGATTTCTGATGGGGCTTTAATTATACGGCATACACTAGATTAAAGAGCATGTGGAGAGAGGGGATTAATAATAGGATGGATTGCCATCTGGTTACAAAACAAATGCTGTCGGTGAATAAAGAGTTGCTTTTCGGGGTTTCAAAGGGAGGAAGTGTGATCTCATCAGAATTATTGCTGTGACGATGCTTTACTTAATTTTGATTTAGATTTTGCAGTCAAAAACAACTTTTCTATATCTGTGCATGGCACCGCATTCGGCAGGTGTCAATAGTGACGAGGTTTGCAACATCAGGCATATTATTGACATATTAATTTCAATGTATTCAATTTTGGTGAGAACTTGAAAGGAACCTAAAAGGATTTCTGATTATAAGGCCACAAATAACCAAACATTTACACCCCAGCGGTATGAACATTGACTTCTCTAATTTCAGGTAGTCCCTGTTTTCTCCTCCCCTTCTCAGCTCTCCCTCAGCCCACTGTCTCCGCCTCTTCCTTTCTTCTTCCTGTCCCCCCACCCTCACATCAGTCTGAAGAAGGGTCTCGACACAAAACATTGCCTATTTCCTTTGCTCCATAGATGCTGCCTCACCCGCTGAGTTTCTTCAGCATTTTTGTCTACCTTCGATTTTCCAGCATCTGCAGTCCCTTCTAAAACATTGTAACACTGTTCTTTTGCACCACAAAGGCAAAGCAAACACAACATTATTTCCAGAGGGAAATAAATGTTTGCTGCACTGATATTGGACTAATTAATTTGTACAGTCTGATTGCTGTAAGTGCAAGTTTATCCCTGTCATTAAAAAAAACAGAAGGCATATTCTTCCATTTTTTTCTCCTATTGTTTTCTCTGCTGTTCCACAGGCTGAGGTGAGATGTGCTGCAAGTATAAAAAATTATGAGAGGCAGTAAGGTCGACAGTCAGAACCTTTTTGCAGGGTGGAAATGTCTGGAGGGCACAGCTTTAAGGTGAGAGGGGACAAAGTTTAAAACAAAGTTGTGGAGGGAGATATGATAGTAGTAATTAAGAGGCTTTTAGATCGGCACATGTATACGCAGGGAATGAAGGAATATGGAACACGTGCAGGCAGAGGAGATTAGTTAAACTTGGCATCGTGTTCGCCACGGATATTGAGGGCTGAAGAGCCTGTTCATGTGCTGTATTGTTCTCTGAATTAGTGTGGTTCATTGATTTTGGTGATGAATAGGGCTCTAAAACCCTCAGCCGTTTTGATAAAGAGGCCACAAAAAGTATTCTACCATTTGTGGCAGAGGCCATCAAGATAAGAAATCTAATCGGAGACTTTATTTTACTAAGAGAGCGCTGGGAATGTGGAACTTGATCTACAGAGAGATGTGGCATTGTATAAATGTATTTAAGATGAGCTGAATAGATATGTGAGTGCAAAAGGGATGAGTGGATCGTTATGCAGATAGAATAAAATGAGTCAAGAACTGAACAAACTCAAGTGGAGTATTAATATCTTCACGCAAGGTTGGGGTAAACAGCTGTGCCATTTATTCAATGTCATTCTAAGCAATTCTGCAGATGAATGTAATCTGTAACGTAATGTTAAGTGTTACACAACAGTAACCTTGTTCAAATCTGAAATGTATGTTTTAATTTTTTGCTATAAAAGAGTGACCAGTGTTTGGTGTGGATCTGGTGGGCCGATAGGCCTGTTTTGTGCTGCCAAAATAAAGCATTAATTGTACTACAATTTAAATGGTTTAAATCTTATTGGAAGATGGGGAGCATAATGATCGAACTCACGTTGCTGAGATTCTGGTCCATATTTTTGATTCATGTAGACTTGATGATTATGATGGTCTGTGAATTATGGCCCTTTATGTTTCCTGGTGGGGCAGGACTATTAAGGATGTTATTGAGAACCTCAAGAGCACATTGAAGCCGGGTGTGATGGGCAGAAGGAGTAGATTACCTCACAGTCTCTGGCTCGCCCTGTCGGCCACGAATAATCCCATCTGCCTCATTAGCAACAAAGAATCCTCGTGGAAGTTTGCCATCCTTGCAACAAGGTTCTGCTGAAGACGTAAGAAGGTGAATAAATGAAACGCTCCAAGTTAGGATAGATATGTCAACGTTTGAATGGTCTCGAGTGTATTATGTGCACAAGGCAGGATGCTGGACCAGAGTATCGTAATCAGCAAATCTACATGAATCAAAGGTATGGACTAGAATCTCAGCAAAATGAGTTTGATCATTATATTCCCCTTCTTCCAATAAGGAATTTTATGACAAACCTTTATAGAAGAAGTGATCACAGCAGTTGGAAAGGGTGTAAAAGAGATTCACCAGGATATTACCTGGGCTTGTGGGCTTGAGACTGGGAGCATAAGAGGCTGAGTTGTGACCTTATTGAGGTTCAAAAGATTAGGAGGGGTATAGATAAAGTATTTTGCCCAGGATAGATGATCTAATACTAGAGGGCATAGGTTTAAGGTGAAAGGGAAGAGGTTTAAGAGGGACAGATTTTTCACTCGGAGGGAAATCCAAATCTGGAACTAGCTGCCTAGAAGCTTGACGTTGAAAATTATGACTTTGAAAAGACATATACATTTCATTTTAATGTTTAGAAACATCTAAGATTTTTTTTAAAATCATTGATTTTTTTCAACAGGTTTCAATGTTTCTGGCGTAAAAGCATTGAAAGTCAATAGCAGGTTTGACAGGTGATTATGTCGTTGAACATGATTTCGTGAGCTGCCAAAGTTTTGTTTTCTGCTGTTTCATTTGCATAGTGAGTTGTGAGCCTTGACATTGGGTGACAAGTTATATTGTAGGTGGCTCAGAAAGTCTTATCATTTAGCCTCGAGTTTCACCCAGTAAAGATGGGACTGATGATATCACAACTGAATGTATGTGCATATCCCATAACTTATGCCTTCATTCTACTAACAAAAGAAAGCTTTTAGACAAAATTACATCTTATTTCCTCATGAAGATGTAATTTTTTTTTGTCTCTGGAGAGGATGAATAAAGACTGGGAATGACGTCTTAGCCATCTGTTGTGTTCACACTCCCTTTGCTTGTCGATATTGAATAGTAGGAATAGGAATACTTTTTGGCACATGTGACGAGGCACAGAGATTCTTAGCTTGCATACACAATGTATACAAATAACAGCCACCTACGGCGCTGACAAAATTACAAAGCAGGCCGGCTCCCTCTTTTGTCCCCTCCCGCCCAACAGTTCCCCCACGCCGGGTCCCCATTGTCCTTTGTCCCTCCCCCCCATTGTCCATTGTCCTACCCCACCTCCCTCTTGGCAGTCCCCCCACGCCGGGTCCTCCATTGTTCTCCCCCTCCCCCCTCACGGTGGTCCTCCACGCTCTCATCGACCATCGACCACGGGTTGACCCGCAGTGAGGCATCGCCGCCGCCGAGACGCCATTGTCGTGATACTTCATACAGTATGAAGATGAATCAGTGTAAATAACATTGTATCTGACTTTTAAAACGTGAGCGATCTAAATAAATAATACCATCGACTTTTCATACTTTGAAGGCTGCTAAAAAGGATGATTTGTCCACATGTAATATACATAATAGCACACATAGTTGCTGGCCAAGGCTAGGTTGCGACAACAGACTAGGAATTTGCAGCCGACTTCCCTTGCCCCTTATTTTCAATCATGATGCAACAGAGTGCATTTTGGAAAGTCTGTAAAAGTACTGTGAAACTAAATCTTACATGTTTACCGTGTGTATATATATTATATATACAAATATACTCGCAATAAGCGAGTTCAGTATATATATATATAAGCATTGTGTTTCAATTAATCTCCTTTTTCCAATAATTTGTCAACTTGATTTGGTTCGGGTCCATGCTGCATTTACCTTCAGACTGGTTTTGAATTTCATTTTGGCCATTAAGCTAAATTGAAGAAGTGTCCTGAAGCAACCAACTAATTTTGCTCAGTCAGATGATGCCTTATGTTTTTGTGATTGCTTTCACTCCGTAACACAATCAATCTGCTATTTTTATGCTGCTGCCAGCAGGTGCGGTTGTTGAAAGATATCTCCAGATTTTGAGATCTATGGAGATGGGAGCTAGAAAGTGTAGTTCACGTCTATTGTTTATTTTGAAACTGTCAAACATCATTGATTTTGGTGATGAATAGGGCTTAGGTAACCTAAAATAATTTAGAATATTCATTTCCTGCCTGAAATGATTGCAAACATTATTGTTTCCCCTGAAGGGATCACACACCATGGAAATTAGTGTTGCTCTTCCCATGTATTGAAACCAAGAACAAAATAGACAATGTCTTTGAAATTAAAGTGGTGCAGCTGGTAGATCTGCTGCCTCATAGAGTTCGATCCTGACTTCAGGAGTTGTCTGTGTGGACTTTGCACCTTCTCCCTGTGACGACGGGGTTTTCTCTGGGTGCTCTGGTTTCCTCCCACATCCCAAAGATGTGCTAATAGAGAAAATCCCTCCTGTGAAACAAACAAAGGAAACACATTTTGATGAAGCCATGTGCTTAGTTTAGTTTAGTTTTTAGTTTAGTTTAGTTTAGTATTTAGTTTAGTTTAGTTAGTTCAGAAATGCAGCATGGAAACAGGCCTTTTAGCCCACTGAGACCATCAAACTCCCGTTCACTGTTCAATATTATCCCATTTTTGCATCCACTCCCTTCACACTAGGCGCAATAAGCGAGTTCGGTATTCCGACTGCGCATGCCCAGGTCAAAGGTCACTATGCATAAACATTGCTGGAAAGCAGTGGAGCTGTGTACAAAGAGACCTTCATTTCTTCTGTTTTTTCCAGATTTGATTCTTCTAGGTAAGAAAATACTGCTTTCAAACTATGAATTAGTTGTATTTATTGTTCCTTTGTTAAAAGCTAAGATTATTTTGTCGTTTTTATTGCTTTATGCTTTGGTGAGTGAGCGAGATCGTGGTCGGGCCCGGGTCTCCGACGCTGCGGGCACTGTTGAGTTGCTGCTGGGCCATCCCCGTCTCCTCACGGGTGTCCCGTCCCTGTCGGGGGGCGGCCGGAGGTGTCGGGCCGGGCTTGCAGCTGGTGCGGGGAGGAGGCACTTGCTCTGGCTCCCGGGGGGGCCATTCCCCAGCGGGCCGGGAACCGCCGGCTGCGCTTCTCTCCTTGTCCAGTGGCTGTCGGTTGGCCCTGGCGAGGGATGCACATGGGGTGCTGCGGTGGCTCGGTGGGTCAGGCGAAGTTGAGCTGGGGTTGGCGCTTCTTCTCAGTGCTGGTTGTGGGCCTGGGGCCGCTGGTGTCGTTGGTCCGGAGGTGGTGGGGGGGTGGGAGGACGACAGGGTGGCGCCGGGGACCCGGGTTCGATCCTGGCTGCGAATGAGGCGCGGGTCTGTGTTCGCGCTCTCCCCTGTCTCCCACTTGCATCTGCCCCCTCTCTCTCTCTCGCTGTTACACCCCGCTCTCCCGCTACCAGTTCCTTGGGGGAGGGGGGGGGGGATGAGGAGTTGACCATTTATGGGAGTCTCTGGAATCAAGAATTTCAATGCTCATTCTTATTCATAGATGAGGCTGAATAATTCCATTGCCTTGAAACTAGCAGGATAGTGAAATTCGACTCAGAAACTATCATCATTGTGTTCCAGTCTGGAAATACATTAATTTTCCTATAATGTAACCACACGGCACCCCCGTTCCTCAGTTTAAATATATTTTTACACATAAATTATGAATAAAGATAAGAATTTATACACATTCTTCAGCCAGCACTTTGTTCGCTTTTTTCTTTATGGTGAATGACCTTTGACAAATCCCATGATTCTTTGCGATTTTCAGAATACTCACAGAGGCCAATTAACCTCTCCTACATATTTGGTATGTGGGTGGAAACCAGAGCACCTGGAGGAAACTCCTTACAGTCACAGGGAGAACGTGCAAACTCCACACAGACAGCACCCTTGGTCAGGATCAAACATGGGTCTCTGGCGATGTGCACCACTGTGCCACAGGTTGAGCTAAAAAAAACATCTTGTGGTATAACTAGCAGTTGAAAGTGGAAATTGAATGATCAGGAATCGACCATCTAATCTGTTGAGTTTGTGTGAAAGGAACTTATCAACCCTCATTCCTTGAAAAAGTAACATACGCTAGTGTACATTCTCCATAAACGAGGGTACAGTCTGATTCTCCTCAACTTCATTGCGGACATTGGACTTTGTCTCTGGAAATGTTACTCTGCAATGCTAAGAACTATATTCTGCACTCGGTATATTTCGTTTCACTCTACCTATTGCATTTGAGTTTGGCCTGACTATATATATCTGATTTGATTAGATACGATGCAAGCACAGTTTTTTACGGTACCTCGGCACATGTGATAAAATTAAGTCTAAACCACAAGCCTAAACATTTTTTTACCTTCAATTTTGCTGTTGTCATTTTTCTGCATTGTTACAATATTCAACATGCAACTATGAATTTGATTCTTCTTAAATGGAACCAATCTTGATATTTGGAGACACAAGGAACTGCAGATGCTGGAGTAACTCAGAAGGCTAGGCAGCATCTCTGGAGAGCATGGATAGGTGATGTTTCAGGTCAGGATCCTGCTTCAGACTGATTATTGGGGGGGGGAGAACAGAACAAAGGCTGGAAAGCCATAGGTAGATACAAGGGAGCTGGTGCAGAGTGTTGTACAAAGGCCAGAACTGAAGAGACAAAAAGTATGAGATTAGAATGGAAGAGGTGAAAATTGTGACGCCAGCGTAGTGATTCCCAGAGTTTTGATACCCGTGTACCCCTTCGTAAATTTTCGTACGCATCTTGTACCCCTCGTTAAATGCAATCATATTTCATTGTAAAAGTCGATAAAAATTGCATACATTTTTATCACACACACACACACACACACTCTCCCCCTCCCCCTCCCCCACCTCCTCCCCCTCCCCCTCCCCCTTCCCGTGTGCGGGAGTCTGCAAACTACCCAAATACAGCAGCTTTCACAACTTGAGTAGGAGAATTCATACAAAATATATAATTTATTAGCAAATATGTTTGTATAAAATAATCTGTAACCACAGTATTTTTTTCTAATAATAAATCTATGATTCAGTAGTACATAGATGAAAATTGCCGCGTACCCCCTGAAGACCACTGGCGGTACGCGATCCCCACTTTGGTAAACACTGCGCTAGAGGAAGGAATATAGGTGGAAGGAGACAGGGAGAGGGAAGGGGAGAAATGGGTGCAAATCCAGATGGGGCACAGAAAAGAGAAGGGGCATTTGATATTTAATGGTGAAGCATTCCATATGATGTAGTTCTATGAACTTAATGTAAAGTGAGTATCACATACCATTCACAAGTTCCCTTGTGGCCAACGTGATCATGTTGCTGAGCACACCTCTGATATCCAATACAAATAAAACAACTATCCTGGAGCAGAAAAAAACAAGCAACAGACTTCACTGTAGATTCAGTCGAGAGAGCGGCAAGAGTATTTAATTGTCATATGTACCGACAATGGGACAATTAAATTATTTCTTACTGCCGCTTAACAGGCCTGTAAATGCAACAACATGTGAATAAATATATAATAATCAGTAATGCAATAAATTAATAACAATAATACTCAGTACTTTGGCCTTCATCAGTCAGAGTATTGAGTATAGAAGTTGGGAGGTCATGTTGCAGTTGTAGAAGATGTTGGTGAGACCGCATTTAGAATATTGAAGGTAGACAAATATGCTGGAGAAACTCAGCGGGCGAGGCAGCATCTATGGAGAAAAGGAATAGGTGACATTTCGGGTTCAATTCAGTTCTGGGCACCATGTTATAGGAAAGATATTGTCAAGCTTGAAAGGGTTCAGAAAAGATTTACGAGGATGTTGCCAGGACTAGAGGGTGTGAGCTGTCGGTAGAGGTTGAGTAGGCTGGGTTTCTATTCCATGGAGCGCAGGAGGATAAGGGGTGATCTTATAGAGGTTTATAAGATCATGAGAGGAATAGATCGGGTAGATGCACAGAGTCTTTTGCCCAGAGTAGGGGAATCGAGGACCAGAGGACATAGGTTCAAGGTGAAGGGGAAAAGATTTAATAGGAATCCGACGGGTAACTTGTTCACACAAAGGGTGGTAGGTATATGGAACAAGCAGCCAGAGGAGGTAGTTGAGGCTGGGACTATCTAATCATTTAAGAAACAGTTAGACAGGTGCATGGATAGGACAGGTTTGGAGGGATATGGACCAAGCACAGGCAAGTGGGACTAGTGTAACTGGGACATTGTTGGCCGGTGTGGGCGAGTTGGGCTGAGGGGCCTGTTTCAACATTGTATCACTCTATGACTCTATGATTAGGTAACCATAATAGTGCAGAACTGAAATCCACTGTGCAACCAAAGCCACGGTCCAAAGAAGATCATAGTTGCTTAGGTTAATGTTGTGCAGAGCCTAATGGTTGCTGGAAAGAAGTGGTTCATGAAGCTGATGGTCACATTTTTCAGGCTCCTGTTCCTTCTTCCCGATGGTAGCAGTGAGATGAGAGCATGGCCAGAGTGGTGTGGCAGTTTGATGACATTAGTTGCCTTTTTTAGGCACCAACTCCTGTAGAAACGATTGGTGTTGGGGATGTCAGTAACAATGATTATGGTCATACCGCAGCAAAAAACACATTTCTAAATTGTCAAGTCAAGAGTGTTTTATTGTCATATGTACCAAAATGAACCAATGAAATTCTTACTTGCAACAGCACAACTGGGTTGGAAACACAGTACTCATTAGATTATATAAGAAAAAGAAAATAAATATTTAAATAAAAACTATATAATGTAAAGCAAAACAAAGCCTGAAGCCCCTAGTGCAACCAAGGCAGTTTAGCTGGATTTCGTGACGTTCAATAGCCTGATGGTTGTTGGGAGGAAGATGTTCCTGAACCTGGATGTTACAGTTTTTAGACTCTTGAACCTTCTTCCCCAGGGCAGGAGTGAAATGAGAGCTTGGCCAGGGTGGTGTGTGTCCTTGATGATGCTGGCTGCCTTTTTGAGATAGTGGCTCCTATAGATCCCTTTGATGGTGGGGGGAGGTCAGTACCTGAGATGGACCGGGCATATGTACCAAAATTCACCTCTTTTTTCAATATCAAATCCCAATCGGAGATGTTGTGGGAAATTATTTTCTCTATGCTACGTAATGGGAATACCTGGCACCTCATTGGACAAATCACTGTGACAATATTAATTAAATCGAGCAATGTGGAACATAAACATTGCTTTTGCTTCTTGCTTCCAACATGAGCAGATGCCAGCAACACATTTGAGAAGCAATGTTAAACAATGCTGCTTCCCTGGCACATTATTACCCACCTGGCACTCTGGGATCCTGACATTCTGAAGTCCCAATAAAGTGAGAACTCTTGTTGTGGGTAGCTCACTGCACTTAACCGTTTACATATTACACAGTTATCGCATGGAAATCTACCAACTCAAAGGAGATTAACTGAGTTTCTCCTGATAGCTGAATTAACCTGATTTTGTTTGTTCACATCACATCAAAATTAATTGATTGAAAAAGACAGCATGGAATCAGACCCTTTGGCTCATCGATGCCATGCCAAGCATCGACCACCCGTTCATACTAGTTCTATATTATCCTATTTTCGCATCCACTCCCTACATATTAGGGGCAATTTACAGAAACTAATTAGCCCACAAACCCGCACGTCCTTGGTGTGTGGGAAGAGACCAGAGTTCCTGGAGAAGACACACACAGTCATAGGGAGAACATGCAAACTGCACACAAACAGCATCCAAGATCAGGATTGAATCCACGTCTCTGATGCTGTGAGGCAGCAGTTCTACCAGCTGCGCCACTGTGCTGCCTACTGTGACCCAAGATATGATTTAAGTTAGCTCAATGTATATGTATATGAATAAACGGGTCCCCTTCTGTTGAGGGGCTGATAGGAAACTCAGTATAGGTATCAATTCACTTTGTAATATCACATGCAAACAGTTTGCTGTCACAATTAGAACAACATGTACTAATTGGCAGGAAAACAACATTATTGGGATTCCAAAAAGAAAGAAACAGCAAAGGAATTGTACGATAATGGTGTGATTATCGGTTGTGCAACATTCAATTCAGTATTTTTCAGATTCAAGAACGCCTAATTGTCATATGTACTGGCAAAGGAACAGTAAAATTCTTACTTGCTGCAGATTAACAGGACCATAAATACGATAACACATGGATAATATATAATAATCAACAATTCAATAACAGTAGAACTATGTAACTATAATAGTGTGGAAGTCAAAGTCCACAGTGCAATCATACATACAATCCATAGAAGGTCATAGTTTGCTGAGGTTAGTGTTGTGCACTGTTCAAGTGCCTGATGATTGCTGGCAAGAAGCTGTTCTTCAACCAGGTGGTCACAGTTTACAGGGCCATATACATTCCTAATGGTAGTAGTGAGATGAGAGTATGGTGTGGATCTTTGACAATGTTAGCTGTCTTTTTGAGGCAGTTTCTCTTATTTCGATGGTGGGGAGGTCAGTCCCTGTGATGGACCCGGCAGTGTCTATCACACTCTGACCTCACCATGTGGTCTCTACTGGAAAAATCAAAAACAGGTTGGGTGGCAGCTTTGTAAACCACCCTCACTGAGTCTACAAAGTTAACCCTAAGCTTCCAATTGCCTTTAATACTCCATCTTGCTCTCATTCCAGCCTTCTTCTCTTTGGCTTCTTGCAGTTTTCTAACAAAGTCTTGTATAAGCTTAAGTAACAGGTGATATATCCTGTTTAAGAAGGAACTGCAGATGCTGGAAAATCGAAGGTAGACAAAAGTGCTGGAGAAACTCAGCGGGTGCAGCAGCATCTATGGAGCGAAGGAAATAGGCAGCGTTTCGGGCCGAAACCCTTCTTCAGACTGCCGTTCTTCAGAATCAGGTGATATATCCTAACTGGCACATTAGACTCCTTACGACAGAACAATTAATTTACTACTTTCAGGCGATCATCTTTTGTCTTTTAACTCTCCGCAAATACTGCCTGACCTGCTGAGTATTTCTAGTATTCTCTCACATAGCAGATTTCTAGTAACAACTAGAATTTCTGGTGTTTTGTGTCTTACAGGTCCAGCATTGCATTTATTTTCTCTCCTCTGCTCTCATTGATCTCAAGTTAATGTCTTGTCTAGAAGAGTTGAGTAGCGATTAATGATCCCTCACCTGCTCTCTTAACCAGCACCATTACTTGTGATATTTAGTCCCCTTTGTTCTGCACTCTATTACACTCATTTGCTTTATTCTCTACCATTTATATAACCTAAAACATTTGATTTCCACATTGATATCCATTCTGAAAAAGGGGTCCAAACCCAAAACGTTGCCTATCCATGTCCTCCAGAGATGCTGCCTGACCCACTGAATTACTCCAGCACTTAATGTTCCACGCAAGATTCCAGCATCTTCAGTTCCTGGGTGTCTGATTTCCAGATTTTCCTAGTTCTGATGAAACATCATCCATCTAACACCATTGTTCTCTTCACAGATGCTGCCTGACCTACTGAGTATTTCCCTTAATTTTCTACTGTTATTTCAGTTTACCAATTTTCAATGTCCTCCTTTAAATCTCCAAGTAGCAAGTATTAGTGAACTGCAGGTATGGCAATGGAGAGCAGCTGCATGAGTTTGTGCCAATGTTCTTGCCATTGCATAGTACTGCGTATTGAAAGAGAGGAAACTTCGCTTGGCAAATTTGCAGATGATACAAAGCTGGCTGGCAGTGTGAACTGTGACGAGGATGCTATGAGGATGCAGGGTGACTTGGACAGGTTGGGTGAGTGGGCAGATGCATGGCTGATGCAGTTTAATGTAGATAAATGTGAGCAAGAACAGGAAGGCAGATTATTATCTGAATGGTGTCAAGTTAGAAAAAGGGGAAGTACAACTTGATCTGGGTGTCCTTGTTCAGCAGTCACTGAAAGTAGGCATGCAGGTACAGCAGGCAGTGAAGAAAGCTATGTTGGCCTTCATAACAAGAGGAGTTGAGTACCAAAGAGGTTCTTCTACAGTTGTACAGGGCCCTAGTGAGACCACACCTGGAGTATTGTGTGCAGTTTTGGTCTCCAAATTTGAGGAAGGACATTCTTGCTATTGAGGGAGTGCAGCATTGGTTCACATGTTCACAGGTTAATTCCTGGGACGGCGAAACTGTCGTATGTTAAAAGAATGGAGAGACTGGGTTTGCATACACTGGAAGTTAGAAGGATGAGAGGGTATCTTATTGAAACATATAAGATTATTAAGGGATTGGACACGCTAGAGGCAGGAAACATGTTCCCGTTGGGGGAGTCCAGAACCGGGGGCCACGGTTTAAGAATAAAGGGTAGGCCATTTAGAACGGAGACGAGGAAAAACTTTTTCACCCAGAGAGTTGTGAATCAGTGGAATTCTCTGCCTCAGAAGGCAGTGGAGGCTAATTCTCTGGATGCTTTCAAGAGAGAGTTAGATAGAGCTCTTAAAGATAGCGGAGTCAAGGGATATGGGGAGAATGAAGGAAAGGGATACTGATTGTGGGTGATCAGCCATGATCACAGTGCATGGTGGTGCTGGCTCGCAGGGCTGAATGGACTACTCCTGCACCTATTATCTATTGTCTGGTGGATAAATGTAGATTCTTCACTTGCACTGGAGGGAAATGTTAGCACAGTTTCTTGGATAAACAAAAACTATGGGGATTTCGCAGAGGCAAGGTTATTTTTCTTGTCTGCCTACTCCTGTTGCAAAATTGTACGTAATCTAATATTGTTGCAAAAAAGGATGCTTAAATTAGAAACATATTAATACCCATGATGGTTCTGACAGATCAGAAATGTTAAAATAGAATGGTAGATGACAAAAGAATTAGAGCAGAGTTTAATGAATCTGAACTTGCCATTAGATACATAGATACATAGATACATAGAAAATAGGTGCAGGAGTAGGCCATTCGGTCCTTCGAGCCTGCACCGCCATTCAATATGATCATGGCTGATCATCCAACTCAGTATCCCGTACCTGCCTTCTGTCCATACCCCCTGATCCCCTTAGCCACAAGGGCCACATCTAACTCCCTCTTAAATATAGCCAATGAACTGGCCTCAACTACCCTCTGTGGCAGAGAGTTCCAGAGATTCACCACTCTCTGTGTGAAAAAGTTTTTCCTCATCTCGGTCTTAAAGGATTTCCCCCTTATCCTTAAGCTGTGACCCCTTGTCCTGGACTTCCCCAACATCGGGAACAATCTTCCTGCATCTAGCCCGTCCAACCCCATAAGGATTTTGTACGTTTCTATAAGATCCCCTCTCAATCTCCTAAATTCTAGCGAGTATAAGCCAAGTCTATCCAGTCTTTCTTCATATGAAAGTCCTGACATCCCAGGAATCAGTCTGGTGAACCTTCTCTGCACTCCCTCTATGGCTATAATGTCCTTCCTCAGATTTGGTGACCAAAACTGTACGCAATACTCCAGGTGTGGTCTCACCAAGACCCTGTACAACTGCAGTAGAACCTCCCTGCTCCTATACTCAAATCCTCTTGCTATGAAGGCCAACATACCATTTGCTTTCTTCACTGCCTGCTGCACCTGCATGCCTACTTTCAATGACTGGTGTACCATGACACCCAGGTCTCGCTGCATCTCCCCATTTCCTAATCGGCCACCATTTAGATAATAGTCTGCCTTCCCGTTTTTGCCACCAAAGTGGATAACCTCACATTTATCCACATTATACTGCATCTGCCAAACATTTGCCCACTCACCCAGCCTATCCAAGTCACCTTGAAGTCTCCTAGCATCCTCCTCACAGCTAACACTGCCCCCCAGCTTAGTGTCATCCGCAAACTTGGAGATGTTGCTTTCAATTCCCTCGTCCAGATCATTAATATAAATTGTAAATAGCTGGGGTCCCAGCACTGAGCCTTGCGGTACCCCACTAGTCACTGCCTGCCATTGTGAAAAGGACCCATTTACTCCTACTCTTTGCTTCCTGTTTGCCAGCCAGTTCTCTATCCACATCAATACTGAACCCCCAATACCGTGTGATTTAAGTTTGTATCCTAATCTCTTATGTGGTACCTTGTCGAAAGCCTTCTGAAAGTCCAGATACAACACATCCACTGGTTCTCCCCTATCCACTCTACTAGTTACATCCTCGAAAAATTCTATAAGATTCGTCAGACACGATTTACCTTTCGTAAATCCATGCTGACTTTGTCCAATGATTTCACCACTTTCCAAATGTGCTGCTATCCCATCTTTAATAACTGACTCTAGCAGTTTCCCCACTACCGATGTTAAACTAACTGGTCTGTAATTCCCTGTTTTCTCTCTCCCTCCCTTCTTAAAAAGTGGGGTTACGTTTGCTACCCTCCAATCCTCAGGAACTACTCCAGAATCTAAAGAGTTTTGAAAAATTATCACTAATGCATCCACTATTTCTGGAGCTACTTCCTTAAGTACTCTGCGATGCAGCCTATCTGGCCCTGGTGATTTATCGGCCTTTAATCCATTCAATTTACCCAACACCACTTCCCGACTAACCTGGATTTCACTCAGTTCCTCCATCTCCTTTGACCCGCGGCCCCCTGCTATTTCCGGCAGATTATTTATATCTTCCTTAGTGAAGACGGAACCAAAGTAGTTATTCAATTGGTCCGCCATATCCTTGTTCCCCATGATCAATTCACCTGTTTCTGACTGCAAGGGACCTACATTTGTTTTAACTAATCTCTTTCTCTTCACATATCTATAAAAACTTTTGCAGTCAGTTTTTATGTTCCCTGCCAGTTTCCTTTCATAATCTATTTTCCCTTTCCTAATTAAGCCCTTTGTCCTCCTCTGCTGGTCTCTGAATTTCTCCCAGTCCTCTGGTATGCTGCTTTTTCTGGCTAATTTGTACGCATCATCTTTTGCTTTGATACTATCCCTGATTTCCCTTGTTATCCACGGATGCACTACCTTCCCTGATTTATTCTTTTCCCAAACTGGGATGAACAATTTTTGTAGTTCATCCATGCAGTCTTTAAATGCCTTCCATTGCATATCCACCGTCAACCCTTTTAGAACTAATTGCCAGTCAATCTTGGCCAATTAGAATTCATTGAAAGGCACAGACTGTGCTGAAGCAGCATCTGTGGAAGACCCGTTGACTACTCCAGTATTTTGTGTCATTGTTTGTAAACCCGCATCTGCAATTCATGTGTGTCTACATTATAATTCATTATTTGTGTTCATTATTGATTAAAATGTTGAAGGGCTGGTCAGTAAGACATATGGGATGCCTTTAAATCACGAGGACTTTTTCCTTCTCTGCAATATATCAACAGCTATTAACAGCATGGATATTAACATGACAAGAAATTCTTATGGCAAAATGTAGCTAATACCGAGTCTAGAATTGAACATGTTTTATGGTTTGTCTAGTGCCAAAATGTTTGATTTCTGTTTGGAGCACGGGATATCCTGGAGTACGCATTATGCTTCATTTTCTGCAAACAATTTTTTTCTATTGCCACTGAATAGTAAGGGAGAAAATACAGATATTTTACTTATATCGCCAAAATGGCCCTGGAAGCAGCAATTAATGACGTTTTGGAAACATCTGGAACTGCAGATGCTAGCTTACAAAAAAAAGACTCAAAGTGCTGGAGTAACTCAGTGGGCCAGGCAAATCCCTGGAGGATAGACACAAAAAGCTGAAGTAACTCAGTGAGTCAGACAGCATCTCTGGAGAAAAGGAATGTGACATTTAGCGTCAAGACCCTTCTTCAGTCTTTCTGACGAAGTGTTTCGACCCAAAACGTCACCTATTCCTTTTCTTCAGAGATGCTGTCAGACCCGCTGAGTTACTCCAGCTTTTTGCATCTATCTTCTGTTTAAACCACTATCTGCAGTTCCTTCCTACACAAATCCCTGGGAGACATGGATAGGTGACGTTTCATGTCAGGACCCTTCTTCAGATTCAAATGAAGTTTTGTAGGATAGCACTGAGTCCTCTAGTGTTTACACTGTTCATAAATAGTGTGCCAGGGAATGTTTCCGATGATATTGTGAAACCTAATGACTCGAAGCTCAAGTAATAAATGTGAGAGCAATGTTTGCTGAAGACGTTGACAGTGCAAAATATTGTGTTTTGTTCGAGGTAACAGATGTGACAACCATCTGGATTTTTCCTTTTCAGTGCATTTCTATTTCTCCCTTCAGGTAAATTTACCTGTTTCATCTAATTGTAATTTCAAGACATTGTACTCATTAACTATTTGGCATGGTGCCGAATGAACCATGAAAGGGGGTAATTTGGCTTAGGGAGTGCAGTTAGGCATCAGTACCGGGACAGGGGGAAGTTTGATGATTTGAGATTATAACCATATAACCATATAACAATTACAGCATGGAAACAGGCCATCTCGGCCCTTCTAGTCCGTGCCGAACACTTACTCTCACCTAGTCCCATCTACCTGCACTCAGACCATAACCCTCCATTCCTTTCCCGTCCATATACCTATCCAATTTATTTTTAAATTATAAAATCGAACCTGCCTCCACCACTTCCACTGGAAGCTCATTCCACACAGCTACCACTCTCTGAGTAAAGAGGTTCCCCCTCATGTTACCCCTAAACTTTTGTCCCTTAATTCTCACATCATGTCCTCTTGTTTGAATTTTCCCTGCTCTCAATGTAAAAAGCTTATCCACGTCAACTCTGTCTATCCCTCTCATAATTTTAAAGACCTCTATCAAGTCCCCCCCTTAACCTTCTGCACACCAAAGAATAAAGACCTAACTTGTTCAACCTTTCTCTGTAACTTAGGTGCTGAAACCCAGGCAACATTCTAGTAAATCTCCTCTGAACTCTCTCTATTTTGTTGACATCTTTCCTATAATTTGGCGACCAAAATTGTACACCATACTCCAGAATTGGCCTCACCAATGCCTTGTACAATTTTAACATTACATCCCAACTTCTATACTCAATGCTCTGATTTATAAAGGCCAGCACACCAAAAGCTTTCTTTATCACCTTATCTACATGAGATTCCATCTTCGGGGAACTATGCACAGTTATTCCTAGATCCCTCTGTTCAACTGCATTCCTCAATTCGCTACCATTTACCATGTACGTCCTATTTTGATTTGTCCTGCCAACATGTAGCACCTCACACTTATCAGCATTAAACTCCATCTGCCATCTTTCAGCCCACTCTTCCAAATGGCCTAAATCTCTCTGTAGACTTTGAAAATCTACTTCATTATCCACAACACCACCTATCTTAGTATCATCTGCATACTTACTAATCCAATTTACCACACCATCATCCAGATCATTGATGTATATGACAAACAACAGTGGACCCAACACAGATCCCTGAGGCACCCCACTAGTCACCGGCCTCCAACCTGACAAACAGTTATCCACCATTACTCTCTGGTATCTCTCATTCAGCCACTGTTGAATCCATCTTGAGCCACCTTCATTGATTGAAACAAATGTTCATACAAGAAAGATAAATAGGACCGTATAAAGAATGAAATGAATAATTGCATTCAGAAATAATAGCAAATTTATAATTTTCAGAATAAAGGAGGCATAAAAGCAGATTACAGATTACTGACAGTAATAGAACATGGAAGAGTATAGCGTAGGAAAAGGCACTTCAGCCCACAATGTCTGTGCCTCACATAATGACAAGATAATCTAATCTCCTCTGCCTGGAAATGATCCATATTCCTCCATTCCCTACACATCCAGGTGCCTATCTAAAAGCCCCTTAAATGCCACTCTCATACCTAACTCCACCATCACCCCTGGCAGCATGTTCCAGGCACTCATCATTGTAAAAAAAAAATTGCCCTCTATTAAACTTTGCATCTCATTTTAAAGCTGTCCTCTAGTCTTTCACATTTCCATCCTGGGAAAAAGTTCTGACTGTCTACTCTCTATCTATGCTTTTCATAATGTTATGCACTTTGATGAGTGCAGGTGAAGGCATAGACAAGCAACTAAAATAGTTGCAACATGAAGTTAAACAGAGGAAGAAGGATGTCAGGACTGAGGGACAGGTTGGTCTTGGTCCCAAATAAAACATGAAAAGGTAAAGCCCCTGTCCCACTGTATGAGGTAATTCACGAGTTCTCCCGAGTTTTCCCCTGATTCGAACTCGGAGAATGTCCGTAGCGGGTCCGTAGGAGTTCGTGGATGTCTCGTAGCGGCTCGTACGAGTAAAAAGTAACACATTTTTTCATCACAAGTATTTTTTTACTCGTGGACAATTTGTACAGGGATGAAAAAACGTCATGAGTTTACCAGATGTCCCGAGTACCTACCGTTAGCATTACGAGCCGCTACAAGACATCCACGAACTCCTACGGACATTCTCCGAGTTCGAATCAGGGGAAAACTCGGGAGAACTCGTGAATTACCTCGTGCAGTGGGACAGGGGCTTAACACATAGTGAGTGTAACAAATTAATTTATTAATTAGAGATTCAAATCCATTTTAGAGAAAGCAACATTGAACCCATTACAGAGACGTAGCAGCAGGTATTATAGATTATAAAGCCATTTCAAAGGACAGAAAACAGGAGGAGTTTTGGATTCCTTGAGTAAAGATATTACCATAGTTTTTACACAGTTACAATGGAGAAATTTACAGTTTGCCATCACTACCCTGAAAAACTGACATAACCTTTGTGATCGTCAGTCATACATAAGCGAAGATGGAAGTCTGCGTATTGCTTACAGCTCGGAGCCATTTGGCAGCAGGCTGTAATCTGACACAGGATTCCCTGTGGAGTTCGGGGAGGGAAATGAGCAATGGTCAAAATGCCCAATACTTCCATCATGAACGTAGAATTCCAAAGAAAACCTGTGGAAAGCAAAGACTAGGAAAGCCTCAAGTAAACCTTGGGCAATTCCAAGGAACTTCTGGAGATGTCAATTATTATAGTCTCTTAAATATTCTGAAATCTATATATTACTAAAACGTTCATCTCGTTTGTTTGCGTGCTTGCCTGTGTGTGATATTCCAAAACCCCGCCAAAATGGTACACGATAGTGCTACAATATTTGGCCCACCTTACTCACGATTGTCCTGGGATGTAAAACAAACAAGTTTCATTTGGATTGATGTTATATTTTACAAGTTATTGACATTTTAAACTTTAAAAAAAAAAACTTCTTAAACCACTTTTCCACTTGCCCTGCCCGCCAGCTGCGTTCTACGTCACAATGACGTCACAATGGGATCCCGAAACTCATTTACATAAAAATCACGATTTTCAAATGGAGGAAAAGGGCAGTGGGGGAGGTGAGGAGGGAGAGTGGGATAGGGGAGAGGTGAGGTGTGGGGAGCAGGGACATAGAGGGAGAGGAGGGAGTAGGGAGGGGAGAGGGGTTATGGAGGGAGGGAGTGACTGAGAGTAGGGGAGAGGGAGGGAGAGGTGAGGGAGGGAGTTGGGGAGGGGAGGAGAAGAGGGGAAAGAAGAGGGAGGGTAAAGAGGAGGGGGAGTGAGTGCTGGGGATGAGGGGGAATGGAGGAGGATAGGGGTAGGAAGAGGGATGGTGCGGTGCAGTTGATGGAGGGTTGCCGTGACTCGCGTCATAATGGGGATCTCTGGCATCACAACGGGAACCCCTCAGCCGCGCCTGCACAGTTGGGGGCTATGGGTCAGTGGTGGAATATTGGCTTGGGGGACGGGGCCCAACGGGTCCGCACCTGGTCTAGTAATTTAATAGAAGCCTCTGATACTTTGATAATGCCTTCAGTAACTTTGATAATCTGTCATCCAGTGTCACAGAGATCCTAACAATTCACCATCTGACTCACCAGATGAAGTATGCCAGACACTTTTCCCACTATGTGCTCCCTTTAAATATTACTGGTTCACTGGGAATTTAGTGTAATACCGTGCAACATCTGTGCATAGACGTGAATTGTCAATTCTGTTTCTCTCTTCACAGATGCTGCCAGATCTCGCCAGCAATGTCCGTTGCAGTATTAGTGAGAGTCACTATGGATCTAGAAAGTTTGGGCTTCATTAAATTGTTGGAGTTGCTAGCTAAAGTCCAACAGGAGAATATCTATGAATGTAGTTGATATAGAACTACCATAGGAATTCAATAAGCCCTCCTCTTTATCATCAGGCCAGTGGATATATTTCCTGGCCTGTTGCTGAAACAATTCAAATCAAACCTTGTGGTTCAGTAAAATATAGTGAGACGTAAGTGACTGAGAAAGGGCCAGAAGTTACTAGGGCGTTGTGGTTCAGAATGAGTTCGAAGCAGAATTCGAATTAATTATGACATCATTTATTTTATTTTACAATATCTTAGATCCAGCAGCTTAGTTTAGCTTGTAGATACAGCATCGAAACAGGCCCTTTGGCCCACGCAGTCCAAACTGACCATCAATCACCCGTTCACACTAGTTTTATGTTATCCCACTTTCACATCCACTCCGTACACATGGAGCAATTTACAGAGTTCAGTCAATTTGCAAAGTCGCATGTCTTTGGGATGTGGGAGGCATCTGGAAGAAACCCACAGGGTCACAGGTGGATATGCAAACTCCACACAGGCAACACCCAAGGTCAGGATCGAACCCGTGTCTCAGAGGCTGAAATAGCAGCTCTACCAGCTGTGCCACTATGCCTCCTGAATCTTACTCAATATTATTTTATAATTTTGGACGTACATCTATCTGTCAGTTCCATGGCCCTTTATTGTCTCGTGTATCTAGGTACAGTGAAAATTTTTTTTTGCTTACATTTCAATAAATAAATTACTATATAGAAGCACAATCATACCTAAGTACAAGAATGTAAAAATAGTAGATTCCACTGAGGCGGCATGGTGGCGCAGCGGTAGAGTTGCTGCCTTACAGCACTTGCAGCACTGGAGACCCGGGTTCGATCCCAACTATGGGTGCTGTCTGTACGGAGTTTGTAGGTTCTTCCCGTGACCACGTGGGTTTTCTCCAAGATCTTTGGTTTCCTCACGCTCAGGTCTGTAGGTAAATTGGTTTGGTGTATGAGTAAATTATCTCTAGTGGGTAAGATAGTGTTAAAGTGCGGGGATCGCTGGTCGGCGCGGATTCGATGGGCCGAAGAGCCTGTTTCCGTGCTGTATGTCTAAAACTGAAAACTAAAACTAAATACGTAAGAGTTTCTGGCACCATGTGTAACCTCAGGATTCAAATGTCTTAAAAATCTAGAGTCTTGACTGTAAAGGCCCGTTGTCCTGTTAAATGCCCGTTGATAGCATACAAATGCAATGCATGATCTGAACCAGTGTAAAGAACGTTGTGTGGTTTTGTGTCTACAATCTATCACGTTACAAGAGATATTTGCAAATATTTATCTTGCAAGCTAGATCAAATATTTGTTTGGCAAATGACTCTTCCTGTTCTCTTCCAGTCAATGGATAATTACTCGGCTTCATTCTACTTTTTTCTGATCTCTCTGTTCTCTGTGACCATTGATTTTAACTGTTTATCACTTTACAGAGTTTTTTTACAATCAAATAAATAAAGCTTTGTATAGTGAAAGATACAAAAAAATGTTGGCTTCTGCACTGCTTTCAAGGTTAATATTTTCAATTTTTTCCTGTTAGTTCTGAATAACTCATTAAATTCTATTGGATACCGTAGTGAAGTTGAATGGTGGTTTCAGATACTGATCGTAATGCAGGGCCTGACTGGATTGTGGCTTGGAAAATAATTGTAGCTAAAGTAAAATAGATAATGACCATTCGAGAGAGACAGAGACACAGAGAAACAGAGAGAGAGAGAGAGACAGAGAGGGGCAGAGAGAGAGAGAGAGTACAAAGATCCGATGGGAAAGTGATGTTACATAAATTCCGTTACATTTCCTACTACAAGAAAGAGTTAAGATGAGCCTGAAAAAATGCTCTTGCTATAGTATAATATCCTCATCATTTTGCTGATGAACAAAGTTTAAAACTCAAAATTAATCTCACTTTAGTACAACTGGATACATTTTGCATATTTTAATCACTGCATCCTGCTGCCCCTGATGGAATTAATGCTGTGTGATTTAGTATTAATTTAATTACATCTGGAAGGACTCCCGTTTACCATTTTGTGCATTAAAATAATGACAGCTAAATGGATTTAACTGCAACCTCTAGTTTCACCTTTAAATAATTATTAAATACATATTTGTATAATTTTAAAAAAAATCCTTAAGTGCTGTATATAATCTTACTATATTATATATCTGGTTCTAATTCATTCTTTAAAGCAGATAGTTTAACATAAGCAACTGGATAAGGTGATTTTATCATGTTGTTTTCAATAGTCATTGGGTCATGGAATCAAACAGTATGGAAACAAGCCCTTCGGCCCAACTCATCCATGCCGATCAAGATGCCTCATCTAAGCTAGCCACATTTGCCCAGCTAACCATGATTCCACTGCAATTCTTGATAATTATCTTCACTGTTTACGATACTACCTTTTTCACACAGAAGATGGTGGGTGTATGGAACAAGCTGCCAGAGGAATAAATTCTAAATTATTTCTTAATGCTTATAGTTTTATTAGCTTGCCTGTTCAGTTTTAGTTTTAGAGATACAGCGCGGAAACAGGCCCTTCGGCTCACCGAGTCCGCACCGACCAGCGAACCCTGCACATTAACATGGTCCTACACATACTAGGGCCAATTTACACATACATCAAGCCAATTAACCTACATACCCTGTACGTCTTTGGAGTGTGGGATGAAACCGTAGATCTCGGAGAAAACCCTCTCGATCACGGGGAGAACGTACAAACTCCGTTGAGATGTCATCCATAGTCGGGATCGAACCCGGGTCTCTGGCGCTGCAAGCCAGCAACTCACTGTGGCCAACACGGAACCAAAAGTTGCTTTGGTCCTCCTGGGTGATTGCAGAGCCAATACTATGTCACTCCTTGGCTGATAATGATATCACAAAGCATAGTATCCATATGCATGTCAAGGAACAAGAGACTCAGTTCATCATTTATTTTGAAAGAATGTAGATCTCTTGTTATAATCTTGAATTATTATCCTATCAGTCCAAAGAGGGATAACCGCCCCCATCTGCTGAAACAGAGCTGAGAATGCAGCTATAGAGTCTTGCGTGATGCACACAAAGGATATCATATGGTTTATTTTAGGATTTTGCAACTTGGACTTTAAAACTTTCCAGTCTAAAACTTTATATTTAATAATTGTAGTGATATTCATTGATAAGTCTATTTCTCTTAAATTTATTTTACTCAATGATTTTGTTCACTGTGTATGGTGGATATGCAGGGAATGGAGGGATATGGCTTATGTGCAAACAGGTGAGAATTGGTCCTGGCATAATGTTCGGCACAGATTTTATGGGCTGAAGGGCCTGTTCCTGTCCTGAGCTATGTTTTATGTATCTCTAATTATGTTGCAAACGTAGAAGAAATTGTGAAGCCGATATTTAGAGAAAATTACAAATAAGAGAGCATTTCCCCCCCACCAACATCAGTCTGAAGAAGGGTCTCGACCCGAAACGTCACCTATTCCTTCTCTCCAGCATTTTTGTCCACCTTCGAGCATTTTCATTCTGTGATTGTACATGAAGGAATCGAGTGTTGTCGTAAGTAAAAGATGTTTTCAAATGTTGCCAATTGCCATGTCATGCATGAAGGAAGAGAGAGAGGGGGGGGGAGGGGGAAGGGGGGGGGAGAATCTAGCAATCAAATTTAGCAACCAAGACCAATAGCTGCAATCTTTGTCACAACCATCTGCATACAGCAGAAGGAATGCGAAGTACACCTACGGCTTAGGTTATGAAAAGTGTGCCTGTTACATCTACCGTGTAGTTGAATGTCTGAGGACTACATCTTGGGCTATTTTTGGACTGTCAGCTTCTTTAACACTGTCACTTTTTTGAAGCTTTTGGCCAGCTTTCCTTTACCCCAGATTTGCACGTACTTTCCCTTCTCCTTAAAGCTCTCTTTTAATGCTGCCAAAAAAAGATTATTGGCATGACAGAGCAATTAAACAGATCTTAGGGCCTTACTAGGTCTTTGTGCACAGTAGGAAAACGTCAACATCGCTTATCTCCCTTTGGACTGAAATGTTGCTTTATTAAGACAATATCCTTATTGCAATGTTGTAAAGAATTATATATTTTGTTGCTGTAGTTATTTTAAGGAACTGACCTATTTTTGACATTGTAATTGTGTAGAAAGGGTTCTAGTGCCGTTACTTTCTGAGAAGTTTGAAGAGATTCAGCACCTCACCGGGTACTCAAACAAACCTGTACAGATGCACTGTTTAAAGTGCCCGGACTAGTTGCATCTTGGCTTGGTATGGCAAATCCCAGCACACAGGAATGCAAGAGGCTGCAGAGAATGGTGAATTCATGGGTACAGCCCGTCCCTCCATTGAAAGCATTTACATGAAAGCATCTACATCAAGAAGGGAACATCTATCATCAAGCATCCCCACCATCTGGGCCATGCCCTCATCTTGTTTCTGCCATTGGGCAGGAGATACAGAAGCTATAAGTCCCACACCACCAGGTTCAGGAACAACTACACTCCTCTCACTCAGGTATTTGAACCAAGCTGCACAACCCTATCCCTATCTTAGCAAGTAAACATTATGGAACACCTCTTGCGCCACCGATAATTGGTTTTGCACTAATATCTTAATTTTTGCTAAGTCTTTTTCTTTTCATTGTTATATATAATTTATGTATTTGTTGTATCTGAGCATGAAAGTTGTGGGTACCTGGAACGTGTTGCCAGGGGTGGTAATGGAGGCATATATTATGGTGGCATTTAAGAGACTTTCAAATAGGAATATGGATCTACAGGGAATGGAAGGACATGGATCATGTGCAGGCAGAGATTAGTTCAACTTGGCAACATGTTCAAGACAAACATTGGGCACCAAAGGACCTGTTCCTGTGTTGCATTGTTCCATGTTCTATGTGTCTGTGACCAAGCAAGATTTTCTTGCCGAACTCGTGCACCTGACAATAAATTTGATTTGACTCGATTTCTCATGGTCTGTTGAGGGAGAATATCACTTTATTCTAGGTGATAGATAACTAAGTATATATTGTAATAGAGACACGAAGAACTGCAGATGCTGGAATTTTATGAGGAACTCAAAATTATACAGTAACTCCATGGATCAGCCAGCATCTCTGGAGAACACGGATAGGTGACTCTGAAGAAGGGTCACAACCCAAAACATTAGTTTCATCTCCATCTCCATCTCCAGCACTTTGTATATTATAATATGGAGCAAGTTTCAATTTGATCATAAAACTCAAACATATTTCCTGAATAAAATAACAAGTTGTAACATCTTGTAAAGTTTCCTAATATAAAGCTTGAAATATCAGCCTTACAACGATGTAAAGATTCATCGATCCGGATCTGATTTCAGTCAGAGGTCTCTATATAAATTGTCTTGAATGGTTGGATAGACTGGAAAGAGTCTATCTTATTGCTCCGGTATCTGAATGACTTGCCTTCACTTGGTTAGCCACGGTTCCATTTAGCAACCCACCTCCATTAACTTCACTGTGAAGATTGTACAAAGAGAATTTAAAAATGTTTTGCATAAATTGATAGAACTGTCTCTTAAAGATAGGCTGGGTTTCCAGGGCAAATCTCTAACCAAGCATAATGCCAAGTTGTCAGACAGCCAGATTCAATAGATTGATAACTGCAGGATACTTATTTGGACCAGCTTCTGGTAGGCTTGGCCCTAATGGATTTGTAATTAAAAAGTATTAACATATTAAGGTCATCTGGAATCATTGCTGTAATCTGTATCCACTTCACCTCTGGGACCAGCTTTCTCAATATTGTGATTTCTAGACATGCTTAAGTAATGTTGATTCTACTGATCTCAGTCTCAATAAGCAGAAAGTCAAAACGGTTAGTCGAAATTGAAAATGCAACAGTTTAGACGGAGATATTAATAACTGTTTGCAACAACAGCTTATCTTTTAAAGGTTGATGTTAATGTATTAGGGGGTTTCCATGTTGTGGACAAATAGATTTGGAGATGAATGTATGTAAAGGCGAAGGATTAGGAAGGATGATCAGTAATGGCCAAGGGAAGGGATTTTAATGAAAGTACATGGGAAAGGCAGAGGAGTATATGGAGGGGATTCCAGAATTTAACATTCAGACAACTGAAATTACCAATCTCAACAGAAGAATAAAGGAAGAAGGCTCCAGCAAAAAAGCAAAGAGTTAACAGCTTTGATGTGCAGAGCATCTGGGAGTCCAGGACCACAGTTCCCCGAAAATAGCAATACGAGTAAATAGAGTGGTAAGAAGATGGTGTGTTTGCCTTCATCAGTCAGGACATTGAGTATAAGAGTTAGGAAGTCATGATGTAGCTCCATAAGACTTTGGTTAGGCTTCATCTGGAGTATGGCTTAAAGTTCAGGTCACTTCATTACCAAAAGGATGTGGAGACTTTGGAGAGGGTGCAGAAGAGGTTTACCAGAATGCTGCCTGGATAAGGTAGTATTAGTTATAAGGAGTGTTCAGACAAACTTAGATTGTTTTCTGCCGAGACCCGATAAAAGTATGTAAAATTGTGAGAGGTATAGATAGGATGGACAGTAAGAACCTTTTTCCCCAGGGTGGAAATATCAAAGACTAGAGGGCATAGCTTTAAGGTGAGAGGGGCAAAGTTAAAGGAGATGTGCGGGGCAAGATTTTTACAGAGAGTGGTCAGTGCCTGGACCGTGGTGTCAGAGATGGTGGAGGAGGCAGATACGATAGTGGCATTTAAGAGGCTTTTAGATGGGCACATTGATGTGCTGGGAATGGAGGGATATGGATCATATGCAGGCAGAGGAGATTAGTTCAGTTTGGCATAGACTTTGTAGGCTGAAGGGCCTGTTCTGTGCTTGTATATGTTAAAAGAGCAAAGATTCTGAACAGTTAGTAAGATAGTAGGAAATAATGGAAGTAGGATAGGTAATTGCAGAAATTAATTCAAACACAGACTTTAAATTTGAGTTGGGAACCAGTATAAGCAGTGTGGAAGAGGAAGAAAGACAATGAATGACACAAAATCAGGAGCCGTTTAAAAAAAGCTATGATGGAGGGTGATGATGCTTGGCAAGCTGAGCACTGATGGGGTTGAGTCCGGTGGTATTCGGGGTTTCAGGAGAGAATGGATTGAAGAAAGAGCAGTGACAATGAACATTGGAAACTCGAAGTTCAAAGAGGATAGAAGATTGGAAAACCAACTTAGGGAATGACAGGTTGTCAAGAAAGACCCAGTTCAATCAGGGAGGACAGGAGTGATGGGAAAGACTGACACGGTAAAGGCAATGGCGGTGTCGAGGCATGTGATGGAGAGACATTGCTGAATGTCATTAATACTCATGTGGAAGTTCACTAATTAATTCACCAAGGGAAATGTGGGGCCAAATGTCAAAAATCGGAGTTTAAAAATAAATTGCATCTTTCTACCTGTTATGGTGGACCAACATAAAATACCATAACGTTTCATAGGTGAGGCTGATTGTAAAATTTGCAAACTACAAATGAGGTAGAAATCTTGCAAATATAATAAAAATATTCTCAATCCATTCCCATGAAGAATTTTTACATAACACATCTGGAATAAATAAATGTTATGTGCCCTGCAACACCGTTACATTTAGTGAACAGTCTTGCAATGAAGGAATGCTTTATACTGTTTATAAGTAAACATTTTTGAAAGTTTTTTTATAAGCTCTGAAAATGCTTGAAACTGTTGCTACTTATTTTGGAAGTTCCAACAGTAACAGAACTTTTGTGTCATTTGGGAAAGGGCTTTTCAGGAGAGTTGGACCTTAGTACATTCTCATTTCTTCTTTATGTTGTGACATGATTTTGGTAGAGTACAGTGCTTAATAAATGTGTAATGGAAACCGTACAGCAAAAAAAGGGAAGAGACTTTCGAATGGAAAACATATGTCAGCAAGTTCAGAAAAAACAAAGAGATTTTCTTTAAGGGCATTAATAGATTTAGCTGCACAGTAGGATAGATTTGGGGCCTTTCTAATACTACCTTTTCCAAGTAAGACAACTGGTTACAAGTTCATTATTATTTGCTTGTTAACTCCCTCTAGGTTGGTGAGGCTGCACTTGGTGTATTGTGTTCAGTTTTGGTCACTCTGCAGCAGAAAAGATGCCACTAAGTTGGAAAAAATGCAGGGCAGATTTACAAGGATATGACAGGACTCGAGGACTGAGATACAGGAAGATGATAGGCAGGCTAGGACTTTATTCTTTGGGACGTAGAAGGCTGATGGGTGACCTAATAATATCATGAGAGGAATAGATAGTGTGAATGCTCACAATATTTTACCGAGAGTAGGTAGTAGCATGGGTTTAAGATGAGAGGGTAAAGATTTAATAGGACCTTGAGGGGCACCGTTTTCACACACAGGATGGTGGGTATATGGAATGAGCTGTCAGCGTTTCAATGCTTCAGCATTCAATGACAGTATTTAAGAGATATTTGGATGGGTGCTTGGATCGGAAGAGTGTAGTGGGATATGGGCCAAACTTGGGCAAATGGGATTAACTAGATGAGACATCTTGGTTGGCATGGATGAGTTGGGCCAAAAGGCCTGTTTCCATGCTGTATGAATCTATGACTCAATGTACTTTTTTAACATGAAATTTAGAAATAAAGGCAACATATGTGTACAAGCAAAATAAACTTTTTACATTTAAATTTGATATATTTGCAAGAAACTTTGCAATAATTGGCTTACCTTGCATTGTCTTATTTTCATTTGATTTATTTAAATTGTAGTATGGGTGAAGGGTGTAATTTGAGAATAGACCTTTTCCTGCCGTGTACATTGGCAGTCGGCTCCCAGTAAGTAAGGATCTTATATTATTTGTTATATTCCAAGTGTCAACTGGCAAAATAGCTGCCACTGAAATGGTCTCAAAATAATATATTTTAAAATTGTATTCCCCATCCACTCCATCAGTCCCGAACTGAAATGTCGCCTGTCCATCTCCTAGATGCTGCCCTGACCTGCTAAGTTTCTCTAGCACTTTTTGTTTTTTTCCCTCAAGATTCCACCATCTGCAGTCTCTCGTGTATTCACTTTATTACCAACACTTATTCGCTAAAGCCTGTTCTGTCCCCTTCTGGTGGCATAGCTGATAGAGCTGCTGCCTCACATCGCCAGAGACCTGGGTTTGGTCCTGACATCTGGTGCTGTCTGTGTGGAGTTTGCACGTTCTTCCTATGACAGTGTGGATTTCCTCCGGGTGCTTAGGTTTTCTCCCACATCCCAAGAACATGCGGGTTTGTAGGTTAATTGTCCTCTAGAAATTCCCTACTGTGTTGGGAGTGTATGAAGAAATTGGGATAATATGGAACTAGTGTGAATGGGTGATCAATGGTCGCCGTGGACTGAGTCCTGATTCCATGTTGTATCTCTGAAACTGAAACTAGAAAACTGCACTTCCAACTTTCCAATATTGACAAACTAATGACAGGGCACCAGGTTGCGGTGTGACTCAAGGGCTCATATTCATCCCAATAAATTCTCAGTCATGTGCATGGAATCCAAAGTTAATGCTGAATTACTCAACATGGAACAAAATGTATTTTTTAAATCTCATACCGATTTTTATAATTCCAAATTTTGTTTCATTTTTCATTTATTACATCACCCTGTCTCACTTTTTCCTTGGACAACCTTCACCCACTTCTCCTTCCATTCTACCCACTATTCCTCCCTTCCTACCCACTATACTTCCCTCTGCTTTACATTTCTCTCCTCTTCTCCTCTTGTTGTGTCTCCCAACTGCACCCGTTTGGCTATAGTTCACTCAAGCTTTTGCTACTGTCTCCATCCATCTGCCAATCATCCCTCCTCATCTGAATCCACTTTATACCTGTCCGTTTTTGCCCCATCCACTCAATCAATCCCGACCTGAAATGTCACCTGTCCATCTCCTTAATAGATGCTGCCTGACCTGCTAAGTTTCTCTAGCACTTTGTGGGGTTTTTCCTCAAGATTCCACCATCTGCAGTCTCTCGTGTATCCACTTTATTACCAATACTTATTCGCTAAAGCCTGTTCTTTCCCCTTCTGGTGACATTACTAACACTGGAATCTATGGCAACCTTCTTATGTATAATTGTCTGGGCTTTCCAGAGGGCTACAATGTGCTATTGTGCTTCTTTGTAAAATCAACTCATTTCATTCTATTTTCATTCATTTATGAGAACTTTTAGCAAGACCAGTGATTCATTGACCACTAATACTTTCCCTAGAAGGTGGTCTTGTTAAACCATCTGAAACAATTGCTTGTTTGCCCATTTCACAGGGCAGTCAGGAGGTAGCCACATTACTATGGGCCACGAGTCACTTAAAAGGCAAGATCAAAAGTAAGATTTGAGATTCAAGATTCAATTTAATTGTCACATGTACAAATTAAGGCACATTGAAATTTGAGTTACCATACAACCATACTAAGTAAAAAGCAAAAATACATACATCACATAAATAAAGTTTAACATAAACATCCATCACAGTGGAAGGCAATAAAGTTCAGTCATCTTCCTCCTTTGTTCACCCGTGGTCAGGGCCTTGAACCCTCCGCAGTGCCGCTGCCGACGGTCCGATGTTCAAGCGGGATGATCGAAACTCCGGCATCGGGACGGAGTCGGCTGCTTCTTACCGGAGACCGCTGCTTCATGGTGTTAAAGTCCACAGGCCCCGCGGTCGGAGCTCCAACTGGCGAACCTCGGCAAAAGATCCCAGGCTCCGCGATGGTAAGTCCGTGCTGCACCCGCGGTTTGAAGCTCTGGGCTGGTCTCCAGGAAAGGCCGCACCACCACGTTGTAGGCCGCAGGGGGAGGGGGGGGGGTCGGAGATGCTACACGGAGAAAAATCGCATCTCCGTTGAGGTAAGTGACTGGAAAAAGTTTCCCCTGACCCGCGCCCCACATAAAACATACCGAGAGACATTAAAACAAACATTCAAGACATACTTAAAATAATAAAAACAGAAGGGACAAGACAGACTGCTGGCAAGGCGGCCATTAACAGCGCCACCCGGTGGTGATATATCATCATATGATCTACAATGGACTTTGATTTGGTTGCACTATGGATTGCGGTTTTACACTTATGGTATGGTTACCTAGTATTACTGATTATTGGTTTGTTGTGTTATTGATTATTATGTATTTATTTGTTGTGTTGTTGCGTTAATTATTGTGGCTGTGAAGTTGCAGCAAGTAAGAATAGCATTGTTCTGTTTCCAGGACATATTGACAATTAAACTCTCTTGACTCTTGAAGAAAGGATTGCAGATTTCCTTCTGCAGTGAGCAAACCAGGTATCCTTTTGCACAATATGATGATATCAATCATTACAATTTGCAGTTGAGGATTGTTTCATTAACGTAACTCAAATCCCCATCTATTAGGGAGAAGTTGTCAAGAGTTTTTTATTGTCATATGTCTTACTTGCTGCAGCACAACAGAATATGTAAACAGAGTACACTGTAAACAGTATGATAAACAAGAGAAAAAAAGGGAAAAAAAAGTTCAGGGTGTATATATACACACACATATTCACAATATTATGTGTGTGTGTATATGTGGTTGTCTTTACATCTTTGCAAAAGCACTACGCGGTAACGATAACATTTTTACATATTCTGATTCATATTTCCCCCCTCTAGGCAGAGACCACCTTCACTGAACATTTTATGCTTTATTTCTCAACTTATTCTCTGATTAAGTTGACTTATTACTGATTAAATTTTAAAAAGTCAAAAGACTTTGAATTTAAAACGACCAGCTTCAACTGATGACGTCAAAATGGCTTCAGCTTCACTGAAGATTTCATCCCACATTTCAAAGGTTATTCGCGATTGAAGTTTTAAAAATGTCAACTTTAACAAGATTTTTACTGTTAAAATCCTTCCTCCCAACTTCCAACACACTTCGATACAAAGTTGCAAGACAGAAACACTCTGAACTTTTCACCTCAATGGGATTTTTCAACAGGAGGGGAAGGGCCAATTGGTATTGCTGTTGGAACTTCTGCGGCAGGCAGGGGCAATGCAATTGGATTTTTATTTAATGTTCACCGCTGAGGGAGGCAGGGGAGTGCTGGAATCTTACGTTCAGGAACGGCTGAGTGGTGGAATATTGCGTTGGGAGACCACACCGTTGGGGGAGCAAACATATTCTGATTCACGTTTTTCGTTAAAATCATTCCTGCCAGCTTCCAACACACTTCGATATAATGTTACGACACAGGAACACTCTGAACTTTTCACCTCACAGGAGGGGGAGGGTGAATTGCTATTGCAAAACGCAGGGGAAGTGCAATTTTAAAGCCCATTGCTGAGGGAGGCAGGGGAGTGCTGGAATCTTAAGTTTGGGAATGGCTTGAGTTGGAGGACCACGCCTCACATGGGGGCTATGGGTAGGGAATGGGTGCGTATTGATAATCTGAAGCAGGAGAAATCTCTTCCTCTACTTCCACAAAAAATTGGGGAGATTTGTCATGTCACTGAATACTCTATCGAACTTCTAGAGAACATAGTGACTGGTTGCATCGCGGTCTAGTTGGGTAATTGAAATGCCCAGGAGTGAAGGAGGCTGCAGAAAGTGGTAGTCATTACCCAGTCCAACACAGGTACTGAGCTCCTCACCATCGAAGGGGCTTACAGTAGGTACTACCTCAAAAAGGTAGCCAATATCATCAAAGACCACACCACCCTGGCAGTGCTCTAACCATCAGGAAGAAAGTTCAGGAGCCTGAAAACCGTGACCACCAGGTGCAAGAACAGCTTCTTCCCAACAACCATCAGGCTCCTGAACATTGCACAACACTAACCTCAGCAACTATGATGTTCTGGTTCTGGTTGATGTACTGAGTTGTACCATGGACTTGAGATTTTGTGCTATTATGGTTACCTAATCTTTGTTATTAATTTATTGTATGCTTTGATTATTGCATATTATCTGCTTTTTATTATGTTAGTGGGCCAGAAAAGCTGCAGGAAATAAGAATTTAATTGTCCCATGTCGGGACATATAACAATTAAACACTCTTGACTTTATCGATAGAGCATATTCCGTAATGGCCAAGGAAGGGTGGAGCCCCTTGTTGGCTGGGGAAGAAGTGATAACGGCTCAGCATGGAAACGGGCCTTTCGGACCACAGACCCATTCACACTCGTTCTTTTATTATCGCACGTGTAACTAATTGTGCGACAGCGGCCTTCTTTATTAAATGTTGTCTTCTCTTTGTATCTACAGTGCGGACGCGGCCTCGCGGTTTCTGAGAGGAAAACGCTAAATAATCCCTGGAACAAGAGTTTAACCGACGAGACGGAGTTACAGCGGTCCTCGGTATCACGGCACGGATTCGTGTGTCGCCAGTTACGAGCCACGTACCAACACCTCGCCGTCACCAACTTTTCCTCCGCGGCACCAAATGTTTCAGCTGCCCGGCAGATAATGAAACGGTTTGTGTTTCTGCCCCAGAGCCTGAAGCCAGCCGGGGGAGGGGGGAGGTCCTCATCACTAATCAGTGGCGAACAGGCATCCTGACGCGCTCGTGTGCAGTGGAGGGGAGGGGAGGGGAGGGGAGGAGGAGAGGGGACTGACTGCTCTGGCTGCTTCATCAGTTTCCCGTCGGGTTCAGCGCCGTTTACTCTCCGATCGTCGCTGGCCAGAAGCTGCCAACTTCCCCACAGAGGGCCTCCCACCCAAAGGTTCGCTTGGTCTACACAACAGCGTAATTCAGCCCGACAGAACTTGCTCGAGCCCACCAGGCCTCTGTAAGTACAGTTCCGAACACAAACATACTCACTGGGCTGAATTCGAATCAGATGATCAGTTCTTGTTTAAAAAAAAAACTTTGCTGTGTTTTTAGTTCCGTTTTTGTTCGTACGCCTTAACACTCCGCTGAACCGGGCAATACTTTATCTAGGGTACACAAAAATGCTGGAGAAACTCAGCGGGTGCAGCAGCATCTATGGAGCGAAGGAAATAGGCAGGGTTTCGGCCCGAAACGTTGCCTATTTCCTTCGCTCCATAGCTGCTGCTGCACCCGCTGAGTTTCTCCAGCATTTTTGTGTACCTTCGATTTTCCAGCATCTGCAGTTCCTTCTTTAATACTTTATCTAGGCTTGTGTTGCTGCAGTGTTATCAAATAATGCAATTTGCTCACAGCGGCCCTGCAAGAGGAAGTGCAGTCACGGTGGGAGAGGTTCCACGTTTATTTATTGTGGATTTGTAAACTAGCCCAATTGCGTCGCACCAGGAAATCAGACGCAATTAAAGGTACGGTAAATATACAAGTGTGTTGCTAACGCAAGATTCGCACGGTTAGTTGTGTGGATCTGTAAACTAACCCAACTGCATCGCAGTAGGAAATCGGAGACAATTGAAGGAGTATTAAATATACCGATATATTGCAACTGCGTTGTTTACAAAGTAAGTCGCGCCAATAACGGTATCACGGAAGGTTTTCTTTTACTAACAGGGATCTAATATTGACGCAGTTTAGGTATAAAAGTTGCTTTAGTATTCCAACAAACACAGCAGATTGGTAGTTTGACGGGGACGGTTTTCCGCGAGTTACTTTGTTTCCTCCACAGTATCGTAATGCGGGTCATTTCCTTGCCCACGACTCGCATTTCCTCTCTGCTTTCCTGAGATCTCGGCCTCGGGCGTGAGCCCGGACTGGGAGTGTTCCCAAGGGATACCGCCACAGACCTGTATAGCCTCCCCTCTCTGTAACTGAACCTAATATTAGACACTAATTTGTGTTCTGGCCGAAGTTGCCTGTGCTCCCCGGTGGGAATTTCAAATGGTAAAAGTAATATTTTCTGTTACACATCTAGTCTTTAAAAATGTAGTCCCTGATTTCTTGCTCACAAGAGGCCATTCAGCCCATCAGGACCATGCCAGCTTCTGGCAGAGCAATCCCATGAGTTCCACTTCTTATTTCCGTGGAACTTATTCTTTGACAACTTTTTTCTAGCAACGTACCTCCACTAGGGGTGATTTACAGTTGCCGATTAAGGTACCAACATTGTGCAAAAAATGGCTCCGTGTCCTTTGAGTCCACACCAAATAAAGCACCCACTTTATGCTAATCTCATGCACGTCCCATTTAATACAACCCATATTGCCATGACCTCATTTTTTCCCCTTCATCTCTTCCCCTCACTTTCTGCCCCCAAGCCTTGCAGTCCATCTTGTCCATGCCGACCTAGTTGGCACACACTGGTCCCATTTGTCTACATTTTTCATCCCACCTTCCCATCTATATGCTTTTAAATGTCTGACATTCAGAAACACCCACACCTGTTAAATGTATCAATCAATGAACTTTAAAAATCTTAGATTTTTCTAAACTTTTAAATGAAATGTGTCCCTATATCAGTCCGAATGTCTTTGAAAGTCATATTTGTATCCACTTGCATAGCGAGGAAGCTCATTCTAGACACGGATTAGCCTGTGAGTGAAACAGTTGCCCCCTGAGGTCCCTCTTAATTCTCTCCCCACTCACCTTATGCCTATTCTAGTTTTAGATTCCTGTATCCTCGGTTAGATTCTACAATTCATCTGTACGTTTGATGTAATTTATAACAGCCAATTAACCTACCACCCCATTGGTAAGTGGGAGAAAACCAGAGCACCCTGAGGAAACCCACTCACTCACAGTATCTCCATCTGGAGGTCAAGATTGAACCCTGGTCACTGGAGCAAAGAGACAATATCTCTATATTGTGCCGCACATCTCTGGGATGTGGGGGTAGATCGATGTACCCAGGATAACATACCTGGTCATGGGAATGTGCAAACACCACACAATAGCACCAGAAGCCAGGATCCCACCCAGCACCCTGGAGCTGTGAGGCGCAGTGTTGCCCAACATAGATATGTTGAATGCACGGAATCTTTTACCTAGGGTTGGGGAATCAAGAACTAGTGCATAGATTTAAGGTGAGAGAGGCAAGATATAATAGGAACTCAAAGGGCAACTTTTCCACAGAGGGTGAAGGGTATGAAGCTGCCAGAGGAGGCGGTTGAAGGCAGGTACAATAATAACGCTTAAAAGTTATTTGGACATGTAACATGGATGAGTGGTTTTGATGGATATGGGCCGAATGTGGGCAAATGTGACTAGCTTAAATGGGGCATCTTCTTCAGCATGGATGAGTTGGGCCAAAGGGACTGTTTCGGTGTTGTATATGACATTGTTCACAATAAGGATTGCGCCTGAGATTATCAGCACATTGGGTTGACATCAATATTGACATGACATTATTGCCAACAACCGTTTTTATTGTAACAGATGCCCTTGTTAATAGATAATTTGTTGATGTACCAGTTTGGTGGGTACTTCTCTGGTCATTTACTGTTTAGATTTTACTTTGAGCTCCACTCCTTTCGTTCTGTGCTGCTCAGCATGACAGAATGAGCAGATAGTTGGCATGATCCCTCTGGCAATGTCACTTAGTAACTCGGTGTTAAGATGCTCAATGGATTGGTTCTTTTACAAACTTTCATTTTAATGATTTTTTTTAAAAGTCGTGATGCTAACCTGAGTGTTTTACCTGAGTTGAACAGGTACTTTGGATCCGTCTTCACTAAGGAGGACACAAACAATCTTCCTGATGAACTAGTGGCCAAAGGATCTGGCGTGACGGAGGAACTGAAGGAAATCCACATTAGGCAGGAAATGGTGTTGGGTAGACTGATGGGATTGAAGGCTGATAAATCCCCAGGGCCTGATGGTCTGCATCCCAGGGTACTTAAGGAAGTAGCTCTAGAAACCGTGGACGCATTGGTGTTCATTTTCCAATGTTCTATAGACTCAGGATCAGTTCCTATAGATTGGAGGGTCGCTAATTTTATCCCACTTTTAAGAAAGGCTGGAGAGAGAAAACAGGAATTATAGACCAATTAGCCTGACATAGGTGGTGGGGAAGATGCTGGATTCAAATCATAAAAGATGAACTAGCGGCACATTTAGATAGCAGTAACAGGATCGGTCTGAGTCAGCATGGATTTATGGAGGGGAAATCATGCTTGACTAATCTTCTGGAAATTTTTTGCGGATGTAACTAGGAAAGTGGACAAGGGAGAGCCAGTGGATGTAGTGTACCTAGACTTTCAGAAAGCATTTGATAAGGTCCCACACAGGAGATTAGTGGGCAAAATTAGGGCACATGGTATTGGGGGTAGAGTGCTGACATGGATAGAAAATTGGTTGGCAGACAGGAAACAAAGAGTAGGGATTAACAGGTCCCTTTCAGAATGGCAGGCAGTGACTAGTGGGGTTACCGCAAGGCTCGGTGCTGGGACCGCAGCTATTTACAATATACATCAATGATTTAGATGAAGGGATTCAAAGTAACATTAGCAAATTTGCAGATGAAACAAAGCTGGGTGGCAGTGTGAACTGTGAGGAGGATGCTTATGAGAATGCAGGGTGACTTGGACAGGTTGGGTGAGTGGGCAGATGGTTTAATGTGGATAAATGTGAGGTTATCCACTTTGGTAGCAAAAACAGGATGGCAGATTACTATCTAAATGGTGTCAAGTTGGGAAATGGGGAAGTACAACGGGATCTGGGAGTCCTTGTTCATCAGTCAATGAAAGTAAGCATGCAGGTACAGCAGGCAGTGAAGAAAGCGAATGGCATGTTGGCCTTCATAACAAGAGGAGTTGAGTATAGGAGCAAATGGGTCCTCCTGCAGTTGTACAGAGCCCTAGTGAGACAGCACCTGGAGTATTGTGTGCAGTTTTGGTCCCCTAATTTGAGGAAGGACATTCTTGCTATTGAGGGAGTGCAGCATACAGTGGCTTGCAAAAGTATTCATACCCCTTGAACTTTTCCACATTTTGTCATGTTACAACCACAAACGTAAATGTATTTTATTGGGATTTTATGATGATAGACCAACACAAAGTGGTGCATAATTGTGAAGTGGAAGGAAAATGATACATGGTTTTTCACATTTTTTTACAAATAAAAAACTGAAAAGTGTCGCGTGCAAAAGTATTCAGCCCCCCCTGAGTCAATACTTTGTAGAACCACCTTTCGCTGCAATTACAGCTGCAAGTCTTTTGGGGTATGTCTCTACCAGCTTTGCACATCTAGAGACTGAAATTTTTTGCCCATTCTTCTTTGCAACATAGCTCAAGCTCAGTCAGATTGGATGGAGAGCGTCTGTGAACAGCAATTTTCAAGTCTTGCCAGAGATTCTCAATTGGATTTAGGTCTGGACTTTGACTGGGCCATTCTAACACATGAATATGCTTTGATCTAAACCATTCCATTGTAGCTCTGGCTGTATGTTTAGGGTCGTTGTCCTGCTGGAAGGTGAACCTCCGCCCCAGTCTCAAGTCTTTTGCAGACTCTAACAGGTTTTCTTCCAAGGTTGCCCTGTATTTGGCTCCATCCATCTTCCCATCAACTCTGACCAGCTTCCCTATCCCTGCTGAAGAAAAGCATCCCCACAGCATGATGCTGCCACCACCATGTTTCACAGTGGGGATGGTGTGTTCAGGGTGATGTGCAGTGTTAGGTTTCTGCCACACATAGCGTTTTGCATTTAGGCCAAAAACTTCAATTTTGGTCTCATCTGACCAGAGCACCTTCCTCCACATGTTTGCTGTGTCCCCCACATGGCTTGTGGCAAACTGCAAACGGGACGTCTTATGGCTTTTTATCAACAATGGCTTTCTTCTTGCCACTCTTCCATAAAGGCCCGATTTGTGGAGTGCACGACTAATAGTTGTCCTGTGGACAGATTCTCCCACCTGAGCTGTGGATCTCTGCAGCTCCTCCAGAGTTACCATGGGCCTCTTGGCTGCTTCTCTGATCAATGCTCTCCTTGCCCGGCCTGTCAGTTTAGGTGGACGGCCATGTCTTGGTAGGTTTGCAGTTGTGCCATACTCTTTCCATTTTCGGATGATGGATTGAACAGTGCTCCGTGAGATGTTCAAAGCTTGGGATATTTGTTTATAACCTAACCCTGCTTTAAACTTCTCCACAACTTTATCCCTGACCTGTCTGGTGTGTTCCTTGGACTTCATGATGCTGTTTGTTCACTAATGTTCTCTAACAAACCTCTGAGGTCTTCACAGAACAGCTGTATTTATACTGAGATTAGATTACACACAAGTGGACTCTATTTACTAATTAGGTGACTTCTGAAGGCAATTGGTTGCACTGGATTTTATTTAGGGGTATCAGAGTAAAGGGGGCTGAATACTTTTGCACGCGACACATTTCAGTTTTTTATTTGTAAAAAAATTTGAAAACCATGTATCATTTTCCTTCCACTTCACAATTATGCGCCACTTTGTGTTGGTCTATCACATAAAATCCCAATAAAATACATTTACGTTTGTGGTTGTAATGTGACAAAATGTGGAAAAGTTCAAGGGGTATGAATACTTCTGCAAGCCACTGTAGGTTCACAAGGTGAATTCCCAGGATGGCGGGACTGTCATATGCTGAGAGAATTGAGCGGCTGGGCTTGTGTACTCTGAAGGATGAGACGGGATCTTATTAAAACATATAAAATTATTAAGGGTTTGGACAAGCTAGAGGTAGGAAACACGTTCCTGATGTTGGGGGAGTCCAGAACTAGGGGCCACAGTTTAAGAATAAGGGGTAAGCCATTTAGAAAGGAGATGAGGAAATACCTTTTCACACAGAGAGTTGTGAGCTCTGCCTCAGGGCGGTGGACGCCGGTTCTCTGGATACTTTCAAGAGAGAGCAAGATAGGGCTCTTAAAGATAGCGGAGTCAGGGGATATGGGGAGAACATGGTTGCAGGAGGGCTGTGATTGGAAACTAAATATTCCAGGATTTCGTTGCTTCAGGGGTGATAGAATTGGAGGGGCAAGAGGTGGGGGTGTTGCATTGCTTGTCAAGGAAGATATTACAGCAGTGCTTTGACAGGATAGATTAGAGGGCTCGTCTAGGGAGGCTATTTGGGTGGAACTGAGAAATGGGAAAGGTGTAGCAACACTTATAGGGGTGTATTATAGACCGCCAAATGGGGAGCGAGAATTGGAAGAGCAAATATGTAAGGAGATAGCAGATATTAGTAGTAAGCACAAGGTAGTGATTGTGGGAGATTTCAATTTTCCACGCATAAACTGGGAAACACATTCTGTAAAAGGGCTGGATGGTTTGGAGTTTGTAAAATGTGTGCAGGATAGTTTTTTGCAGCAATACATAGAGGTACCTACTAGGGAAGGGGCAGTGCTGGACCTCCTGTTAGGAAATGAGACAGGGCAGGTGGCGGAGGTGTGCATCGGGGAGCACTTCGGGTCCAGTGATCACAATACCATTAGTTTCAATATAATTATGGAGAGGTATAGAACTGGACCTAGGGTTGAGATTTTTGATTGGAGAAAGGCTAAAGGCTCCGTCTCACGGTGTTGCGGTCATCGGCGGTGAAGCGCGGCTTCGCCTGTAGAGGGCACCGCACGGCAACGGCGAGAGCGCCGAGCCTATGCCACGGGAGCGCTGCACGGATGCTGCGCGGGGGCCGAGTGATTTAAATACGGCTGGTCCCACGTGCTTGCGGTAAGTTTAAAAAAAGGGCGGGCCGACTGCGATGACGTCATTTTGGATCTGTGGGGCTGTGGCGGCGGCCATCCTGATCGCGGCGCTGTAGCGGTGGCTGTGGCGGCGGCCGTGCCGCACACGTGACTCACTAGCGGCGGCTGTGGCGGCGGCTGTGCTGATCGCGGTGCTGTAGCGGTGGCTGTGGCGGCGGTCGTGCCTCACTGGCGGAGGCTGTGGCGGTGCAAGTTCGACGCACGGCGCTCGTGCCACATTGGCGGCGGCTGTGGCGGCGGCCGTGCCGCACTCGTGCCTCACTGGCGGAGGCTGTGCGGTAGGGACATATTTTTGAACAGTGTTGGTTTTATTTTAGCACAGTGCGGTGTTGGGAACAACGCCGCACGGCCCCGGAATTGTGCGTTTGACCGAGTGCGCGGTCTATGGCGGCCCAGGAGCGGTAGATTCTTTCTGTTTCGCCGCCAATGCCCGCAGACTCGTGAGACAGGCCTTTAACTTTGAGGAGATGCGAAAGGATTTAAAAGGGGTGAATTGGGACATGTTTGTTTTATGGGAAGGATGCAGAAGAAAAATGGAGGACATTTAAGGGTGAAATTTTAAGAGTACAGAATCTTTATGTCCCTGTTCGGTTGAAAGGAAATAGTAAAAATTGGAAAGAGCCATGGTTTTCAAGGGAAATTGGACACTTGGTTCAGAAAAAGAGAGAGATCTACAATAATTATAGGTAGCATAGAGGAAATGAGGTGCTTGAGGAGTATAAAGAATGTAAAAAGAATATTAAGAAAGAAATTAGAAAAGCTAAAAGAAGATATGAGGTTGCTTTGGCAAGTAAGGTGAAAGTAAATCCAAAGGGTTTCTACAGCTATATTAATAGCAAAAGGATAACAAGGAATAAAATTGGTCCATTAGAGAGTCAGAGTGGACAGCTATCTGCAGAGCCAAAAGAGATGGGGGAGATATTGAACAATTTCTTTTCTTCGGTATTCACCAAGGAGAAGGATATGGAATTATGCGAGGTAAGGGAAACAAGCAGAGTAGCAATGGAAACTCTGAGATTCAAAGAAGAGGAGGTGCGGACACTTTTGAAAAATATGAAAACGGATAAGTCTCCAGGTCCTGACAGGATATTCCCTAGAACATTGAGGGAAGTTAGTGTAGAAATAGCAGGGGCTATGACAGAAGTATTTCAAATGTCATTAGAAACGGGAATAGTGCCGGAGGATTGGCGTACTGCGCATGTTGTTCCGTTGTTTAAAAAGGGTTCTAAGAGTAAACCTAGCAATTATAGACCTGTTAGTTTGACGTCAGTGGTGGGCAAATTAATGCAAAGGATACTTAAAGATAATATATATAAGCATCTGGATAAGCAGGGTCTGATTAGGAACAGTCAACATGGATTTGTGCCTGGAAGGTCATGCTTGACTAATCTTCTTGAATTTTTCGAAGAGGTTACTAGGGAAATTGATGAGGGTAAAGCAGTGGATGTTGTCTATATGAACTTCAGTAAGGCCTTTGACAAGGTTCCTCATGGAAGGTTGGTTAAGAAGATTCAATTGTTGGGTATTAATGGTGGAGTAGCAAGATGGATTCAACAGTGGCTGAATGGGAGATGCCAGAGAGTAATGGTGGATGGCTGTTTGTCAGGTTGGAGGCTGGTGACTAGTGGGGTGCCTCAGGGGTCTGTGTTGGGTCCACTGTTGTTTGTCATGTACATCAATGATCTGGATGATGGTGTGGAAAATTGGATTAGTAAGTATGCAGATGATACTAAGATAGGTGGTGTTGTGGATAATGAAGTAGATTGTCAAAGTCTACAGAGAGATTTAGGCCATTTGGAAGAGTGGGCTGAAAGATGGCAGATGGAGTTTAATGCTGACAAATGTGAGGTGCTACATCTCGGCAGGACAAATCAAAATAGGACGTACATGGTAAATGGTAGCGAATTGAGGAATGCAGTTGAACAGAGGGATCTAGGAATAACTGTGCATAGTTCCCTGAAGGTGGAATCTCATGTAGATAGGGTGGTAAAGAAAGCTTTTGGTGTGCTGGCCTTTATAAATCAGAGCATTGAATATAGAAGTTGGGATGTAATGTTAAAATTGTACAAGGCATTGGTGAGGCCAATTCTGGAGTATGGAGTACAATTTTGGTCGCCTAATTATAGGAAGGATGTCAACAAAAATAGAGAGAGTACAGAGGAGATTTACTAGCGTTCGGCACGGACTTGAAGGGCCGAGATGGCCTGTTTCCGTGCTGTTATGGTTATATGGTTATAAGGCAGGAATGGGGTACTGATTGGGGATGATCAGCCATGATCAGCCATGCACCTATTGTCTATTGTAACATATCAGATGGTACTCAAAAATATTTGGATTGTGAATTGCAGGAAGATGACTAGCCCAGCAGTAGCAGTTGTTCATCAGTAGAGCCAGGATGTTTAGGCACTAACAAAACTCTGAAATAAGCAAGCAAAAAGACATAATGAAATTACAAAAATGGCACGAAAAGGCATGTATTTTAAAATATGGTTAAAAATGATAATATAGTATACTGCATTCAATGACCAAAGTTGCCTGGTTGCACATTGTAAACAACTGTACAGACACTGTCTGGTGTTTAAGTCCGCTTTAATCATCAGTCATAATGGCACAGTACAATAGTATAGTATAGTATAGTATTTTAATGACCACACAGCCAAGCTGGTGGAATTTTGGGTTGTCAGCAGCGATACAATAATAAGAACACACAACCACAATAAAAAAATGTAACACAAACATCCACCACAGCATTCATCACTGTGGTGGAAGGCACAAAAATTTGGCCAATCCTCCTCCATTTCCCCTCCGTGAACAGGACCAGAGTCCAGAGTCAGTCCAGGATCGGCTCTTCCTCAGTCCAGACTGCGGCTTTAAGTTGTTGTAGGCCGCAGGCCGGCTGTCGAGATTTAAAGTCTCTGCCGCAGCCAGAAGCACCGTAGACTGCAGGGCCGGCGGTCGAAGCTCCCCTGCAGGGGTGTTGGTAAGTCCATGCCGGCCCCGCGGTAGAAGTTGGCCGCGGGCCGGCAGTGATGGCTTCTTCTTCCCCCCCCGGGTCCCCACGAGGGATCCCGGGCTGTAGACGCCGCACCAGCTGGAGCTCTGCAGACCGCGACTTCAAGCTGCGAATTCAGGCTGCCGGCTGCCCCGGGCCAGCGAAACAGAGCGCTCCCCTCCAGCGAGGGCTCACCCGCTCCACGCCAAGAGTCCACGCTGCGCCCGCCGCTGAAGCCCCGGGCGCTTCTCTGGGAAAGGCCGCGCCGATCCTTGATGTTAGGCCACGGGGGAGGCGACCTGGAAAAAGTCGCCTCTCCATGGAGGAGGCGACCAAAGCAGTTTCCCCCTTACCCCCCCACCATCCCCCACACAAGACACACAAAGAAACACAAAATACATACTTTAAAACATACTAAAAAATAAGAAAAAGTTGAAAAAAACTGACACGCTGCTGACATGGCCGCTGCCCAGAGCAGCGCCCCCTACCCGCATTCCAATCTACCACTAGTATGTGACTATGTAATATAGGAAGTGAATGTTAATATAAAGTGTTCAATAGGGTGGAGTTAGTGGTAGTACATTACTCTGATTGGTTCACATGCAATAACCAATCTACATCCTTCCCCGTAGAGGAAAGAGTTGTTATGCAGTTGTTAGAATACGTGCGGTTAGACATATTCTCGTATCTGTCCGGCGGTCTACTAACCCGACCCGAGCGCGTGCGGACAAACCCTTCCCCTCTGTTCCGGAAGAGTTAGTAGGGCTGGGTGGTGGAGAACCTCAGAATGAGAACGGAGCCGGGGAACCTGGAGATGAACGGCAGGGCGAGCATGCAAGACCAGGGACTGGGGAGAGAAGGAACCGAACGTCGCGGGGAATGCATGCTGGGGTCAGGGGCTCGGGGACGGACAACAGCAGTAGGCGTCTTGAAAATCAACAGCGGGGCATGAGGACCGGGAGGAGCTGGTCGCGGCTCATTCACGGGCAGAAGATGTTGACGGCTGCGCCGGTACAGAACACCATCGACGTTGACAATGTAGGAAAGAGGTTCCTTGGATGGTCCCTCAACGAAACCCAGACGGGTATGCCCAACTGCCGTCTGCAGGCGAACCACTTGACCTTGCATTAACGGTTCAAGTGGTTTGCTCAACTTGTCATAGGAGCGCTTCTGGACATCATGTTTTTCCTGAATCCGTTTCTGGACTGCAACTGGTTTGAGTACCTGTGGCTTCAGCTGTTGCTGGGCAACAGGAAGCTGGGGCCTTGTCGTGCGAGACATCAGGCGCTGGGCGGGAGAGTCCAGGACACCATCCCTGGAGATGTTTCTTAGGTTTAACAGATCTAGGTAGACATTGGATTTTGGCAAGATGCGAATGTTCCATTAGTTGCTTTGCGCTCCTGACAGCACGCTCAGCGAGGCCGTTGGATTGTGGGTATTCGGGGCTGCTGGTAACATGCTGAAAGTTCCATTGTCTTGCAAAGTATTTAAATGTTTGGCTGGTGAATTGTCTTCCGTTGTCAGTTTGCAATCGAACCGATACACCGAATACAGAAAAATGTCTCAGAAGCTTTTGTATAACCATCTCAGACGTAATGGTAGGCAGCAGATCAAGTTCAAACCAATTGGAATAGGAATCGACTTGGACTAGGTAGTGTTTACCATGCCATTCGAAAATGTCCGCAGTGAGGGAATTCCAGGGTAGTGCTGGAGTGGGTTGTTGCAGGAGAGGCTGTTTCTGTTGGTGGAGTGCCAAGCTGTTGCAAGTGGAGCAGGATGCTGTTTTTTCACGTATGTATTTGGTCATTCCTGACCAATAAAACATGCTTTGGGCGCGGGCGAGCGTGGCCTCAGTACCTGGGTGGCCTTTGTGGACGTCTTTGTAGTATTCCTCTTGCAGGGATGAGGGAACCACAACTTTGTGGCCCTTGACGTTGATCCCGTCTTGTATCACAAGTTCATCGTGAACTAAGAAGAATAGCTGTACCTCTAGTGGTGTGCTGGATTGTTTCGTAGGCCAACCCCTTTTGATAATGGAGGAGAGCAGCTGCAACATTCTGTCAGCAGCTGTGTGCTCCGCGAGGTGAAGCAGACGTTCCGTTGGGACGAAGTCGACTTTAAGCACCGCGATCTCGTCGCGCTCAAAGGGGTGTTGTTCACAGGACGCCCGTGGCGCTCGAGAGAGAGTGTCGGCGATGAGCATATCTTTGCCCTTTTTGTAGACAATCTGGAAATCAAAGCGCTGGAGCTGCATCATCATGCGCTGCAAGCGTGCAGGCGCTGCGTGAATAGGCTTGCTCAGGATAGTTACCAGCGGTTGGTGGTTGGTTTCAATTGTAAAAGTTTTCCCGAAGATAAAGTCTCTGAACTTGGAATATGCAAAAACGACAGCTAGCAGCTCCTTTTCAATTTGGGCATAGCGCTGCTCGGTCTCTGTCATGGTTCGAGAGGCGTACGATACGGGTAGCACGGTACCATCGGTTGTTGTTTGCAAGCAGGCTGCGCCTAAACCATATTGCGAGGCGTCGCAGGTGATAGTGACCGGCCGCATGAGGTCGAAATACGTCAAGGTGGGGGTGCTAGCCAGCTGCAGTTTTAAGAGTCAAACACTTGCTGGTGTTGCAGGTACCAGGCCCAGGCAGTGTCCTTGTGAGTGAGTTGTCTTAGTGGCGAGACTAGTTCGCTGAGGTTGGGTATGAAATTCCCAGATAGTTAACCATATCCAGAAAACGCCGAAGGCTGTTCACGTCTGTGGGAGCAGGCAGTTCGTTGATGGCTGCAGTCTTTTTGGGGTCCGGTTTTAACCCTTCGCTGGTGAACACATGTCCGACATAGGTAATCTCTGAGACACGGAACTTGCACTTCCTTGGGTTGAACTTTAGGTTGATCTCACGTGCCCTGTCTAGAATCATTTTTAAGTTAGGTCGCGACCGTACACCAGAATGTCGTCAACGATGATGGCACATAGGTAACCTGTGAACAGCTGTTCCATAGCTCTCTGGAAAACCTCACTGGCTGAGTTAATTCCAAATGCATCCTGAGGAAATTGAATCTGCCGAATGGTGTGGCAAATGTGGTCAGTTTTGAGGATGCGTCATCCAGAGGAATCTGCCAAAATGAGCTTTTGGCGTCTAGTACTGAGAACACTGTTGTGCGACCGATTTGAGCTGCAACGTCTTCGATGGTCCTCATCGGGTAGTGCAGGCGTTTGATAGCTGTGTTCAGGTCCCTTGGGTTAATGCACACACGGAGCTCGTCTTTGTCTTTATATTTTGTAACAACCATGGTGGAGACCCAGTCTGTGGGTTCACTTATTTCAGCCAGTACCCCCATGGACACCATGTGTCTAAGTTCGGTTTGAATTCTATCACGCATAGCATGGGGTACGCAGTGAGGGGCACGGATTGCTGGGACAACATCGTGGTCAATAGTGATCTTGTAAGTTTATTGGCAGTTTGCCCAGTTTGTCGTCAAACAAATCCTGATAGATTTGTGTCGGTTCGTCAGATAGGCGTAGCTTGTGAACAGCGTGTCCGAAGGAAACCAGTCCCAGGTCTTGTCATGCATGGATTCCTAACACAGTCTCAGTTTGATTTCACAACGTAAAAAATCAGGTTTTTAGCGATATTGTCCACTACACACTTGAAATCAGCTTTTCCGAGGGGTGCAAAACCTCCCCCCCGTAGGCGTGCAAGGTGGAGGAATCCTTAGCAAAGGTCTCATTATTCCTTATCTTGTTGTAGACTTTCAGAGACATCACATTCAAGCTCGCTCCCGTGTCCAATTTAGCAAGTAGAGACTTGTTATTAATGTGCACAGTAACAGAAGGGTCCAGGAGCTTGCCAGATGTGCGTAGGAGAGTGTGAACAGTAGACTCGTCTTTGGAGCTAATTGTTTCTGTTTTGTGGGTGGCTTCAAACTGTTCAAGGGAGTCAAAGAATGTTGGGTCTTGCTGCAGCAGGTGACGATTAGACTCTGACTTCGCATTATGGTTCCCACGCGAACGACAGCAGGCAGCGAAATGGTTCATTTTCTTGCAGTAATAGCAAGGTTTTCCGTTTGCTGGGCAGAATTGTCGACCCTTATTATGGAAATAGTCGCAGTTTGCGCACCTCTGTGGTGGCTCGTTCACAAATGTTTTAGTAGCGGATGACGAGGTGCGATTACTGAAACTGGTCGGATTGACATTAAGTTTCTGAGTAACAGGCTGAGTGTCAAGCTGATCACTCAGCGGGGCTACGACCTCCGACATGCGGCAGGCATGTACAGCCTGTTCAAGAGTCTGGTCTGCATTTCGTAGTAGCTCTGTTTTTAACTTTCGATCAGACATGCGACAAACGATCTTGTCACGTATTAACTCATTAGTTATCTCACCAAAGCAACATCGCGGGGCCATATACTTTAAATCACAAATGAAACGTTCCACAGGCTCATCTGGAAGCTGGTGTCGTGCAAGAACTTAGCTCTTTCTAGAATGCGGTTAGAAGGGGTGTCACATAATTCATGGAATTTTCGTAGCAGCACATTAGGGTTGCACGTCGTCTCAGCTGGGACCACCACCTGGCCGTTCACGTCGAGTACGGGTGGCACAAAGTCGAAGGTCTACGCGTGAATCATAGCCTCGGGTCCAGCCAGATTGAGCATGAGAGATGCCTTGACCTCGTCTGGGTCGTTGCGATGGGCGATATTGATGTAGTGCTCGTAGTCGATCTCGAAGAGCCTCCATCGCTCGCCTATGTCTGTATCAAAGATTAGTTGGGCTGGCTTTCGGCACGAGTGAGCCATCGTAGCAAAAGATCAAATCAATAAAATGCAAATAAAACCCGATAAACGGACGCAGTGGGTAGTTTCCAGCTTTCTGACACCATGTAAACAACTGTACAGACACTGGTGTTTAAGTCGGCTTTAATCATCAGTCATAATGGCACAGTACAATACATGTTAGTTCCACCCTACCACTAGTGTGACTACGTAATATAGGAAGTGAATGTTAATATAAAGTGTTCAATAGGGTGGAGTTAGTGGTAGTACATTACTCTGATTGGTTCACATGCAATAACCAATCTACACACATAATTACTAGCATTTTTTTCCAAATTATCTGGTGTTAAACTATGCCACACAGAATATGCTTCAGTTGTGAAAAACATCTTTCTACCCCAGCTGAGGTCACTGGTGCATACCCGAAACAAGCTACGGACTCTATATTCGATATCTTGTGCATAACAACTACCTTTGAGAACTTTAGCTATGTTTTGTATTTCTTCAAGATCTTTGTTAGCTAAAATCACTCTCTCACATTTTCCTTGTATGTCTTTACCTATATCGCCGGGAAATTTACGAATATCGTCAGTTACTTTGTTGAAAACTGGCAAGTTATTCACTAATGTTTCACCGTGTTTCTCAAGGGAAGGGATAGCTTGTGGGAAGTTTGCAAAATTGGAAGCAATAAACACAAGGTGAAGGGATTTTTTCTGCATGATTTCACTGACGATCCTGACTGCAGCAGATTCTACTTCTTTAAAACAGTTGATGATTTCTTTTATCTTTTCAAAATTTGCAGCATAGTAGAGAGCCATGTACCCCACCTAGTCAAAACAGGCTGAGGAGGTAGCGGAATCTCGGTGCCATTTCCTTGAACAACTGCACACGTGACGGTGCTTTGAGGAAGACTTTCTTGACATTGGAAACTAGGCGATCGTCATTTGGAAACAAGCTACGTATGTGCTTGGCAATTCTATGAAGGCCTTGAGCTAAGCATGTCAAATGCAACATTTTGGGAAAGAAAACATTAAGAGCACGGAGCTGCATCAGTCACAAACAGAAGAACATTCTCGTGTTTTATACCTTCTGGTCAAAGTACAGCAAGTGAAGATGTAAACAACTGAGCAATAGTTGAGCTGTTTGACTTCTCCAATACTTCCGATGTCAACAAATACTCCTTTGATAGTTGACCTGTCTCCAGTGTACCGATGACTACATTGGCAACATATCTCCCCACAGCATCGGTTGTCTCGTCTATTGAGATCAATATTTTGTTGCATGCAACTTCATCTCTACTTTTCTGCACAACAACATAATTTTTGCATAATGATGACTCACTCGGTATATGTTCCTCAGTGAATTTCTCTGCGTGCTCAGCTCCCTGTCCTACTCAGTCTATACTCATGACTGTGTAGCCGGACATAGTGCGAACTCCATCTTCAAGTTCGCTGATGACACCACCGTTGTGGGACGAATTACAGATGGTGATGAATCAGAGTATAGAAGTGAGATCGATCGATTGACCAAATGGTGCCAGCACAACAACCTGGGCACATACTCATTTCACCACTACCATTGGGAAGAAGGTACAGGAGCCTGAAAACTGTAAAATATCCAGGTTCAGGAACAGTTTCCTCCCTACAGCCATCAGGCTATTAAACATTACTACCTCAAATGACGTTAAAACCTCAAGAATCTTCACACTTATTGAAGTTTCCCTTTAAAATAGCAACAGAAAAATTTAAATATCTGGGTATTCAGATTACTAGAAAAAATAAAGCTTTATTCAATGCCAATTTTATACCTTTAATAAATAAACAATATAATGATTAAATTTTGGAAAACACTTCCTTTATCATTAATAGGTAGAATAAACGCTATAAAAATGACTTTTCTACCACAGTTATTATACCTATTTCAGTCTATACCAGTATATGTACCAAAATATTAAAAAAAAAAATTAAACTCTAATATTACTAATTTTGTTTGGGATTATAAATCACATAGAATTAAAAAAGAACATTTATGTAAACCAAAAGATGCTGGGGGACTTTCACTCCTGAATTTTCTGTATTATTATTGTGCAATACATATTAAGAATATAATTTATTGGTTGGATAGTTCTACTCAACAGACAGAATGGATAAAAATGGAGAAAGAGGATTGTTTTCCTTGTAACATAGGAACGATCCTCTTCGCCCCGAAAAAAATGAACAATACAATATATAAGAATAACCCATTATACAGGATACAATAAGAATATGGAAACAAATAAAATTATCCTTAAAATTAAGAAACCTTTCATTGTTAACACCAATAGCGAATAATCCTTTATTTAAACCATCTCTAATGGACAAAATATATAATCAATGGGAAAGTTTAGGAATTAAAAGGATCAGGGATATGTATGAAATGGGAGATTTATTATCATTTCAACAATTACAATTACAATTTAAATTGAAAAATAATCACTATTTTAAATATCTCCAGATTTGCGATTTCTTGAAGACATACATACAAGGATATCAAAAAATAACCTGATTTATTGGAAGAAGTAATGAATATTAAAGCTGATACACAAAAATTAATATCATATTTATATAATAGGATTTTAAATATAGACCTACCAGCGACAGAGGTACGTAGAGAAGAGTGGGAACGGGAATTAATGATAAAAATTACGAAGGTTACATGGGAAAAGTATTTGACACACATTCACAAATGTTCGATTAATGCAAGACATAATCTAATTCAATTAAAAATTTTACATAGATTATATTATTCAAAAACAAGATTAAATAAATTCTATCCAAATATATCCCCCATTTGTGTTAAATGTTTAACCCAAGATGCAAATATAACACACTCTTTTGTTTCCTGTATAAAACTCTATAGATTTTGGAGTGATATTTTTGAAATATTCACAAAATTATTTAAGATAAAAATGGAACCTAATAATGAATTGATGATATTTGGGGTAATGGTAGATGGGAATAATTTGAATCCATCTCAAAAATTATTTTTAAATTATGGTTTAATAATAGCAAACAAATTAATACTTAAATTTTGGAAAAATACACCCATACCAACGCTCAAAATGTGGATTGCAAGTATGTTGGACACCGCACATCTTGAGGAAATGCGATTTCTCCTAATAGATAAATTTGACCAATTCAAAATGAGTTGGTCTCCATTTGTCGTCTTTTTGGAATCATATGGTGCAACACAATTGTAAAAGCTAACTCGTGACTGGGTGAGGGATGGTCAAGATTATAAATAAGATCTCCTTAGTTCTTTTTTCTTTTTCTTCCTTTCTTTTTTTTCTTCTATTCTCTTTTTCTTATTTTTTTAATTCTTTAACTTCTTTCACTTTTTATTTTTATTTTCCACACACTATATATCTCACATTTTTCTATACTTCATTATCTAATTTCTTTTTCTTTTTCTTCTTTATTATAATTTAAAAAAAATAAGATGTTGTACATAAAATGTATTATGAAAATATGAGTGTATACAATTGTACTTCTAATAAAAAAATAAAAAATATAAAACAAAACAAAAAAACATTACTACCTCAAATAAGCTCTGAACTACAATAGATTATTATGATTATTACTGCATGATTATTGTTTGTTTATTGAGTGTATGTGTGTCCGAAACATTATGGTGCCCTGAAATGGGGGGGGGCTATGTATAAACACAGCTGTTATTTCGGCATGGTGAAACCAAAATGTATAAAAATACCCTTTAATAAAATCTGACAATGTGCACTTTAACCACGTGTGATTTGTTCTATTACAAATCTCAAATTGTGGAGTACGGAGGCCAATAAATAAATGATGGGTCTTTGTCCCAAACATTATGGAGGGCACTATATTTGTGTGTACCTGTGAGTATGTGTGTGTGTATATATACACACGGAACTTTTTTCTCTCATTTATCATATTGTTTACAGTGTACTATGTTTATATATTCTGTTGTGATGCAGCAAGTAAGAATTTCTTTGTTCAATCTGGGACATATGACAATAAAACACTCTTGTCTCTTGAGCTCTTTCTTATTTGTGATGTTAAGGTTAATTTGTCATGCCACGAAGTTCTCAATCTCTTTCCTGTACTTTGTCTCACCGTTAAACTGGTTGATAGTGATACCCATGCAAATGGAGTTGATATTATTTCGGTTTCAAACTCATGTGGGCAGTGAGCATAAAATGACTTATGTTGAGAAAATTCTCTGCCTTTCAGTTATTTTGAGAAAATTCTCTGTTAATCAGTTCGCTGATGAATGCTGGAAAGTTGCAAACCTGCGTGTGAGCAGGAAGTCACTTAGCTTCTGGACATTAGCCTTTCACTGCACAAGTGCGTGCTGCAGCAGTTACTGTCAGTTCCCTCGCTTAATGACAGCAAATACTGACAGCTTTGCTCTCATAACAACGGCAGAATCCAGGTCAAAGTAACCCCTTGGGTGGTTCAATACGTCATTGTACCAACTTGGCTGCTCTTTTTTTTCCGGCATGGTTTTCAAAAAAACAGGTGCATGCCAAGATAGTAACTCTCCACTAGATGCATGCATGCATCTTTTTTCTTAAACTTTGGTGGTAAACAGGGTCGTGGTGTGACTTACTATGAGATAAACACGTAGCTGTGAAAACAACATGTAGCTGAGGATGTTACAATAAAACACCCGTGGAGAGATCTTGGATGGAAAATATGAGCCCATTCCAAAATCCTTTTTCTTTAGGTTTATTATTGTTGCGTGTGCGGAGATATAGTGAAACACTTTATGTGCTATCAAATCAAGTCAGATAAAACAATACATAAATGCAAAGTCAAATTCAAGTATAATATGTAGAGCAAAGAGGAAGTGACAGAGTGCAGCATATAGTTTCTCAGCATTGAAACCTAATGGTTCCAGAGGGAAAGTCCAATATCCACAATTGGATAAGTTGGAGAATCGGGACTGTACCCTAGCTTATGGAAGGAACGTTCAGAAGCCTGATGGGCCTGTCCCACTTGGGCGACTTTTTAGGCGAGTGCAGGAGACTCATGTTCACTGGTGGTCTCTGGTGTGTCTCCTTCATGGTCGCGAGGAGTTCCCGCATTCTGGGAACTAATCGCAGCCTCAGTATGGTCGCCGCAAATTTTTCAACATGTTGAAAAATTTTCTGCGACCAAAAATTGGTCGCCATGGAGAAAATCGATAATCCTGTAGTTGAAGTTGTAGTGGGGTCGCCATGTAGTTATAGGTAGTCGTAGGTAGTTTTAGTTAATTGCCTTTGTTGACCGGTCATTTTCATTGGCTCATTGGGGGAAAAAAACATAAGCACGAGTTTTCAGAACCAAGGATAACCGACCGGTAATGTTAAATGCCCGCCGAACTTCACAGCTGTGTATCTCTGGCTTATTAAAAGTTGTCTGGCTTCTTAAAAGTGTCTCCACTTCTCCCCCTATGTGTGTGTGTGTGCCACTCTGACAGTCGCTGTTCCACTTCCCGTTTTTTCAGGTGACTGGCGGCGAATTGACAGTCGCTGGCAGTCTGCTGAAAAATCGCCTAAGTGGGACAGGCCCTTTAAAAAGCTCTTCCAGTGTCTGGTGGTGTGTGCTTTTAAAAGTCTGTATATTCGACTGACGGGCAGGGAGAATAAGGAATGACCAGGGTGGGATGTCTTTGATTATGTTGGCTGTTTTTTTGAGGCACTGTGGTGTAGATGGGGTCAATGGTGCAAGTCTGGTCTGTGTCATTTGTTTACTTGCTTGTTCGAAATATGTTTTAAAAAATGTCAGAATCACTGTCAATCTTTCTCCTCTACTGTTACGATGTCAGTAATAAGTCCATATGCAGCGATGAGCTCAACTTAATCCATCAAAGACTTGTCACGTTCTTACCCTTCATATAGAGTCTGGTCTTGTAACTAAATTAATTTTCAACAGTTTTTTTTAAATTTTATCTGCTTCCATGCATTTTGACTTGATCTCTAAAAAATATAGAACATTGATGAAATATGATAAAGTAGTTCATCAAATTAAAATTGCCAATGAAATGGGGAAAAGGGCGTAACAACGAATTCTTCACAACAGCACAGACATGTAGAATCAAAATGCTTCTTTTATATTAAGAACTGTTAGTGATTGAGAGAGGAAAGAGGATAGTTTCAAAGACAAGCATCCTAACCAAATTTAGTCCCATTGTGCTACAATCTCAAATTTAATGTTGATTTGCTGTACAAGTGTCAAAAATAAACAGATACTGGACATTTTCATTGTTTGTTCTTATCTATCAGACTTCAGACATCACATGATCTCTGTGTTGTGTTTTGTTTAGAGATACATCATTGAAACTGGCTCCTTGGCCCACTCGGTCCTACAATCACCCATTCACACTAGTTCTATGATATTCCACTTTCTCATCCACTCCCTACACGCTACAGGCAATTTCCAGAGGCCCATTAACCTACAAGCCAGCATGTCTTTGGGATGTTGGAGGAAACTGGAGCACCCAGAGGAAACCAATGTGGATATGGACAGTTAGTTTATCACACTTTGCAAAAGATTGGCACAAAGTTTATATTTGTTAATCATCGGCAAATCATAAATGCCCGAAACTAAATGTACAGCAACAGATTTTTTTGCAATATATCTTTAAAGACCAACGAATGAAAATGGTTAAATATTCAACTTAAATTTCTTTATAAAATGATTTCTCCCAGCCAGCAATATTCTTTAAAAAAAAATGAGCTTGCTCATGAAATGACTCTAATCCGGTAGGAACACAGTATGCGTTCTCTCCCAGGGCCTAATCTGTATCAAAAGCCAACATCTGTGCTCCCTGTGCGACTGAATTCTTCCTCACTCGTTAACCCCCTGCATTGTTTTCACATCCACCACCTACCCTGAGTGCATTAATATATTCTTGTTTAAACATTAGTGGTTGAAGAAGAAACTCTTATTAACATTCAAGATTAAATTGGGTAATTGAGGAAGGCATAATATGGGAAAGAGGGGTTGGTGAGAGGGTAAAGGGGATCTAGGAACAGGAGTGGAAATATGATCAGAATTGTTTGTTTTGTGCAGTGTTAGCGGCATAATTAATTGATTAGGCTGAGCAGCACACCGATTTAGCAATTTCTATTGACCAGCAACTGGATCACATCGAGCTGTTTTTCCCACTGCTACTTAATTAAAAAACGATTTCACGTGGGGTAGACCATATTTATGGTCATTTCAATCACACCAATTGCAAAATTCAACTGGGCCCTGGAGACCTTGATGTGATGCAATTTCTTGTGAAATGCATCTTCTGGGTCAGTTTTGATGTAGCGGGACTGAGAGCAAAATGTTGCACGTTTCACTGCATTGATGGCAATCTTGCACAGCCTTCAGGGTACAATGGAATTTCTTGACACAAGTGTTTCCACAACAGAAGAATTCATAGAATCATAGAAAAATTACATTGTAGGAGTAGACCATTTGCTGATCCCATCGGGCAGAAGATACAGAAGCTAGAAAGCACGCACAACCAGACTTGGGAACAGCTTCTTCCCCTCTTTCATGCTTCTGAACGGTCCTCCCATAAGCTAGGATACAGTCGCAATCTTCCAACCAACCTCATTGGGACATTGTACATAACAGCTCCAGAGAAAAAGTACAATGTTGAAAAAGTATATGTTCAGCACGCTGATATTTTTCTCTTCGCTGTGCCTGGTGTACTTGTGTTTGGCTTGATTGGATTAATGTACAATATTATCTGATTTGATAGGACAGCACCCAAACAAACGTTTTTCACTGTATCTCTTTTTGTGACAATAATACAGATGACAATATATACCAATACCAATCTTCAGGTCCATGGTGCTATAGGTTGCGGGTCTTGGTCTTGTCCAAGTCTTGGTTGAATGTGGTAAGGATTCCTGTTTTATCTCCATCTTAGGCAGCCACACTCTGAATAAGAAAGATTCTTCCTCATTTCCCCTATAATCTTTCTACTAATACCTTATATCTGTGCTACATAGAGCTGTGTACATAGTCCTTTTGGCCCAACTTTTTCATGCTGACTATGTTGGCATATTGGGCTAGTATGCTTGTATTTCATCTATATCCCTCTAAACCCATCCTATCCATATAGGGTCTGAACAAGGGTTTCGGCCCAAAACGTTGCCTGTTTCCTTCGCTCCATGGATGCTGCTGCACCCGCTGAGTTTCTCCAGCATTTTTGTGTACTATCCATATATCTGTTCACATGTCTTTTAAAAGTCAAAATTGTATCTACTTCTACAGCTTCTTCTGGCAGCTCATTCCAGATACAGTTTGCCCTCTGAGTGAAAATGTTATACCTGAGGTCCCTCTTAAATCTCTCCTCTCTTACTTTAAGCCTATGCCCTCTAGTTTTAGAATCCTCTTTCCTGGGAAAATGGCAGTGAGTGTTCACTATATCCATGCCCCTCACGATCTTGTACACCTTAAACGTTCACCCCTCCTCGGCTCTAGACGAAGAGTTCCAGCCCATCCAAACACTCTTTTCTCAAGCCCTGGTAAAATCCTGGTGAATCTCATACACACCCTATCGATCTTAATGACATCCTTCCTGTGGCTTGGCGACCAGAACTCCACAACGTTTCGGGCCGAAACCCTTCTTCAGACTGATGTGGGGTGGGGGGGGGGGGGGGGGAAGGAGGAGGAGGAGCCCGAGGGCTGAGGGAGTGCTGAGAAGGGGAGGCGACAGCAAGGGCTACCGGAAATTGGAGAATTCAATGTTTCTGCCGCTAGGGTGCAGACTGCCCAAGCGGAATATGTGGTGCTGCTCCTCCAATTTCCGGTGGTGCTCACTCTGGCCAGGGAGGAGGCCCAGGACAGAGAGGTCAGATTCAGAATGGGAGGGGGAGTTGAAGTGCTGAGCCACCGGGAGATCAGGTTGGTTAATGCGGACCGAGCGGAGGTGTTCGGCAAAACGTTCGCCAAGCCTACGCTTGGTCTCACCGATGTAGATCAGCTGACATCTAGAGCAGCGGATGCAATAGATGAGGTTGGAGGAGATGCAGGTGAACCTCTGTCGCACCTGGAATGACTGCTTGGGTCCTTGAATGGAGTCAAGGGGGGAGGTAAAGCGACAAGTGTTATCATGTTATCAACTGCATCATGTTGTGCCAACTTTTGTACTCCATACTCTTAGGCAGGCATGCCAAACACCTTCTTCACCATGTTATCCATCTGACTTGCTACTTTTAGGAAACCTTGTGCCTGTACTCCCAGATCTCTCTGTTCTCCCTGTTGTCTTTTTTTTTGTCCTTCTGCCAAGGGAAATAGGTATTTTCTATTTGCTGCACCTTGGCCTCTAATAATGCTATACACTTCAATTAAGTCTTCCCTTAGTAACCTTACCCTATACAATACTTCCTCATTACTACATTCTTCCAGTCCAGTGCACCCTCTTCAGTACAATCACATTTTGCCAGTCACGTATTGATAAGAATTCTGCGGTGTCGTCTATTTAGTCTTGTATATGGTTTTAGTAAAACCTCTTGTATTTCATGTCTTGACTAACTGTGCCAAAATACATTCCTATTAAACATATGACTGTTTGCTTGTATGATCTCTGTTGTTGCATATTACAAATAGAATACTAACTTCTAAAGGGAGAGGGATATTTATTGCCCTCCCACGATATGCCGAGCCAGACGCATTCTCCTCTCAACGGATAAATTCAGGGAAATTAAATATCCATGATAAAATATCCATCCTTTTCCATGCCCAGAACTGCCATGCTCTTTCCATTTAGTTCCATGTGCATCCCTATCTGAGCAAATGCCATAATTTGTAAAGCTACTATTTAGGGTTGATTGCAGGAAAACATTTCCTGCCATGGAGACTTCTAAAAACAAAGGGCATCGGTTTAGGATAAGGCTTATGGGGGAATCCTGGAAGGATTTTGTTTTCACTCAGAGGGTGGTTGGAATCTAAAATGCATTTCCCGAGGAAGTGATGGAGGCAAATTAGCAGAGGAAGCACATTTGCATAGCTGGTAGAGCTGCTACCTCACAGTACCAGAGATCCAGGTTCGATGCTGATCGTGGATGCTGTTGTGTGAAATGTGCTCATTCTTCCTGTGACTGCCTGGGTTTCCTCCGAGTGCGCCGGTTTCAAAGGTCTTTTATTGTCACGTGTACCAATTAAGGTATGGTGATATGCAAATTACCATAGAGCCATACTAAAAAAGCAACAAGACACACAACTACATAAAAGTTAACATAAACATCCACCACAGCAGATTCCCCACATTCCTCACTGTGATGGAAGGAAATAAAGTCTAATCTTCCATCGTTTTTCTCCCACGGTCAGGGCAGTCGAACCATCCGTCGGGCCGATCGAAGTTCCTGCGGCTTGGAGTTCCCGAAGTCGGTCTCTGACCAGATTTCGCGAGCTCCGCAATGTTAAAGTCCGCAGGCTCCCATGGTGGAGCTCAGAGGTCGATCCCTGGCAAAGGGGTCGCGAGCTCCGCAATGTTAAAGTCCCGCAGGCTCCCGCGATGGAGCTCCCGAAGTCGGTCTCCAGCAAAGGCCGGCAACTCCTCAATGTTAGGCCACAGTGCGGACGGAGATACGATATGGAAAAATAAAATCGCATCTCCGTCGAGGTAAGAGATTGGAAAAAGTTTCCCCCAACCTCTCCCCCACACCCCACATAAAACAAGCTAAAGAACACTGAAAACATACATTTAATACATACTTTAAAAACAACAAAGAAGAAAGGGACTGACAGACATCCCACAGCCCAAAGATGTGCAGGTTTGTGGATTAATTGGCCTCTGTAAATTACCCCTTATGTGTAGGGAATGATGAGAAAGTGGGATAACAGAACTAATGTGAAAAGGAGATCGATGATCGTCATGGACTCGGCGGACCAAAGGGTCTGTTTCTATGCTGCATCTTTCATTTCATTTCAATTCAAATATTCTCACAACATTTAAGAAGTCTCCAGATGAGCGTGTGAATTGCCAAGGACAAAAGTTAGGGATCAAGCGTTGATAAATGGATTTACTGTACAGTGGTGAATGATTGTCGGAAAGGATATAGTGTGCTGAATGACTATGACCAATGGCTAATGTCCTTCACATCTTTATCTACAACTTGATGCAAGATTACAGATAGCAGTCAGCAGACTGTTACATGCAAAAATTAACGTTTCACTGAAGGGCTGGGTATGGACCCTGGATCTGAATCAGCAACTGAATCTGAAATGTTTCCATGCAACGTACAGATAAGAAAAGACAGGAAATATCAAGCAGATGTCTGCAGATGATGTAACAAATTGTTTTTTCTTAGGGTACATGTACCATATGTCACAACGTACCAGTGTACGGCACTGATACACCCACAGTCATTTTCTTGTTGTAAAACTTGCATGGTGATATTTTGCATGATGAAAATCCTCTGCGTAGCAAATCTATGAGTGGTTGGTAAGGTTTTTTTTGAGTGTCATATGAAATACAAACTTCTCAGCATAAGGTTTAAGTCTATGCCCGGATTTCACTGTGGTTTATAAGGATTTGTATAGTCTGAAGAAGGGTCTCAACCCAAAACGTCACCCATTCCTTCTCTCCAGAGATGCTGCCTATCCTGCTGAGTTACTCCAGCTTTTTGTGTCTATATCTTAGGATCAGGTTCTAGATTTATTTCCAGCAAAAATATTTTACATTGAGAAAGTGTATTCTCCAAATTGGGCAATGTCTTTGGTGAGGCAAAGTCAATTGGGGTGTGAAAATCAACCATGACAGTGGATGGGTAATACTGGCCAGTGTGCCACTTGTTTTGTAACTGAGATGCTTACCTAAGATATGTCTAAGTGCTTATGTATAGTGATACTTGTACTGAATTGTATACAAAAATGAAATTCACTGTACCTCCAGTACATGTGACAATAATGTACCATTGGTTGTTGATTTAATGAATTTAAAAAATATTATATTATCTGTGCGCATTGTGTTTATGGGTCTGTTATGCTGTTGCAAGTAAGATTTTCATTGTTCCATTGTTGGTATTCATTGACTTGAGACATGATTCTTGAAATAATTCTCAGCCCACCACGCAAATTTGATTACTTTCCAAGCATCAAAGACTTTCTGGGGTGCTCTATTGTAGCTTAATTGCAGCTGTTTGTATGTTGAAAGTTGTAATGTAAAAAATAACTGGCACACGTTTCATACAAAGATTAAGAAGTTATTATGTGTTTTATTTCATATTATTAGTACAAGTGATTATTTTTATTTCATGCACGGGGAAATAGGAACACATTTTTCCCCATCAGAAATACTGCAGCCATGACTTTTACCTCAAGGACAATTCCATGAAAAAAATCCTTTATAAATGTTTGACATAAGTAGGCTTGTCCTCTTATCTCTTGGCTTCCATTCAATTTAGACTTTAGACTTTGGAGATACAGCGTGGAAACAGGCCGTTAGGCCCACCATGCTGACCAGCGATCACCCCGTACACTAGCACTATCCTACATACTAGGGACTAATTACAATTTTACCAAAGTCAATTAACCTACAAACCTGTACGTCTTTGGAGTGTGGGAGGAAACCGGAGCACACAGAAAAATTGCACGCGGTCACATGGAGAAGGTACAAACTCTGTACAGATGGCACCCATAGTCAGGATTGAACCGAGTCTCTGATGCTGTAAGGCAGCAACTCTATCACTACGCCACTCTACCTTTTGGTATTGTCTAAATGATACTGGTGGTGCCCAGAATTTCAGTGCATGTCCCATTGCGTAGTTACCACTGTTCTCTCAATGAAGATTTTAGTTATCATTTTATCAGGAATTTGAGACCCTTCTGCATAAAGTTTTGCAACATTGTGAACAGTTGTAAACTCATGAGATGCACTGCAGCAACTGACCAAGGCTTGGAGTAGTACTGTGTTCAGTTTTGGTCACTCTGCTGTAGAAAAGATGCCATTAAGCTGGAATGGATGCACATAGGATTTATAAATATACTGCCAGGACGCGAGGGCCTGAGCTATGGGGAGAGAATGGGCAGGCTAGGATTTTATTCTGTGGAGTGCGAGAGGCTGAGGTATTATCTTATGGAGGTGCATAAAATCATGATGGATATAGATAGGGTGAACACAGTCTTTTGCCCAGATTAGTAGAACCAGATGACATTGGTTTAAGGTGAGAGAGGAAAGATTTGATAGGAACCCGAGGGACAACAGGTTCCTATCAAACAGAGGGAGGTGGTATATGGAATGAGCTGCCAGAGGAAGTAGTTTGGGGAAGGTACAACAGTATTAAAAAATATATATATATAAATGGTACAGGTATATGGGTAGGTACAGTTTTTGGATGTTTGTTCAAAAGCCAGGAAAATAGGACTTGCTTGGATGGGGCACCTCAAGAATGGTAGTAGTTCAAGAAAGCAGCTCAACACTACCATATCAGGGGTAAGTAGGGAGGGACAATTGAATGTTGGCTTAGCCTGTGAAGCCCATATTCCTTCTGTGAATGAGTATATAAAAAAGAAACAGGCATGGAAAATTATGAAAAATTCTCAGGGGAAAAGCAGCAGGGAATGAACAAGAGGATTGAAGGGATTAAAGGCCAAAAGGAATGATAGTGCAGGGATGATGTTGACAACATAATATTGTGGTTGTTGCTTTTCCTCCTGCAGACAACATCACAGCCTAAGGCACAGAAGGCTTGCGGTATCTCAGATGACTGAATTTCACAACCCGAGATTTGATTAATTAATCTAACTTATTGCAAGTGCATGTATCATGATTGGATAGTTCAGAAGCTGCGTACCATACATAGATACAATCGGTTCAAACTCAAGTACGATAGTTAGAACAAAAGGGAAGGTGCAGAATATAGTTCTCAGGATTGTAAAGATCAGTTCTTTAGACAAAGTCTATTGTCCACAATGGGGTAGAGGTGAATTGAACAGGACACCAGTTTATGGGGAGCAGCACGGAGATGGGGTGAAACTGGTTGTAGGAAACTAACAGAGGGTGGATGGCAGTGGGATAGGGGTGGTGTGTAGCGTGGAAAAATGACAAACAGTAGGTACTATGCCCAGGATTAAGGCATTAGAAAACTAGGGTGAGCCTGTGGATGTGGATGGTTTTAATATAGATCACGGCACTGTAGCGCATCAGTTCCATAGACAAAGTCCATAAGGTGAATCGGATGGTATCCTCGCTTGCGGAATGACTATTCAGAAGCCTGATAACAGAGGGGAATAAGCTGTTACTGAGTCTGGTGGTGCAAGCTTTGAAGCTTCTGTTCCTTCTGCCGGACGGGAACAGGGAAAGGAATGACGGAGTAGGACAAGTCTTTGATATATAGGCTGATTTGCTTAGGCAGCATGGTGTAGATGGGGGCCAATCTCCATTCTCCTGTCTGTACCTCTACAGAATATCCCTCTAATCACCTTGTTAGGATATTGCCAACAGCAGGCTGGCCCATCATCAGTGAGTAGAAATGCATACTTCTGTCTGAAGTGCTGAGGGACACACTGGTGCAGGCAACACGAGGCCTTTGTGGAAGAGGACCACAGTATAGTGTCCTTCAGTTGCCAGACATTGAGGGCAATGGTGGTTTGTGTAAAGAAAAAGGGAAGTGCTAACACCCACTAGCAATATTGAATGTAAAGAGACACTAAGAACCTGTTAAAAGTTTTTTGTACTTTTGTCATATGGCACAGAAACAGGCCCTTTAACTCACCGGGTCTGTGCCAACCATCAACCAGCCATCTGCACTAATCCTACATTTATATTCTCCCCACAATCTTATCAACTCCCCTCAGATTCTTCCCCTTACCCACTCGCTGGGGACAATTTTACAGAGGCTCATTAACGTACAAACCTGCACGTCTGTGGGATGTGGGAGGAAACCCACGTGGTCACAGGGAGAACGCATGAACTCCACACAGGTAGTGGTTGAGGTCAGGATAGAACTCGGGTGTCTGGCACTGTGGGGTAACAGCTGTGCCACTGTGCCATTTTAAATATATGTTCTGTTACAAATACAATTTATTTTGGGGAAAAAATATTGTACCTGTGAGAGGGCAGCATTGCACCAATTGTGCATTATCTAGTCTTGAATGTTCTGAATTAACAGGTAGACATGAGGAACTAGAGATGCCAGTTTACAAAAAAATGTGCAAAGTCCTGGAGTAACTCAGCGGGTCCGGCAGCATTTCTGGAGGACATGGATAGGCGACGTTTTAGGTTGCAACCTTTCTTCAGACTGATTGTCGTAGTGGGGAGAAAGCTGGAAAGGGGGGGAGCACAAAGCCTGTCAACTGAGGTAAATGAGCAGGATCTTGATTGATAGATGATTGGACAAAGGCCAGAGATGAAAAGACAAGAAGGATTAGAGAAGGAGAGAAGATGCACAAAATGTGAAACTAGAGGAAGTAATAAAGGTGGAAGGGGACAGGGAGAAGTGGAGAAATGGGCGTGCATCCTGGTGGGGCACAGGGAAGAGTGGGAGAATAAAAGAGGCAGTGGAAAGGAGGGGGTTGTTGCTTTTTGTACTGATTTAGAATGGGGGAGGAGTTGAGAAATGTCCTTTTCTGCCAATTCAAATTCCAGCTGCTAGATATCTTGTAGTCTAAAAAATGCGCCTTGACTAATGACTAAGTCGTTAAACTAATTTATTTTTCCAGGTTTTGAGGCAGTTGTACGTCAGTGCAAATAATTTATAGTTAATTGATTTATAGCTATTGTTGATGTAAGTCACTGGGTAACAAAATATTCTATCCCCTCCCCCTCTGCGTTTCCAGCCCACAGAACAGAGAGGATATCCCTGCGGCACTTTGTGTTTCCCTTTTTGTTCCAGCCATTCTCTGGACCTGACTGAATGAGACCAGCTATTCAATTTGCGCTTTGTGGATAGTTATTGCGTTAGGGGCGTGCCCGCTGGGAAATCAGCGGAGAGTTCACGAAGGGTCTTTACGACCAACACAGATGCAAGACTTTGAGCCTCTAGGCCTGATTTAGCACCAGAGCAGGTCAAATGGGTGAAAGGGCTAAGTCATTAAGTCATTCCTCATCCTGCAGGAGCTTTATTTAACAGCAAAAAACATTCACAATGAAATCAGTGTAGAGTTGTGCTGTGTGGAAACCTTAACCCACCAATGTTTTATGTTTAGCTTTATTATTGTCACGTGTACCCAGGTACAGTGAAAAGCTTTTGTTTGCGTGCTATCCAGTCAAATCATATAATACTATCCAAGTTGTATTTGATAATGGGACAATTGAGGTTATTTTACTCAGAAGTGATTTTTTTTGTGGGTGTCTAGTTCCTTTGTGCTGTCAGGTTAATGAGTACAATGAAGCCAAACGCAAGTACAGCACATAGAGCAAAGAGAAAAATACCAGAATGTAGAATATAATGCTCAGCATTATAGCGATACAGTTATGGAGAAAAAATCCAATGTCTGCAATGAGGTAGATTGGAAAAGTATCGGGAATGTTTCAGAGAAAGGAGCTGGAATTGTCTGAGAATGCACATTAAATGCAGGAGAGATTATTTCTTGAATAGGAACCAAGCTGTATTAGATAATGGCACAATGGAAGTTATTTAACTCAGAAGTGATTTTTATTTTGTCGGTTCCTTTGTGCTGACAGGTTAACCAACTGATATCATGTTACACTGTATTGACCTTTCTGGGTGGCAGCTGGGAAACATATGGTAGTGGAAAGGATCACTTAAGTGACAGTGATGTGAAAGTGGAGAAAGCAAAGATTACCTCTGTTCTCACTTAAGTCTGTGATTGATCCTATATCTTACTGAGCAAAGGGAAATGCCTCCAAGTATTAACTAGTCCTACAGAACTATGTGGCTGAGAGACATGAAAAAGCATGTGCATGTACACATGCAAACAGTTTGAGCCCTCCAAATAATTTATGGTACAGTGAGTTGTTTTTTTGCAAGGTTAGACGAGTGTTGTGTTCTTTCCTGTGAACACAAGGAAAAAAGGTTTTGCATATATTTCCAGCATGAACACTGCACCTCATCATTCTTTGTAAATCATCTGGTGAATTATAAAGTGGTTATAGAACAGAAATGAACCATTAGGTGCTATGCTGCACCTGTGCAACTTTATCCTACTTTGTCTCAGTTTGTCAATACATATGTTATTTACACTAACCATTCCATGGAACAGCAATTTCCACATTCAAAACAACTGTCTTGAGTGCAAAACTTTCTTTTGAATTACTTAAGGTCTTCTAGTGACTTGTATTTATAGCTCCTAGTTTTGGATTCCTGTGCTCATATTTTCTCTATAATCAGTGTTACCGTATTTTAAAGGTCTCTGCCGGATCTTCACTACATTTAGCCTTTCCTGACAGCAATACCTTGTTTATTGTGTTACCTCCCTTATAAATATTTTTTGTATGTTCGCTGATGTGTTTTTTTTAACAATATGGAAACCTGAAAAAGTAATCAGTACTTTAAGTGTCGTGCAAGTAACTTAGAGCAAATATCTGAAGATGCTATATAAATGCAAAACTTCATTTCTTTAAACTGCTTGTGTACTGAAGCATTGTATCACAGATACTTCGACCATAAATATTTCTCCTCATTGCCTCGAATGTCTCATATTTGTTTTATTCACTTCTATTATTGTTCCCTACCCCCAAAACTATTCGTCCTGTGGGAATTAAGAGGTTCACAAGGGCAGAGCACAAGATGATCCTTATGTTCTTTTCTCACCTCCCCATGAATGATTCACAGCTGAAACTAAGCACACATTGCAGTCAGCTCTTCGGTTGAGCCTGCTTTTCCCCCACCAAATTGTTAACCTAATTTTGTTGCTGAATATAAACAACAAATGAGAAGATGTATTGAAATTGAAGAATGTTTGGATAGATGTATCAAAGATTATTGTTCAGGCAACACTTGGCAAAATGAGCTGGAAATAGACACAGGAGAGAGATTAAGCTTGCATTGGAGTCATAGTTCCATATTGCAGGCATAACTGAGAGAATCAACAAAAAGAAGTCATGGATTACTTTGCCACCAAAACGGCAAACAATGTTCAAGGATAAATAATCATAAGCTGCCCTTGCATACAATACTGCACGTCATAGACTGGCAGGATTGTATAATATCCTAAGCTGGAGAGAGGGAAAATAAATGGGTTAAAGATAGGTTACAAAAATCGAAATGCAAAAGCTATATATTGCATTGATATTTCATTAATACGGGGGGGGGGGGGCTGTCTGTGTGCGAATCTGTAAATGTATTACAATCAGAACACCAAGTGTGTGTATTAAGGGCCTGTCCCACTTACGCAATTTTTTTCGGCGACTTGTCGGCACCTGTCAAAGTTGCAGCAGGTCGCCAAAAATGTTGCGGGGTGATCATTATCAAATCTTATCATTTGTGTTTAAAAGATAGTTCATATGTGTAAAATGGCTCCTTACATTTGCCTTTTTCATTTGTTCAGTGATATTTTTCTAATGAAGCTAACATTGGCACAATTTCCCTATACATCAGTAATTTTTTTTTTTTAATCAGCGACGCATATATTAGGATGCTCAAACGGACAAATTCCTACTGTTCCTTCTTGATTTAGGAGAAATCCTTAACAGTTTCAGTCCAGTCCTTAAAAACTGTATCTTGATGGTTATTTTCACATAGCTTCTATGAATATGTCAATATTACATGCAAGCTGCTTTGTTGTTTTGTTATGTTGTATTTGTATATCTATAACAATTGAATGTATTGCATCACATAATGAAATGTAATTAAGTTTTCCTATATTTGAAAGATGTAGCGTATCAATGAAAATATGAGCCCAATTAATTCCTAATGAAAATCTGCACGTGTTCACTTTCTGGTGGCTTCCTCTTTTGACCCTACTTAGTTTAACTAATCTGTCTGTGTCATTTTGTGTAATTTTTGTCCACATTTTAAAAAATATATAGCTTTAAACTTCCAGTGTGGAGTGGAGTCAAGTTGCAATAATTTCACTGTAGGAAGTTGAGAGGTGGTTTTGAAAATGCAGGGAATTTGACAGAAATCCCAATAAAAAGATCTTTTGATTAGATCAGAATAGCTTTTATTCTGTATCACTGCTTCAGCTTTGGATCTGTCGTACAAAGGTTTCACAGTGTAAAAGCCACACTTAGCAGTCTTGTACTTGATGGAACTCTTTCATTTTTTCATGTAAACAATTGGCAAGGATTGCTTACTTTCAGATATGCAATATTAAAATATTGTAGGTTGATCATACCATGTCACATTGTTGATGCTCCAAAGTCAATGTACTTTGGTCACAGATCTCATTTTTGTTTTGATCATTGTGTGGGGAATTGGAATTAAAAATATACTTGCAGTTCTGTAGCTTAAAGAGTCAACCTAAAGTAAACAAAGGAGCCTTCTATGGAACAAACTGAGGATGCTGGAGGAACTCAGCGGGTCAGTCAGCATCTGTGGAGGGAATGGACAGATGACGTTTTGGGTTGGGATCTTTCCTCAGACTGAATCGAGTAGGGTGGAGAAAGCTGGAAAAGAGGTGGGGGCATGACAAAGCCTGGCAAGTGATAGATGGATACGGGGGAGACGGGATTGACTGGCGGCTGAGTGGGAAATGGGTGCGATATTGCTGGCTTTCTATTCTGGGTTGGATCTCTTGGACAATTAAAACACATACGTCAGGCTGTTGTTCATTGACTACAGCTCGGGTTCAACACCATCATCCCCTCCAAACTTGTTACTAAGCTTGGGGATCTGGGTCTCAATGCATCCCTTTGCAACTGGATCTTCCATTTCCTCATCAACAGACCACAATCTGTAGAATTGGCAACAACTCCTCCTTGAGGATGCAATGAAGGAGTTTCCATCAGCACAAGGGGGCATCTCAAGGCTGTGTGCTCAGTCCTCTGCTCTACTCACTCTATACCTATGACTCTGTCATGGACACTGTTGGACACAGTTCCAATTCCATCTTTAAATTCGATGATTACACCACCATTGTTGGTTGAATTACGGGTAATGATGAGTCAGAGTGTAGGAGGGAGATCGATTGTCTGATTGAATGGTGCCAAAACAAACACCTCATCAAGGATTGTTGACTTTAGAAGAGGATGCCAAGGATCCATGAACCTGTTTTTATCCTGTCGTCGTCACTGGCTCCATCCAGCTGAGTTTCATCAACACTTTTGTTTTGCTCTTTTTTAGTTTCTTGAATCTCCAATGCTGTCACGACACATGTTCCTTTCAATAGATACCATGTAAAGCTTCCTCTTCCCTCCCTCCGCCCCCTACACCTGAATAATGGTCATGCATTCCTGGATAGTGGATGGAAGGGATGTCCCTATTAACACATGAGTGCAGTCCATGAATGGTTGTAATGCAGCCAAATGCCCAAAGTTCTATCTACCTGTTCCTGTGGGCTGAATATAAGACGGGTGATGTCTTCTGAGAATGCACTGGGTGACCTGCTGAATGCAGCAGAGAACAGTAAATTGGCAACAGATCCCAAGGCGAGAGACCTGAGAGTGACTGACGCAGACCTCCATGGGCATAGCAGGCAAGATACAAGGGTGTCGGGGATTATGGGGAGAATGGGGTTGAGAGGGAACCGAATGGGGTTGATCAACCATGGTTGAATAGCAGAGCAGACTTGAAGGGCCGAATGGCATAATTCTGCTCCTATAACTTAGGAACGTATCCACCTACCACTTGGCAGTCTTTGTCCCCCCCCCCCCCCACTCCCCCCCACCTCTTTTCTATTTTTCTCCCCCCTGCTGCAATTAGTTTGAAGATAGGTCCCGACCCGAATAGTTTCCTGTTCATTCCCTCCCCAGATGCTGCCTGACCCGCTGAGATAATCCAAATTTTTTGAGTTTGCTCACTCAGTTCTAGGTTGTCAGAAACTTTATAGTTGTGTAGATATAACGTATTTGGTTAATGTCAATGCAGATGTATTTAATAAATAAAGCTATTGGGTGTCATTAAAATTATTTTGTTAATAACTCTGGAAAATTCATGTATTTTTATTCGCATTGGCACTGTAGCGCTGCTAATAGAATTGCTGCCACACAGATCCAGTGATCCTGGTTCGATACTAACATCTGCTGATGTCTGCACAGAGCTTCTCCCTGTGACTGTCCTGGGGATTTATGGGTTTGTGTGTTAATTGCCCTCAGTAAATTGCTCCTAGTGAGCGGAGAGTAGATGAATAAGTGGGATAGCATAGAACGTGTGAATGGATGATCGATGGTTGGTGTGGTCTCTGTAGGCCAAAGGGCCTGTTTCTCTCTAAATCACTAACAGGTTTTCTGCAGTGACATTTAAATTCTGTGAGTTGCCCACTTTCATCACAGAGCCTCTATTGACAACTCCGTGTCAGTCAACATTTTGGATGCAGTTCGGGTGTAAGCCTAGGCTTGTAGTAAAGAGTTGATTGTATGGCGAACAGCAACAATTTGCACAAGAAAAGTCTATTTAGTAATCAGAGCTAACAGAACTTCTCCCAACTCAAGCCAAGTATTTTTGCGAGAAATTCAGTGGGTGGAGGGTGGATGCATATGAATTATGTACTTCAGTTCAAATTCAGTCACTTTTGTTTAGAGATACAATGCGGCAGATACAAACAGGCCCTTCAATCCATCGAGTCTGCACTGATCAGCGATACCCACACATTAATACTACCCAACACACACTGGGGACAATTTACATTTATACCAAGCCAATTAACCTACGAACTTGCCTATAAAATTAACCTGTATGTCTTTGGAGTGTGAGAGGAAACCAAAGATCTCGGAGAAAACCCACCCAGTTCACGGGGAGAACGTCCAAACTCCGTACAGGCAAGCACCCGTAGTCAGGATCGAACCAGGGTCTCTGGCTGTAAGGCAGTAGCTCTACTGCGATCACAATCTACCCCAATATGTTTTGTTCTGACTCAAGAACATGCTCATCAATTAGAATAGGATATGAATAGTTTTTTATCAACTTCCTTAATGTACAACTTGTGCTATGTTATTTAAACAATCATGTAAATGGCTGATACCAGGCCTTTAATGGAGCAGAGTGGCACAGCTGGTAGAGCTGCTGCCTCATAGCATCAGAAACGCAGGTGTGATCCTGACCTCGGTTGCTATCTGTGTGGTGTTGATTCGCGCTCTCTGTAACCGTGTGCGTTTCGTACAGGTACTCCTGTTTCCTCCCACATCGCAAAGACATGTAGGTTAGTTGGCCTTTGAAATTGCCCCTAGTGTGTAGGGAGTGAATGTGAAAGTGGGTTAATCTAGAATAGTGTCAATGGTCGGCATGGCCTCAGTGGGCCGATGGACCTGCTTCCATGCTATATCTTTCAATCAATTCAATACCATTAAATATTACCTATGTTAACTGCCAAATTCCCTGAGGAATATTCTTCACATGTTATTTCCAGCATTCTTTGAGAATAAAACCTCATTTTTGCTCATTTTAGTTGAACATCAGAGAAGACAAATGTAGGTAATTTAAACCGAGGGAATGCCCGAGTCCATTTGCTTTGAACACATGGTTATCATTACAATCAAAGGCTTCTTTTAACTGTCTTCGGTGATTATTTCTTACGTTGTCAATACTTGGTGAAGACTGAAAAAACAATGGCATGCGATCAGTTTGAAAATAGATCAATCGCACTGACCCCTGTAGTCCCTTCCTCCTAGAATTGCCTTCTTTTATTTACTAAGTCATGAACTTTTGCTCACCCTGTAATTTCCAGTTGAGAAAAGAGATCAGTTTCATTTTGGAGAAACTAAATTTCCCTTTTATTGATCCCTTGGGTTTTTGGATTCTTGTATGAAAGTAGAGCTTTGTAGTTCACATTTTTGTTATCTTGATAAACTGTGGTTGCAGATGTTTGAAAACGTACCACTGTGAATATAAAGTTCACACAGTGCTTCTCTCGTAATATACAGGCCTTTGCAATCTGACGTGAAGCCTTTATGATAGTTAACCTCTTCTCTGTCAAATGCAATTAAATGATAAACAAGAATGGGTTTCTCATTTGAAAAGATTAAATTGCTAAAAGTAAACCCAATGTTGCAGGATGTTGATAGATCTCCTTATGGGGAGTGTGTTTGCCATCAATGTTTGGCTCTTTCCTCTTCTCTTGCATTTACTACTCAAATCCTTGTTAATTCCTTTTTCCTCTGTTTTGCAATATACTTGGGTTGTCATGCCTCATCTGAGGTCAGTCCGGACACAGTTACACAATGGACGTGTTCTCCAAAACAAAGTTTGAGGAGGAAGTCGGCCCTTGGATATAACTGACCAACACAGACGTTATTAGGCACCTCAGGGGCAACTTTTTCCCATGGAGGGTGCTGTATATATGGAATCAGCTGCCAGAAGAAGTAGTTGAGGCAGGTTCTATAACAAGATTTTAAAGACATTTGGACAGGCAGATGGATAGGAAAGGTTTAGAGGGATATGGGTCAAACATGGGCAAATAGAACTATGTTAGTTGGGTCAAAAGGCCTGTTTATGTGCTGTATGACTCTATGGATACCCCTGTTCAAAGGATGGGAAATGGCAAGAGTCATGATCAAAACTGGATTAGGGCAAGACTGCCAACTTTCCTTTAGTTTAATTTAGAGATACAGTGCTGAAACAGGCCCTTCACCCCACTGCTTCCACACCGACCAGCGATCCCCGCATATTAACACCATCCTACACACACTAGGGACAATTTTTACATCTGTAAGGCAGCAACTCTACTGCTGCACCACCGTGCCGTCCATGTTTCCCCTGCCTTGTTTGCGTGTTATATCAAGTCTTGTTGAATCCATCAGGAAAGATGTCAGTATAAGAGAGGAGGCACTAAGGCCAATGTATTATACTCATATGCAGTGATGGTCTGCTGGTTGAGGAGTGTCTGTGACTATTTCAGACTGGCCTCTGAGTTGGAGTTAACAGCAAGAAAAGCTTTAAAAAAAATGGTTTCTTTGTCACTTCCCATCTTGTTTTATCTGTGATTAAGAAAAAAAACTGTTGCAAGGTTGAAATAGTTGGGGCGAAGAAAGGATTGCTCATGAAGGTTCAATGTGCATGATCATTTATAGTCAGAGTCATACGGCATGGAAACAGGCCCTTTAACCCAACTTGACCAAATTGTCGACCTGACCTGGTCCCATTTGCCTGCATTTGTCCCATATCTCTCTAAACATTTCCAATCCATGTACCTGTCCAAATGTCTTTTAAATGCTTAAATTGGATCCATCTCTTGTGGTTTTATTCATTAGAGAAATTCCACTGTCGAAGTACTCGTTTGCTTAAATTATATAGCTCTATTATTACAACCCGCATTTTTCTAAAATAAAAATTATATTTCTCCAAAGCAAAATCTGAGAGTAATAAATTGCTGTCCTAGCTCTCTATGTTCCTAATACACAATTGTACTGCCACCTTTCTCTGATACAGTTTTACTCATCAATATAATTATGCACTTTTTATTTTAAACTTTAATAAATTGTTTACTCACAAAGCAGCTCATTGGTTTCTCAATGAAAAACGATTGACCAAAGCTTCATAATGTAGCTCTTTGGTACAACAACGTGACTAAGGTTCCACAGAGATGAACATGAATGAACAAGTGGCTTGTGTGTATACAGTCTGTATAATGCCCATTATCTTGCCTTTATGAACAAGCAATTTAATCAATAGCTACATTTTAGTTGATCTAAATTATGCAGTCAACCAGAACCATGGGTCAAAAGTTCCATCTAAGTACGGCCTCAGTTTATGTGAGCTTTATCATTGGGGTTTTTTTTTGGGTAGCATAACAGGATGCAGCTGTAATAGTCATGACAAATCTGTTGTCACCCCATGATAGTCAGTGAGGCAGAATAAAGTTTCTGCAGATTAGCAAATTCCGATCACGTTGTTCTTGTGTTCCCATTATTTTGAGAGCTTGTTCTTTTCCTCAAAATGAACCTCTTTAATTTTAACCAATTTTTGAACTATTCAAATTCCTGCAAAGAACGTAAATATCCTTTTCTTTTTTTTGTTGTTGTTTATTTTATTAGAAGTTAATACAATCCAAAACAATAAAGTGGTACCTAATTTTAGGTGCCAACTATGTCATAACATAATACATTCTATGTACAACCTCTAGTTTTATGTTTTTGAAAAGGAAGTAAAAAAAAAAAAAAAATAGAGAGAAGAAAAAGAGGAAAAATAGATAGTAGAAAATAGAAAAACGTGAAGTGTGTATATAAGAAAAGAAAAAGTAGAAATAGTAGAAATAGTAGAAAAAGGCTTAAAAAAGAAATTTTCAAATCTTTGTTCAGAGATGTAAATCTATCCACGACCTGACCTGAAATCAGTAATCTTTACGATACTGCTGCATCACATGATTCCAAAAAGTTGATGAAAGGGGACCAATTCCTTAAGAATTGGTCATATTTATCTATTAGGCGGAGTCTCATTTCTTCAAGGTGTGCTATGTCCATCATATTCCTAATCCACATTTTAATAGTTGGTATAGCTGTATTTTTCCAAAATTTAAGTATCAATTTCTTTCCAATTATTAACCCATGATTAAAGAATACTTTTTGGTCTTTGTTTAAATTGATATCTTCTACTATTATTCCTAATATAATCCATTCTGTATTAGGTTCTATTCTTGACTTGAAGAGCTTTGTAAATATATCAAATATATCGCTCCAAAATGTATTCAACTTTGTACATCCTACAAATGAATGTGTTATATTGGCATTTTGAAACAAACATTTATCGCATCTGGGAGAGACGTTTGGGTAGAATTTATTCAACCTCGTTTTTGAATAATATAGTCTATGTAATAATTTAAATTGAATTAAATTATGTCTTGCATTAATGGAACGATTATGTGTGTTCATCAGATACTTTTCCCATCTATCTTTCGGGATCTTTATCATTAGTTCATGTTCCCAATCTTCTCTTAGTGCCTCTGTTGAGGGTAATTCTCTATTTAATATTCTATTATAAAAATATGATATTAGTTTTTGTGAATCAGCCTTAATATTCATTACTTCTTCTAAAGGGTCTAAAAATATAGTTTGAAATCTATGTATATATTTCTTCATAAAGTCACATATCTGTATATATTTAAAATATTGATTATCATTCAGTTTAAATTTTAATTTTAATTGTTGAAATGATAACAATTTGCCCAATTCATACATATCTCCTACTTTCCTAATCCCCAGTCTATCCCATTGTTTATATGTTTTGTCGATAAGAGATGGTTTGAATGCAGGATTGTTCAATATTGGGGTTAGTACTGATAGATTATTTAATTTCAAGGATAATTTTATTTGTTTCCAAATTCTTATTGTATTGTGAATAATTGGGTTCTTCTTATATATTATACTATTCAATTTTATCGGTGAGAACAAGATTGTTCCTATATCGTACGGGAAACACTCCTCTTTCTCCATTCTTATCCACTCCGACTGGTGAGTGGAACTATCCAACCAGCACATTATGTTCTTAATATGCACTGCCCAGTAGTAATACGTAAAGTTAGGTAGTGATAAACCCCCAACTTCTTTAGGTTTACACAAATGCTTTCGTTGTGTGCTCTATAATCCCATATAAAATTAGTGATATTAGAATCTAGTTTTTTGAAAAAATATTTCGGAATATATATTGGGATCGCTTGAAACAAATATATTAATTGTGGTAAGAAAGTCATTTTTATAGCGTTAATTCTACCTATCAATGAGAGTGGGAGCGTTTTCCAAAATTTGATCATAACATTCAGTTTATTTAATAGTGGCATAAAATTGGCGCTAAATACTGATTTGTGTCTTCTCGTAATTTGAATACCTAAATACTTGAATTTTTCTGTTGCAATTTTGAAAGGGAATTTTAATAAGTGTCTCGCATCCTGTAGTTTTAAAGACATAATTTCGCTTTTATTCCAATTTATTCTATATCCTGAAAAAGAACCAAATTCCTCAATTAGTGTTAATAAGGTGGGGATACTCGTTTGTGTATTAGTAATATATAAAAGAATATCATCATCATATAATGACATTTTATTCTTTGAGTCCTTAGTATTATATCCGTGGATATTCGGATGATTTCTAATCCTTTCAGCCAGCGGTTCTATCATAAGGGCAAATAGCAATGGTGATAAGGCACAACCCTGCCTATTACCCCTTGATAAATAATATTTTGGAGATAACATATTATTAGTTAATATTCTTGCCGTAGGTTTATCATAAAGTAGTTTAACCCATCTAATAAAATTCTCTCCCGTATTGAATTTTTGGAGTACTGCCATTCTACCTGATCAAATGCCTTCTCTGCATCCAGCGTAACGACTGAAATATCTTCAATGTCCTCTTTGTGAGAGTACATTATATTGAAAAGCCTTCTCAAGTTATTAAATGATTGTCTTTTGGGTATAAATCCCGTTTACCAATTTGTTAATATAATTATTCAGTCTTCTTGCTAGAATCTTTGCTAAGATTTTCTGATCCGTATTTAGAAGTGATATAGCTCTGTAAGAACCCGGTTCATCTAAATCTTTATCTTTTTTTGGTATAAGCATTATTGTTGATTCTGCTAAAGTTTCTGGTAGTTTATTTTCGGTATAAGCCTGCGTGTATAAGTTGAGTAATCTTGGTACAATTGACTCCTGAAATCGTTTATAAAATTCATTGCTAAAACCATCTGGTCCTGGGGTCTTCCCATTTTTCAATGAGTTTATTATTTGTTTTATTTCTTCACTAGTAATCCGTGCTCCTAATTCCTCTTGTTCTAAACTATCCAATTTAGCGAGGTTGCAATTATCTAAAAAAATTGTAATTTTACTATCATCTGTATTTATTTTAGTTGTGTATAAATTATGATAAAATTGGGCAAACCTTTTATTAATATCCTTTGGTAATGTTAGAAGCTCACCCTTATCAGATTTAATTTTAGTGATAGTATTTTCCTTTTCTTGTTGCTTCATTTGCTTCGCTAATAATTTATGTGGCTTATCCCCAAATTCGAAGTGTGCCTGTTTTGTAATTTGGAATAGTCTTATTACTCTTCCTGATAATATTCTATTGAGTTTATATTTCAATAAGGTTATCATATTATGTTTATCTATGGTTGGGTCACTTACATTGTCCAATTCTAGTGATTTTATTTCCTGTTCTATCCTCTGAAGTTCTCTTTTATTTTCTTTATTTTGAAAACTTTGATAAGAGATTATAGCACCGCGAATGTATGCCTTAAAGGTTTCCCATAATAGCGATACAGAAAAACCCGGCGTCTCATTTATCTCGAGAAAAAAAAATTGTTTGTTCTTTTATATACTCATAACCCTGCGGGTTATTTAATATTTGTGCGTTGAATCTCCAAAAAGGTTTTATACCCGGCATTCCCTCGATTTTAAGTATAAAAGTCAGTGGTGAATGATCGGAAATAATACTTTTCCGATTAAATATCCTTTTCAATACAAGAATTGTGAATTTATCATAAATAATGATTATTATTTAATCCACTGATCATATCTCTAAACTAAACTAAACAAAATGTCTGGTTATAGATCAAATTCCAAAGTACCCCATGCTTGTCCATATTTAAATTGGATTGGATTGGAGTGGCTCTACTAGTCATAGAGTAATACAGTGTGGAAACAGGCCCTTCGGCCTAGCTCGCCCACACCAGCCAACAATGTCCCAGCTACGCTAGTCCCACTTGCCTGTGCTTGGTCCATATCCCTCCAAACCTGTCCTATCCTGTCTAATTGTTTCTTAAACAATGGGATAGTCCCAGCCTCAACTGCCTCCTCTGGCAGCTTGTTCCATACACCCACCACCCTTTGTGTGGAAAAAGTCACCCTTCTGATTCCTATTAAATCTTTCCCCCGTCACCCTTCCCTTTCCCCTTTCCCCTACTCTCCTCACTAGTTTAATTATAGATCATGTTGTTATCGACAACCTGGTGTTATCTTGTACATGCATTCACCATCACCTCTGGCAGCACCTTCCAGCACTCACCACTTTCCGTGTAAAAACATGTGTCTCACACATCTTTAAACCTTGCCCCTCCTATGTGATATGTGATACATTTGTTTAGGTTATGGATTTGGTTAAAAATATAGGTCAGGGTTTGTTCAGTTCTCGAACTCTCAAACCAAGTGAAATTCATTGAAACCGATCAGGCACCTCCAATGTTCAGTAAAATTGAGCTGCAGAACATAGGCAACATTAAAAAAAAACATAGGCAACCACATTTTTTGTTCCAGGAAGACCAATTTTTGCAAGTCTATTATATATTGCATCGGTAAAACATACAGATCAAGATCCATTCTGCAATATCCCCAGTTTAAATTGGTTAACCCAAACAAGATGTGGGGTTTTGACTGTGAAATATGATCCTGTTTGTGGAGTACTGAGTGATCTTATTTCAACAGGTTTAATTCACATTGTTCCATCTGGCAGACATCAAAGTTCAGCATGCTGCACAGGAACGTGTGAAACTGCTCCAAAAACATTCTGTGATCCTACATTACTCCATTACCCGAGTTGGAATTTCTTCTCTAAATCACTCCTTTCTATCTCTCCTGCCGTCTTTCTTAAAAGCTTTGACAAGTTTTTAGTAGCTTGTCAATCCTCGTGCTTTGGCTCAGTCTAATTTTGTATTTTGCTGTAGACTCTTGGTACATTTTTCTACACTGAAGGGACTACACTAATGTAAATTGTTGATGTTTATGGTAAGTTTTTTTACACAGAGGGTGGTGAGTGCCTGGAATGCACTGCTGGGGGTGGTAGTTGAGGCAGATAGGATAGTGGCATTTAAGAGTCTTTTGGATTGGCATATGGATATGGAGAATATGGATTATGTGCACGCAGGTAAGAGTTGATCTTGGCATCGTGTGGCACAGAAATTGTGTGCCGAGGGGCTTGTTCTTGTGATTTACTGTAATATATTGTATGTTCTAAAATCAAGAATGGAAGAATGGTCTTTCTTAATTAGTAACGGAAGAGAATTTCCTGCGAACCTCGAAAAATAATGATTCAATAGACTGAAGAGGTTTGGGTGCAACTGATGGATTTTTAACCAATTTCTAAGTTTAGTTTGAATAATCTAGCATTGAAACCCCTCACCATAAATGAATATTTTGTCTGCAACTGTTACAAGAGTAGATTCATGTTGATTCTCAATGGGTGCAAATTTCCTTGTCTGCTGTGTAGTATTTTTTTCCAGAACATAGAACACATGCCTGTGGTGACACAAGGAACTGCAGATGCTGGAATCTTGAGCAAAATACAAAGTGTTGGAGGAACTCTGGGTCAGGCAGCATCCGGGAGAGAATGGACAGATGATGTTTTGGGCCAGGTCCTTCTTCAGACTGATAGGACTTCCAACATATTTTCAATATATCTGTATGACATCAGAATGATTTGCAATAAATATTTAAAAAATTGCATATTTGCAATATCTAAAACAGGCATTGTTCAACAAAGTATGTGATAATGGATCACAGCCTGATTCGTCTCTCCCTGTTTTTATTTATATCAGTTTCAATGGAAATAAAAGTCTGAAGAGTTACATTGTCACTTTGCTTCACTCATTTCAGATCATTTTACAAAGTCGCAACTTACCCTATTGTATTGGAATAGCATAATTAATAGTTTCAATGTTGAAACAAGCATTAACAGGCCGTTCAGCACTTTCAGAACTGCAGATTCAGATTCAGATTCAAACGTTATTGTCATTGTGCAGTGTACAAGTACAGAGACAACGAAATGCAGTTAGCATCTCACCCAGAAGTGCGAACACAGAATAATGGAAGTAAAATATATATATATATATATATATGTATATACAGTAGCAGTAGTGCAATTTTCTGGGGGGGGTAGATCAGTCACTGGGGGAAGGAGTGTCCGGGGGTGGCAATCACCAAGGTGCAGAGTTAAGTAGGGTAACAGCCGCAGGGAAGAAGCTGGTCCGGCAACGGAGAGACCTGCAGCGCCTCCCAGATGGGAGGAGGGTAAACAGTCTGTGGTTGGGGTGAGAGCAGTTCTTGACGATGCTGCGTGCGCTTCGCAGACATCGCTTGCTCTGGACAGACTCAATGGAGGGGAGTGAGGAACCGGTGATGCGTCGGGCAGTTTTCACCACCCTCTGCAGTGCTTTCCGGTCGGAGACCGAGCAGTTGCCATACCATACTGTGATACAGTTAGTAAGGATGCTCTCGATGGCGCAGCGGTAGAAGTTCACCAGAATCTGAGGAGACAGATGGATCTTCTTTAGTCTCTTCAGGAAGAAGAGACGCTGGTGAACCTTCTTGATCAGTGTTGAGGTATTGTGGGTCCAAGAGAGGTCATCAGAGATGTTGACCCCCAGAAACCTGAAGCTGAAAACACGCTCCACCTCCGTCCCGTTAATATGGATGGGGGTGTGCGTGCCACCCCTAGACCTTCTGTAGTCCACAATGAGCTCCTTGGTCTTCTTGGTGTTAAGGGCCAGGTTGTTGTCAGTGCACCATGCTGCTAGGAGCTGGACCTCCTCCTTATATGCCGACTCATCATTGTCGCTGATGAGGCCAATCACCGTTGTATCATCTGCATGCTTGATGATGGTGTTAGTACCATGTACAGGTGTGCAGTTGTAGGTGAAGAGGGAATAGAGGAGAGGGCTCAGCACACAGCCCTGTGGAACGCCGGTGTTCAGGGTGAGGGTTGAAGAGGTGTGGTTGTCTAACCTAACAGACTGGGGTCTGTTGGTTAGAAAGTCCAGTATCCAGTTGCAGAGGGAGGGGTCGATGCCCAGGTCGATGAGTTTGGTGATCAGTTTGGAGGGGATAATGGTGTTAAATGCTAAGCTAAAGTCGATGAACAGCATTCTCACGTAGGTGTCTCTGTTGTCGAGGTGGGAGAGGGCGGAGTGAAATGCCGTGGAGATGGCATCCTCCGTACTCCTGTTCTTGCGGTAGGCGAACTGATAGGGGTCCAGTGTGGGAGGTAGGCAGCCTTTGAGGTGTGCCAGGACCAGACTCTCGAAGCACTTAGTGATGATGGGAGTAAGTGCAACTGGGCGGAAGTCGTTGAGGCTGGTTTCAATCGAAGGTAGACACAAAATGCTGGAGCAACATCTCTGGAGAGAAGGAATGGGTGACGTTTTGGGTCGAGACGAGTCTGAAGAAGGGTCTTGACCCGAAATGTCACCGATTCCTTTTCTCCAGAGATGCTGCATGTTCCGCTGAGTTACTCCAGCATTTTGTATCTACCTTCAGCAATTTGATTGTACTCAGCTATTTTACACTGATTTTCATTTCCTTAGCATGCAATATATACAAACTATTTTAACTTCCACGAAGCTTTCATCTGTCACAATTACACACTTTCCTGCTATCTGTTCCTGATTGACTTGTTGGGGGCTTTTTCCAGGGGGATTGACAGCAGCTTTATTTAGTTTAGTTTTGGAGATACAGAATGGAAACGGGCTCTTCGACCCACCGAGTACTCGGCAACCATTGATCACCCGTTCACACAAGTTCTATGTTATCCTACTTTTGCATCCAATTCCTACACACTCGGGGAAATGTGAGTAGGGAGTGGATACGAAAGTAGGATTTCCCCAACAAACTAGGGGAAATTTATGGAGGACAACTATGTCTTTTGGGTATGGGAGGAAACTGCAGCACCTGGAGGAAACCCATGTGGTCACAGAGAGAACATACTAACTCAACTGCAGCTGAGGTCAGAATCGAACCTGGTACTCTGGCGCCATGACGCAGTAGCTCTACCAGCTGCACCACTGTGCCTCCCCTAGCTCGACTCCACAAATTTCTGTGGTCTCAGCAGTGGGTATAAATGAGAATTAGGAAACAAAATCGGGAGGGATGGGACAGTCCGATAACTCTTGCAACTTCCTGCACCATCAATTCCCATGGAGAATTAAAAGCAGGATATCAGGATGTAAGTATTTGTGGAATCTAACAAAACATGACTTGTTTCCATCCCCGCTTTTACATTCATGCTCATTGAATTAGATATTGTGGGATTATACACACGGTATACTTGATGTTCACAAAGGATTATCCATAAATATTTAATGCTGAATCTTGCAACAGTGAAAACGAGTTCTACGTTCTGCAGTTATATTCAACAGACACTTTTTATTCATGCATTGGCCTAAACTGTAGAAGTGGCACCTGAACTCGTGAACTGCAGATGGAACAGTGAGAGCGGTACCTGGTGAGGAACATATGCAGCAATTTAAAACTGACTGCTGTTGGAGGATCATATCAAGGCTTTTTATTTAGCCTGGTGTAATTAGTCATGAGCACGGCCCACATTTTCTAACTTAGTGATTGAAAAATATCAATGGAAAGATACTATGCTTTTATACATTAGTTTATCTTGCTAAAGATAAACTAAATGTAATCTCTATCATAATGTTAACAATCCAGCTTGCAATCTGCACTAAACAAGTGGCCACAAACTCCAGAATGATAAATGACCAGATAATCTTTTTCACTCAGAGGGTAGTCCGTATCTGGAATGAGCTGCCAGAGGAAGCTACAGAAGCGGATACAATTACAAACATAGAACATAGAATAGCACAGCACAGAACGGAGCCCTTCACAGACAATGTCTGTACCGAACATGATGCCAAGATAAACTAATCTCCTTTGCCTGCAGGTGATTAATATCCTCACATTCCCAGCACATCCATCTGCCTATCTAAAAGCCTCTTAAATGCGACTATTGAATCTGCCTCCGCTACCACCCCTGGCAACACATTCTAGGCAGCCACCATTCTCGGTGTAACAAAAAACTTGCCCCACACATCTCCTTTAAAATTTGGACAGATATATGGATAGGAAAGATTTAGAGGGCTATGAGCCAAATGCAGGCAAATGGGACTAACCCAATGTGTCTGCTTGGTCAGCATGTACAAGGTGGACCAAATGCCCTCTTTCTGTGCTGTGCAGCTCTATGACAATGACTTTTAGCATTATCATTTGTGGTACCAAGGACAACATGAGAATATCTCTGCTCTTGTTTAAAATATGTCACGCGGGAGTTTTCCCATCCTGTGGAGAGGAGGCCTTTAATGATCCAGGCCCCTCTCAGTATCTTGCTGATGCATTGGCCTAAACTGTAGAAGTGGCACCTGAACTCGTGAACTGCAGATGGAACAGTGAGAGCGGTACCTGGTGAGGAACATATGCAGCAATGTAAAACTGACTGCTGTTGGAGGATCATATCAAATACACACATTGCCCCGTATGCCCGATTACAGAATTAATGTTGAGGCTTTGTGGAGTATGCAGAATAGCTTTACCAGAGGGTATTAGCTATAAAGAGAGGTTGGACAGACATAGATAGGGTAGACAATCTGAGCTTTTTCTCCCCAGGGTGGAGAAATCAAAGCCTATGGGGGCATAGCTTTAAGGTGAGTGAAGCAAAGTTTAAATGTGATGTGCAGGGCAGGTTTTTTTACACAGAGGGTGATGGATGCCTGGAACGTGCTGCCGGTGGTGGTGGAGGCAGATATGATAGTGGCATTTGAGAGGTATTTAGGTAGACAAATGGATATGCTGGGAATGGAGGGATATGGATCACATACAGGCAAAGGGGATCAGTTTAACTTGGCATCATGTTCAGCATGACTGTCGGCTGTAGGTCTGTTCCTATGCTGTACTTTTCTGTAAAGTAGACACAAAGCTGGAGTAACTCAGTGGGTCTGGCAGCATCTCGGGAGAAAAATAATAGGTGACGTTTCGGGTTGAGACCCTTCTTCAGACTGATAGACACAAAAAGCTGGACTCTGAAGAAGGGCCCCAACCCGAAACATCACCTATTCCTTTTCTCCGGAGATACTGCCGACCCACTGAATTACTCCAGCTTTTTGAGTCTACTTTTGTATGTTCTACTGCATGCATATTTGAGTGAGAGATCATACAGCTTTCTGTTTAACGACGAGCTTGCGTTCGACTCTTACCTTATTTATGAATGCAGTCTGTGTTATCATCCATCTCTACTCCCTGTTGCTGACACCCTCATTCAGGCCACATTAGCTTGAGTGGTCATGAATATGCTTCTCATTTTTATAAATACCTGATCTTTACCATGTACAAATCACCCGTCATTGTAACATTTACTCACCAGTGTTGGTTCTGTTTCCAAAATGCTTAACTATAAAATTTGTATGCTTCCTTTCTAACCGTGCACTTTTATGATAAAAGGGCTCTCTGAGTTTTTAATCATGGCAGTGAGAATAGATGGCAGTGAGAATTGTAATGGTGAAAAACTGTTAGAGGAAATTTAGACATTCTTGTATATGAAACCTAGAAAATTAACATCAGGTACAGCAAACAATTAGAAGGTGAATTTGATGTGTCTTTATGACAATGAGGTTGGGATACAGAAGTAAGTTAATGCAATTACAAAAAGTCTCAGTGAGATACACTAGGGACTGCATGCATTTTTGATCTTCAAATGCAATTGTGGACCAATTACAACCAAGATGAATTTGGATTAGACCTTGACTTTCCCTCCACTTGGATACCTAGTATTAGTTACTCTCTGTCTTAATCAGGTTTACTTTTGGGAAGTAGTTTGTAAAAATAATTAATATGTTAATTGCACCACAGTTTACTCATAAGAACATAATTGTCTATTGTTTTTTTATTTATTACAATTGCAAGCTGCTCAGAGGCATCTGACCACACTTAGTTAATGATATGATTATGAGTGAGGATTGTGATTAGTTTTCTCTTCCTGAGTCTCCCAGCTGTCCCTCAGTGAAGATCAGATAAATCAAAGCCAACTTGCAGCTTTGCTTATTCTGTGAAGTTACTTTCTGTCTTCATTTACTGGGATGGGATGCCGGTGGAGAGTCAAAAGCTTCAAATTACTGGGCATGTATATCTCTGAAGATCTGTCTTGAGCCCAGCGCATTGATGCAATCATAAAGAAAGCTCGTCAGTGCTTCTACTTCCTCACAAGATCAAGGAGATTTAGTATGCTGCCGAATATTCTATTGAACTTCTACATATATATGGTTGAGAGCATACTGACTGGTTGCATCATATCCTAGTTTGTTATCTCGAACCCCTGCTGAATTACTCCAGCTATTTGAGTCTAGTTTTGAATGTTCTATTGCATACATATTTGTGAAAGATCATACAGCTTTCTGTTTAACCACGAGCTTGAGTTTGACTTATCTTATTTATGAATGCAGTCTGTTATCATCCATCTCTACTCCCTGTTGCTGACGCCCTCATTCAGGCCACATTAGCTAGAGTGGTCATGAATATGCTTCTCATTTTTATAAATACCTGATCATCACCATGTACAAATCACCCGTCATTGTAACATTTACTCACCAGTGTTGGTTCTCTGTTTCCAAAATCCTTAACTCTTAAAATGATTATGCTTCCTTTCTAACCATGCACTTTTATGATAAAAAGGCTCTCTGAGTTTTTAATCATGGCAGTGAGAATAGAGTAGCACTTTTCATTGTAATGGTGAAAAACTGTTAGAGGAAATTTAGGCATTCCTGTATATGAAACCTAGAAAATTAACATCAGGTACAGCAAACAATTAGAAGGTAAATTTGATGTGTCTTTATGACAATGAGGTTGGAATACAGAAGTAAGTCTTAATGCAATTACAAAAAGTCTCAGTGAGATACACTGGCGACTGCATGCATCTTTGATCTTCAAATGCAATTGTGGACATCATTTACAGCCAAGATGAATTTGGATTAGACCTTGACTTTCCCTCCACTTGGATACCTAGTATTAGTTACTCTCTGTCTTAATCAGGTTTACTTTTGGGAAGTAGTTTGTAAAAATAATAAATATGTTAATTGCACCACAGTTTGCTCGTAAGAACATAATTATCTATTATTTTTGTATTTATTACAATTGCAAGCCATTCCATGCAAGCTGCTCAGAGGCATCTGACCACACTTAGTTAATTATATGATTATGAGTGAGGATTGTGATTAGTTTTCTCTTCCCGAGTCTCCCAGCTGTCCCTCAGCGAAGATCAGATTAATCAAGGCCAACTTCCAGCTTTGCTTATTCTGTGAAGTTACTTTGTCTTCATTTACTGGGATGGGACACCGGTGGAGATTCAAAAGCTGCAAATTACTGGGCCTAGTTTGTTATCTCGAACCCCGAGGAATGAAGGAGGTAGCAGAAAGAGGAAGACACTGCCCGGTTCATCACAGACTCCCCACCATTGAATTGATCTACAGGAAGCTGCCAGAGAAAGGCAGGAGACACACACCACCCAGACCATGCTATCATATTGCTGCTGCTAAGAAGATACAGGTTCCTGAGAACCATGACTTCATGTTCAAGAATAGCTTCTTCCCAGGAATCATCAGGCTCTGGAACCACACTGCACAACACTAACCACAACCCTATCTTGGCAACTATGATCGTTTATGGACTTTGTTTTGGTTGAACTATTATGGTCTGAATACTTAGTATTATGGATTATTAGTTCATTGTATATTTGATTATTGCATATTTATTGTTTGTGTTCTTGTAATAATGGGCCTGTAAAGCTGTAAGAATTTCATTATTCTGTTCCTACTACGTATGACAATTAAACACTCTTGGTTCTCTCTTGGTTTCATGTACAGGAGCACTGAAATGGACACTTGAAGCTTGTTTCATTTAAAACTAATATTGAGGTAGTAAGTAGAAAAAATATTGTCTGAGCTCAATTTTTAATGTACAGTTACTATTATAGTAATAGTAACTGAATAGCGTTACAAATGTGTTTTGGTGATTGATGTATTATGGTTTATAAGTGAGCCATAATTTAAAAAATTCATTGAGGGTTTCCTGGATCTGTTGGTTCTGTAAGATGGGAAACAACATTTTCTGTGAAGAATGTTTCTTTCTTGTCTTTACAGAGATGTACATTAAATTGTAAGATAAAACCTGGTGCCACTTTAGGTCAATGCTCATCGCCAGATGAATATTCTGGTGCCTACCTAGAGTATCTTATTGAAAGATAAGATTAATGCTTCTTATTTTCCATTGAATAATGACATGGAGATTCTAGGTCAGATTCTAAAACAAATTTGCATTCCATCTTTTAAGCCAAAATAATCCAATATCATTATTCATGGAACTAAGAGGAATTAATAAATTGAATTATAATAACTGCAGAGAGAATGTGTGATATGCTATACAGACTGGTTTCATTCCAGCACCTGGCTGCAGTCTAAAGAGTATTGTTTTGTGGCATGAATGTAAGAAGGCTTGACATGACAGGATCAGAAAAAGCTTTGTATATTCAGACACGTCCAATGGTGAACTAATGAGGTTTGTATTCACTGCCCAAGCCTGGTGGCTGGCTCTGCTTGCTACCATCTGCATTTGTGTTCAGTGTTAATAATTGTTCTGCCTGGAATGAATGGTACAAGATTGAACAGAGCCACGGAGACAATTCAATACTGGAATGTATCGCCTTGATGGGGTGTTTACAGAAACTATAAGATGTTTAATTTAAAGTCCAAAGCTCACATTGTGAAAATGGAAATGACAAAAACACATGCTGCCCTAACTTGGTGAGAGAGCACTGTTGAAGTAGAATGTTTTAATAAGAACATCGTGGTGGAGAAAACAATTGGCACTTATTCAATCGTGTTAAATACAAATCCAGGTTAAAACTGAAGATAGTTGGACCCATATGATAACTAACAGGGCCTGTTATCATCAGCTGAATAATTGCTTTTGCAATTTTCTCTAAGTGGGGCAGTTAAAATTAACTTCCTGTTATTCACAGAAGTGTGACAAACTCAAAAAATATTTTGAAAAGCCTTTATAATGCTTTACGATAAAGACACTTCAATCTTGAAAGTGTTACCACTGTTGCACCTTGTGCAAACGTGCTGTTGGTGTCTATGGCTGATCATTGTCCCAGAGGCTGCCTAAGGTGTTTATGGGCCTGACTGCATAATTTAAATAATACATTTAAATTTGTAAACTTTAATCTTTTTGTAATATTAGAAATTCTAAACAATTCAGGGGGTGCTACTATGCTGTACTAGCGCATGCGGTCACACAAAAACGCACTGTCTAAATGTTTTTTTGTGCTTTAATGTTGCACTTCCAGCTCTTTAGCATCTAGCGCAGAGAACATCCTTTGTCTCCATAAACCTAGTTCTCTGTTTGCCAAGCTGAATCAAATTGTCTATTTAACTAATATTATTCTCTGGCCTGGTGGGTGGTGAATCCGGATCAGAGAAATATTTAGAACATAGAACAGTACAGCACTGGCCCACAATGTCTGTGTTGAACATGCTACCAAGTTAAACTAATCTCCTCTGCTTACACATGATGCATATCCCTCCATTCCTCGCATATCCATGTGCCTATCTAAAAGCCTCTTAAATGCCATGTCGGACCTGCCTCCCCCATCATTCCTGGTGGTGCATTCGAGGCAACCCACTTTCTGTGTGTGTGTAAAAAAAAAAAAAAAAGAAGAAACTTTCCCTGCAAATCTCCTTTAAACTTTGCCCCTCTCATCTTATGGTTATGCCCTCTAGTCTTTGATTTTAAAGCGGAGGTGGATATATCAAAACACAAAATGCTGGAGTAACCCAGCAGGACAGTCAGCATTGGTGGAGGGAATGGATAGATGACATTTCAGGTCAGGACCCTTCTTCAGACTAAATATTTGATAGGTTGAGGAATAGTGAGCATGGATAAATGGCCAGAGAAATTGAGGCCAGCATAAATCAACCATGATCATATTAAATAATGGGGCATACTTGAATGACCAGATGACCTACTCCTGCTCATATTTTCTTGTGCTCTAGGCTGATTCCTGTGATGACAAATTGTTCTGTGGTGAGAGATTGAGAGAACTGGATTTATATCCCCCGAATTTACAAGAATGAGAGCTGGTCTGATTAAAATAAGTTAAAGGCTTAAAGCCTTGTCCCACTGTACGAGTTCATTCAAGTGCTCTCCGAGTTTTAAAAAAAATCAAACTCGTGGTAAGCATGTAGAATGAACGTAGCGGGTACGTCGGAGCTCGGGGACGTCTCATAGCGGCTCGTAACGCTAACGGCAGGTACTCGGGAAATGCGGTAAGTTCAGGAAGACTCGTGAAGATTTTTCAACATGTTGAAAAATGTCCTCGAGAGCCCGAGTACTTACGAGCGGCCATTACCGTAAATCTCAGAGTTAGAATCAGGGCAAACTCGGGAGAACTCTTGAATGAATCGTACAGTGAGACAGGGCTATTAACAGGACAGATACTGCAAAGAAGATTCTCCAGAGGAGAGTCTAGCAGTTTGTTTAAAGTTTCTGACGACAGATTGAGTACTTGGGCTGAAATTAAATGTATGCTTTTAACTCAGAAGCTTGTATCTATTTAAATTTTCTAAAGCAGAGGGTGATGGATACTCAGTTCTGCATTTTTGTGACGGAGACGGATACGTTTTTGATATGAGGGAATCAAGGAATGATGGGGATGGGTGGGAATGTGGTGTTGAGAGAGAGAAGGTCAGTCATGATCTTACTGAATGGTGAAGTGGAATTACCCAAGGATCTACAACGCCCTCCATAATGAATGTGGGGGGACTATGTATAAACACAGCTGTAATTTCTACATGGTGAAACCAAATGTATAAAAATACCCTTTAATAAAATCTGACGTGATTGTTTTTCTATTACAAATCTCAAATTGTGGAGTACAGAGGCAAATAAATAAATGATGGGTCTTTGTTCCAAACATTATGGAGGGCACTGTACATCAGCTTCTAATTCTTACATTTTCCTGTCCATTGCGGTTGTTTATGTTCAATATAAAAAATAAGTACAGACAATGTGAATTTAAGATGGATTTATGTTGTCTCTGTATGTGGTGCCTCAGTTATCCATCAACCTTTTGCCCTAAACCTGCATGCCAGGTTGAAATTGTTCATGTTTAAACTTGCAGAATACCAAAATTAGTGATATCAGAGGGACACAAGGAACTGCAGTTGCTGAAATCTTGAGTAAAACACAAAGTGCTGGAGTAATTCAGCAGGTCAGGCGGCATCTTTGGAGGTCGTGGATCGACAATGTTTCGGGTTGGGACACTTCTTCAGACTGATTGTAGTAATGGAGGGAAAGCTAGAAAAGAGTGTTGGGGGGGTGGGGTTGAAGCTCAGTCATATTGAACACACTACACAATGTTCCTAAAAAACACACAATGTTTGATTGATTGTTTCATTTTACATCCTCCATGATTTTATTCAAACAAGGAATTAGTCCAATTTTCAAAATTGACCAGATAAATCTGATCATTTTTATGACCTTGACAAAGTGTCGAGAGTGCAGAACATAGTTCTCAGCATTATAGCGTGACAGTTCCAGAAGAGACCAAGGTCTGTAATGAGGTAGGTTGGAGAATCAGGACAGTACCCTAGCCGCACAGGAGCCAAAATAGGTGAAAAGTAAGTTTTAACTTTTAAAATTGAAGGGTACGTAAGGAACTTATCAGAATCCCAGTTGCGGGCGGCGGCGCTGAACTTTTCACCGGGAGCCTGGGATCTCTCGCCGAGATCGCCAGTGGTGAAGCTCCATCGAGCGCGGCCTGTCGGCTTCGGAAGCCGCGGTCTCCAGTTGCGAAGCGGCCGCTCCAGGTGGCCCAAGCCGCTGAGAGGATTCTCCCGACGCCGGAGCACCATCACCCGGCGAAGAAGGGCCTGAAACATCGGGCCCCGTAGCGGCGACTGCGGAGGCCTCAATAAGCCCGACTATGGGTGGACAAGGGGATGGGGACTGGACTGTGCCTTCCCTCATAATGGGAACCATTGTGGGGGGATGTTTTTTATGTTTATTGTTAAATTCTTTATTGTTGTGTCTTTAACTTTATCTGTGTGCTGCATGGCAAGACAAATTTCACTATACCAATTGGTGTACGTGACAAATAAATGTCCTTTGTCCTTTGTCCTTTGGATACTGGAACAAATGTTGTGCCCGAAAGCTTGTATCCAATGTTAGGGAGTCTGGAATCACCTGGGTTGTCCCATTTAATTGAAAGAAATATAAAAGTATATGTGATAAATCTTTAAATTTGTGAAGGGCTTAGATAAATGAAGAAAAGAAGAAATGTTTCTTATCGCTGATATATTGGTAAACATAGGTATACAATTGGAGTGACAATGAGGATAAATGGTTGAGTGCAACAAATCCTTAGTGAGTGCAACAAATCCTTAGGATTTGAAGTGCAAGTCCTTGAGGTAATGGATATGTTTACTTCTAGTCTTGAAAGGGATATTGAATGAATACTTGATTATACAAACTATCAAATTCTAGGATTTCAGGATGCATGAATTAGATGATCCCACTGCAGTTGATGAAGGGGAGACGGGAATTCAAAACAGAACCCAGATGTCTTTCATTTTTTACCGTTGGAAATCTCAGTTGGAGGCAGGGAGCATGATTACTGCCAAGCTGACCGCTCCCACAGCTTAGCAACAGCTAAATGACGTTTAAATAAGAATCCGAGGGAAATCGGTGCAATCATTGCCGTCTCCCATCATGCTCTGTGAGAACTCTGCTTTCGTAGTACCATGATTCCCAAAGTGGACAAAGTGGGGGCGACGCATGATGGCAGCCTCTGCCCTACAGTGTGTCTGTTTTTCCATCTTTTTTAATTTTTAGTCTGTTTAAAAAGTATGTTTTGGAGGTTTCTTAGTATTTTTATGTGGGGTGAGGGGTAGGGTAAGAGGGGAACCGTTTCTCAGTCACTTCCTGGCGAGGATGCGACTATTCTCCGAGTCGCATCTTTGCCCCCACCCCCCCCCCCCCCACCAAATGGATTGGCACGGCCTTTCCTGCCGGAGACCGACCAGAGCTTCAGCAGCCTGTGGACTTCGGGGGCCGCGGTCTTCAGTAAGAAGTGGCCGATTCGGAAGTCCAAGACGCTGAGAATGTTCTTCCGTTCCGACATCAGAGTTCCATCACCCCGCCGAGAGGGCCTGCCCGTAGCGGCGACCGTGGGTGAACATCAAAGAGGCGAACTTTGGTGCCTTCCCTCACAGTGGGAAACTTTGATTCCGCTGTGTGGGGATGTTTATGTTAAAGTCTATCATGTGTTGTGTTCATTTTATCGTATGCCTGTAGTGGTGACCACAAATTTCACTGTCCCAATTGGTACATGTGACAATAAATGTCTCTTGAATCTTGGGATAAAAAAACAAAGGCCACAGAAACTGGCTTGCCCTGTTTCTATGGAACCATTGTTTGTGTGCACTTTTTCGCTTCAATTGGTGAAGAATTGTGGTCCACTTGCCGGAAAGACATGTGCATTGCACTGCCTTTTTTGTTTGGAGATACAGCATGGAAACAGGCCCTTCAGCCCATCAAGTCCACACCAGTCATCGATCACCAGTTCACACTAGTTCTATGTTATTCTACTTTCTCATCAACTCCTCACACAGCAGGGACAATTTATGGAGGCCAATTAACCTAGAAACCCGCACATCTTTGGGATGTGGCTGGAAACCGGAGCACCCAGGGGGAAACCCATGCGGTCACAGGGACAATGTACAAACTCCACACGCACACGACACCCTAGGTCAGGATTGAACAAGGGTCCCTGTGTTGTGAGGCAGCAGCTCTACCAGTTGCGCCTCTGTGGCGCCCATTCTGATGGTATCTCTGGGCAGACAGGGTGCCACTACCGTCTCGGGTGCTGTCCAGGATGATCCCATGAGTCATGCCCTCAGTCCAGGAACAAGCAAATATTTAACATTGCAGAACTTTGTTTTATGTTATGATTTTAAAACATAATAAGTATGAAACAAAAATAAATTTGAAAAATGTAGACACAAGGAACTCCAGATGCTGGTTTACATAAAAAGACACAAGTGCTGTAGTAACTCAGAGGGACAGGCAGCATCTCTGGATAACCTGGATAGGCAACGTTTTGGGTCGCGATCCATATTTGTATTTTCCATTTGCTGACTACTCCTGGTCCCTTGACCCTCCACCCACAAAGCTGACCCAAACCGTTGCTTATCCATGTATTTTTATAAATTTGAAGAACTTTGATTAAAGTGGAACAGCATTGCAGTACATTACATGAATTGACGTGAGTTCCTCGTTCTTAGGCAATGAAAAGTAAGGAATAAACATAATGACTTTTATTGTTGTGACTGTTAAACACCCGCTTTATTCAACAACAAAGGAGTGTAGTAGAATCGTTAATTAATTTTATTTCTTTAACACATTATGAGGTTACATGAAATTCACATGAAACCTATTTAATGTACATTACCTGTCCGTCAGTGACAGCTGACAACCAGTGCCTAGAAACAGTGGATCAGCGGCAGATTTGCTTTGTGTCAGCTTTGCTGTAACAGCTGTGGCTCCAACAAACGGCAATGATTGTCTGTGGGGGTTCTTTTGGTCAGCTGCCAGAGCTTCTTCATAATAGCCACGGAAATTTGTGATTAAAAATGACATAAATGGTGCTTGTGTTCCCTTGCTGGTATTTCCATTTGTTCCTCATAATTTTAGCCAATGAGGTGAGAAATCTTGTGTACACTTTATCTCTGTAACGTACAGTCCTGCTAACATACAGTACACACACAAACACACTTTCAAAGGACACATATTCAGTGCCTTGCAAAAGTATTCATACCCCTTGAACTTTTCCACATTTTGTCACGTTACAACCACAAACGTAAATGTATTTTATTGGGATTTTATGATGATAGACCAACACAAAGTGGTGCATAATTGTGAAGTGGAAGGAGAATGATACATGGTTTTCACATTTTTTTACAAATAAAAAACTGAAAAGTGTCGCGTGCAAAAGTATTCAGCCCCCCTGAGTCAATACTGTGTAGAACCACCTTTCGCTGCAATTACAGCTGCAAGTCTTTTGGGGTATGTCTCTACCAGCTTTGCACATCTAGAGACTGAAATTTTTGCCCATTCTTCTTTGCAAAATAGCTCAAGCTCAGTCAGATTGGATGGAGAGCGTCTGTGAACAGCAATTTTCAAGTCTTGCCAGAGATTCTCAATTGGATTTAGGTCTGGACTTTGACTGGGCCATTCTAACACATGAATATGCTTTGATCTAAACCATTCCATTGTAGCTCTGGCTGTATGTTTAGGGTCGTTGTCCTGCTGGAAGGTGAACCTCTGCCCCAGTCTCAAGTCTTTTGCAGACTCTAACAGGTTTTCTTCCAAGATTGCCCTGTATTTGGCTCCATTCATCTTCCCATCAACTCTGACCAGCTTCCCTGTCCCTGCTGAAGAAAAGCATCCCCACAGCATGATGCTGCCACCACCATGTTTCACAGTGGGGATGGTGTGTTCAGGGTGATGTGCAGTGTAAGGTTTCTGCCACACATAGCGTTTTGCATTTAGGCCAAAAACTTCAATTTTGGTCTCATCTGACCAGAGCACCTTCCTCCACATGTTTGCTGTGTCCCCCACATGGCTTGTGGCAAACTGCAAACGGGACTTCTTATGGCTTTTTTTTCAACAATGGCTTTCTTCTTGCCACTCTTCCATAAAGGCCCAATTTGTGGAGTGCACGACTAATAGTTGTCCTGTGGGCAGATTCTCCCACCTGAGCTGTGGATCTCTGCAGCTCCTCCAGAGTTACCATGGGCCTCTTGGCTGCTTCTCTGATCAATGCTCTCCTTGCCCGGCCTGTCAGTTTAGGTGGACGGCCATGTCTTGGTAGGTTTGCAGTTGTGCCATACTCTTTCCATTTTCGGATGATGGATTGAACAGTGCTCCGTGAGATGTTCAAAACTTGGGATATTTGTTTATAACCTAACCCTGCTTTAAACTTCTCCACAACTTTATCCCTGGCCTGTCTGGTGTGTTCCTTGGGCTTCATGATGCTGTTTGTTCACTAATGTTCTCTAACAAACCTCTGAGGCCTTCACAGAACAGCTTTATTTATACTGAGATTAGATTACACACAAGTGGACTCTATTTACTAATTAGGTGACTTCTGAAGGCAATTGGTTGCACTGGATTTTATTTAGGGGTATCAGAGTAAAGGGGGCTGAATACTTTTGCACGCGACATTTTTCAGTTTTTTAGTTGTAAAAAAATTTGAAAACCATGTATCATTTTCCTTCCACTTCACAATTATGCGCCACTTTGTGTTGGTCTATCACATAAAATCCCAATAAAATACATTTACGTTTGTGGTTGTAACGTGACAAAATGTGGAAAAGTTCAAGGGGTATGAATACTTTTGCAAGCCACTGGACACTGACATAAGTGCTAGAAGCAGGCTATGTGGTTCCCCTTCTGCCTGCCGTGCCATTTAATAAGATCATGACTGATTATTTACCTCAGCATCATTTTTCTGTGCTAACGCCTTATCCTTAGATTCCTTTAATAACTATTCTTCCCCTCTGTTATCATGCTTCTAAATGGTCTTTCCATAAGCTAGGGTAGTATCCGATTCACATCTACCCCATTGTGGACATTGGACTTTGTCTATAGAATTGGTGCGTTACAATGTTGAAAACGAATTTTCTGCAAACTTAATCTTCCCCGCTGCTCTACGTCCTGTACTTGAGTTTGACATGATTCTATTTATGTATAGTAGTATCTAATCTGACCAGAGGACATAGGTTTAAGGTAAGAAGGGGTAGATTTAATAAGAATCTGAGGGGCAACTTGTTCATATGGAATGAGGTGCAGAGGAGGCACTTTCCCGAATGCCCAGCCCCTTACTTGGAGAAAGTTCTGGTCCGGTTCTCAAAACCTCAGCCAGTGAAAAGATCAACTCCACATCTATTCTATTAAGCCTTACCTGAATTTTTTGTGTTTCAAAGACCCCTTCTCCCATCTCCCCATTAACCCCATTAATCTCCACTCCCCTTTCCCATTCCAATCTCACACCCTTCTGAACACACTGCCCTCCACTCACTCAGTATTAATCAAACAATGTTATCAAACCCACTGACAGGGGAGGTGCGTTCGTAGTCTGGCAGGCTAACATCTAATCAAGAGTCAGCTCCCCCGTCTGCCACTGGATCCTCGAATTTCTGATCTCAATCACTGAGGATAGGTGACGACATCTCCACAATACCTTTCTACACCGGTGCCCCTCAAGCATGCGCTCTCAGTCCCCTACTGTACTCCCTCTACACTTGCGCCTCTAATTTTATCCCCAAGTTTGCAGATGACACCACTGTGGTGGGCCAATTCACAAACAGTGATGAAATGGAGTAGAGGAGAGAGACAAAGCATATGCTAGGACAATAATTTCTCCCTGAATGTCATCAAGATGAAGGAGCTAGTGATGACTTCTAAAAGCATGGTGGAGTACCTGCCCCAATCAGCATCAATTGTGCAGATGTGGAAATGGTTGAGAACTTGCATTAATATTATCAATGATCTGTCGTGGACCAACCACATTGATGTGACAGCCAAGAAGGAAAACCAATGCCTCAACCTCCTGAGGGGACTGAGGAAACTCAGTATGTCTCCAGTGACTCTTACAAACTTTGACATATGCACCATCAGTGATGGAAATGGGGGGTACGCAGGGGGATGGCGTTCCCCTACTTTTCAGTTTCTAGCTCGGGTTTAATGAGTACTGCAGAAAGATTGGAGTCGTTTATCACTTGATTCAACTGAGACAAAAACGATTTGTCAACTGCCACTGTTAGCACTTGTTAACAGCCAGTAGTTAACACGTAGTTATACAATGTGTCACCAATACATCGATTTGCATTCCTCAGTCAATATAATTGTGTTTTGACCAAGTATTAATGACGCCGCATTCCTTTGAATAAAATTCACGGGAGAATTTCTTAAAACTTTCTGTCATTAAGTGCCCCGGACCGCGAGCACGGGCTTCTTCCTGGTGTGCAGGTACAGTCATTCACCCACATTATTTTAAGAAGGAACTGCAAATGCTGGAATAATCGAAGGTAGACAAAAATGCTGGAGAAACTCAGCAGGTGAGGCAGCATCTCACCCGCTGAGTTTCTCCAGTATCTTTGTCCACCCACGTTATTTAGTAATTTGTACCCGTCATTTAGGGATGTTATATGAATTTAAAATAAATAAGTTTATGCGTGTTGTTTTCTCTCTCTCCTGTTTGCTTTTATTTGCTTCAGTTTTATTTAGTGTTATATAATCACTTTGTGGTTGTAGCTTTTGGACGATTTAAACGTATCGGATTTTTAAAATTCATATAAATTCATAGTGTTGCCTGAGCGCCAAATCCCTTCAGCTGAACCTGCAACTGAAGCCACGGGTGGATTAGTAGACCTTGAAGAGGCATTGACACTTTGTTTTTATGTAGAGGGGTAATAGAGAATGGCTCCGGACCGTGAGCTCACTGACTGAATGATCCAGACGTCCTGAATGAAAATCACACCCTTCCGATCAATTATTTTAGGATAAGCCTTTCTAGAGAACATGCTACTTTTTGCTTTGCCCATTTTCAAAAAATAGAAATTTGAATTTGGCGTTTGATTGGTACAAGGAGACTACAAAGCTCGTAAGATCTATCTTTTTACACACAGTAACTTTATACATTTCTACTTTTGGGTATGTATGTGGCAATTATGGCTCATGGAATTTTCTCCCACACCACTAGTTATATTCGTAACAACATATTTAAATACGTGAAATTTTCAAACTTTCCCAACCCCTTAAAAAATGCCTGAAGAAGGGACCCGACCCTAAACATCGCCTAGCCATTCCCTCCATAGATAGACACAAAATGCTGGAGTGACTCAGCGGGTCAGGCAGCATCTCTGGAGAGAAGGAATAGGTGACGTTTTGGGTCGAGACCCTTCTTCGGACCCTCCATAGATCCAGCCTAACCTGCTGAGTTCTCCAGCACTTTATGTTTTGCTCTTAAAATAAATCTGTGGTCCGCTGAAGAAACAATACGATAGACCACTCTGGAAGTGCAAGTTTTGCTGTACACTTCAGACTGTAGAACACATCATAATACACCTTGAGTGAATTAATGGGGTTAGATTATTTTTTTTAATCTGTTGTCTAGAATTAATTGATACCCACCCCTATGTACCTTATATCAGATTTAAATCGGAATTCCGATTAAAAAAAAAACTATTTGTCAATTTTTTAGGGCCGATTATTTGGCAGCCAATCAACCGCTGTCTCTAAGGGGGTTGCGTTCAATCACCGACCAGCTTCCCTTAAAATTCCCATCCAATCAACAAATTGGTCTCCTCCTGTCCAATCAGCCGCTGTCTCCAAGGGCATTGTGTCCAATCACATTTTTTTAAATTTGTTTTTAATTTTTATTTTTTTAAATTTCTATATTGCACTACTACTACGGACTGACGCAAAACTGCATTTTGTTGTACCCATACTCAGTATTTGTGCAATGACATTAAAGTTGAATTGAATTGAATTGAATTGAATTGAATGCGCTGGTCACTCGGCGGCCAATCAGACACAGTCTCCGAGGAGTGTTGTGACCAATTACCGACCAGCTTCCCTTAAAATTCCAGTCCAATCAGCAAATCTGTCTCCTCCCGTCCATTCAGCCGCTGTCTCCAAGGGCATTGTGTCCAATCACATAATGCGCTGGTCACTCGGTGGCCAATCAGACACAGTCTCCGAGGGGTGTTGTGACCAATTACCGACCAGCTTCCCTTAAAATTCCAGTCCAATCAGCAAATCTGTCTCCTCCCGTCCAATCAGCCGCTGTCTCCAAGGGCATTGTGTCCAATCACATAATGCGCTGGTCACTCGGCGGCCAATCAGACACAGTCTCCGAAGGGCGTTGTTACCAATCACTGACCTGCTTCCCTCACCGAAGCAGACGATGGCTAGAGCCAACACATAGAGAGAGAGAGAGAGAGAGAGAGAGAGAGAGAGAGAGAGAGAGAGAGAGAGAGAGAAATGCAAGAAAGCAGCTATGACATACAATACACAATAAACTGTATTACAAATACACAATAAACAAGTTATGCATTCTTGTACTCTTACATGGGTATGACCGCATATTTAAAAAAATCCACCCCCCCTCAGCCTCACGAATCTTAGCGTACCCCTAGTTCCTAAAGCCCATTTCCATCACTGTGCACCATAGAAAGCATACTGTCGGGTTGCATCGCAGCTTGCTCTGCCCAAGACCGCTAGAAATCACAAAGTTGTCGATTTAGCCCAGTACATCACACTAACCAGACTTCCCACGTTTGACTCCATCTACACTTCATGCTTCCTTGGAAAAGTAGCCAACGTAATTTCTTGATTCTTTTCTTTTTTTTATTTTACATTCCCATTCCAAAGATATCCTATACCCCAACACACCTCCCAACATAATTACTCTCTTACACGCAAATTCTGTGCACAAATACATATTCATATGAGGAACTTAAATACACATATAAATCTAGTATTAAGAGAGTTTGATTGTCAGGTGTAGGACTGAACTGCAGATGCTGGTTTAAAACAAAGGTAGACACAAAAGGCTGGAGGAATCGGTTTCTCTCCAGAGATGCTGCCTGTCCCGCTGAGTTACTCCAGCATTTTGTGTCTACCTTCGAGTTTGATTGTCATATGTATTGTCAGCAGAATAATGAAATTATTAATTGCTGTAATTTGGCAGGCCCATTACACAATACAAGCTTCCATATGAATATATTCATGTAGTTTCACAAATGTTCTCTCTGGATTTCTGCTACTTTTCTTAAATTATTTAATTCAGGAATTTTATCAAAAATGTTCTGCAATCCCATAAACTGTACCTCAGCAAATTATGTTACCTATTTTCACTAACATCAAAGATTCATCAATGCTTTCTAGATCAGAGGAATCCCAGTGACATTCATTCTGAGTATTAGTGTTTTTGTATTTCTATTTAGGTGACCTTTTACTTTGTTGCTTCATTTCATGAGTGGTTTGGAAAGCTAAATTCAACATAAATAAGCCGTGCAGTAAAGCTAATGGCAATCCGTTATCCGATTATTCAGAAATCCTAACAGTTTGGCATCTGCTCACTCTGTGCTATTTCCCACTCTCCCTTTAGACTCTCGTGGTTCCGTTTCCATGCTGCTTTAAACACTATGAGGCCATGTTTCCCATACTTGCTTCAATCTGACCAGGTCCTGTTTCTCATGCTCTAATAAAACTCCCTGGGGCTCCGTTTCCTGTGGTTAGTTTAGTTTATTATTAATTCATTATCGTGTGTACCGAGGTACAGTGAAAAGCTTTTGTTTGCGTGCTATCTAGTCAGAGAAAAGACTGTACATGAATACAATCAAACCGTTCACAGTGCAGATAAAGGATGAAGGGTAGAACATGTAATGCAAGATAAAGTCCGACTAAACATAGTTCAAAGGTCTCTAATGAGATAGATGGGAAGTCAGGACTGTACTCTAGCTGATGAGTGGACTGTTCAGTTGCCTGATAACAGTTGGGAAGAAACATTCCCTGAATCTGGAGGTATGCGCTTTCAGACTTCTGTACCTCTTGCTTCCTTGTTTGGAATAACATCCAGTAGTGTGGAAAACCTGTCTGGGTACCGAGTGTGCAGAATTAACAATGTTTTGAAATGTTACACTGCCATTCTTGAAGGGCCTGTCCCACTTGGGCGACATTTGGGCGACTGCGGAGCGTCAGTGAAGTTGCACTACATACACGCTGACGTATGCTGTCATGCGGGTGAAGCCCGGTTAGGGTTGAGGCTGTACAATATTCTTCCTTCAATGCATGGATTTAAACATTAATAAATTAAAATTAATACAATAAAATCAATTGTGCAAATGAAAAGATGTCTGAGTCGTTCAGTTTTATTTATAGATGTATTGGTCCGCTTCCAGATCCGATCACCGTCTCTATAACTTTTCACAGGGATGGATTCAGTAAGTGTAGACTGAACTCCCCTCTCCCCTCTTCCCCCCTCCCGCCCCCATCCCTCCTTCTCCACTCCACCCTACCCATCTCCCCCCCTTCCTTCCCTCCCCTCTTCCTCCCTTCTCCCCGCTTCACTCTTCTTCCCCTTATCCACTACCCCCTTCCCTCACATCCCCTTCTCCCCCTCCCTCCCTTCTCGCATTCTCCACCCCCCTCACTTTCCCCGACGCCCCCCCATTTGTGGACCCAGCCTGCGACCAGCGATCCCCTGCACACTATCCCACACACGCTAGGAACAATTTATACAAACCTGTGCGTCTTTGGAGTGCGGGAGGAAACCCTAACCCTAACTCGAGGTTGATAGGCTTGTATAAGTATAAATTGTCCCTAGTGTGTGTGGGATAGTGTGCGGGGGATCGCTGGTCGGTGCGGACTCTGTGGGCCGAAGGGCACTGTATCCCTGAACTAAATGTGACACAGGGGCCCCAGGAGTTGGACTCGAACCTCCAATGTTCTGCCTGCTCCTCATGGGAACTAAACTGTTGGCCACGAGTTGTCCCAGAGGCAGATCTCTCTTCCAATGTCTCTCCAAACTCCCAGAGGCAGCGGGCTTTTCAACTGGGTACAGGCAATGTTGTCAATGTACCTGTGCCACCCACCTGCTCCGGCCACTGAGTCTAAATACCCACCACCCATTGTGAAGCAAGACGGGGGGGGGGGGGGGGGGCTGTTCCCAAAGTGTGCATTTATCCCATAGTCAATGTTAGTAAAAACAGATGATGTGGCCTTTGTGCAGTACTATTAGTGGATCTAGCTGTCACAGGCTAGGACCACAAATGGGAGGGCTTCGGGGAAAGTGGGGGGGGGGGGGGGTGGAGAATGGGAGAAGGGGATGTGAGGGGAGATGGTAGTGGATAAGGGGGAGAAGAAGGGAGAAGGGAGGAAGAGGGGGGAGAAGTAGGGAGAAAGGAGGAATAGGGGGGAGTGGAGAGGGGAGAAGGGTAGCGGGGGAGTGGAGAAGGTGGGATGGGGGTGGGAGGGGAGTTCAGTCTACACTCACTGAATCCATCCCTGTGAAAAGTTATAGGGTGATCGGATCTGGAAGCGGACCAATACATCTATAAATAAAACTGAACGACTCAGAACATATTTTCATTTGCACAATTGATTTTATTGTATTCATTTTAATATATTAATGTTTAAAATCTATGCATTGAAGGAAGAATATTTTACAGCCCATCTGTGATCCCTAACCCCAATCCTAACCGGGCGTCACCCACAGGAGAGCATATGTCAGCGTGTGACAGGGCGCACGACATGATGAGACACCCAAAAGTCGCCCCAGGATTTAGAACATTCCAAAATCCTGGGGCGACAGGGAAGCACCCGCGCGTCACTGCATGCGTCACCACGCGTTGCGACCCGATCACGACGCGACAACCTTTTTAGGCTGTCGCCCAACTCTTCACCAAAGAGGGCGTGGCTCTGTGATCCCAGCCTAAAAGGCCAAAATTGTCCTAACGCACGTCATTGTGCTGTTCGAGGGTATGTGTAGTAGACACTGTATCCATCGTAGGAGTCTGGATCAATGGAGACAGTGCGAATGAATACAGAAAATATCATACACATTTCTTACACTGTACAGGTCTATGACTGTATGCTGTAAGAGTGTAGTATAGCAATGGATGTGTTCCCGCTGGTTTTCCCCTACATAGACGCGCGGGTTTGCAGGTTAATTTGCCTCTGTAAATTGCCCTTAGTGAGTAGGGAGTGGATGAGACTAGGATAACATTTACAATTATACCAAGCCAATTAACCTACAAACCTATACGTCTTTGGAGTGTGGGAGGAAACCGGAGAAAACACGCGCAGGTCACGGGGGAGAACGTACTTGGTTTTGCAATGGTTTTGAAGTTTAAAGGTTTGGGGGACATACAAATTAATGGATGTTTTATTATGGAGGAATAATACTGTTTTAATTTGGTTTGTTCAGGTGCTGCAGTGTAATCCTAGAGGTGATGGCTATGGGGAATCAGCTGTGCTGGATTTCAAATTAGTCTTGTCATCGACAGATGTAATGATGCATGATGAGACCAGTTGTCTATCACAGTTTGCAGTTCTTGGTGCGAATGAATAAAATTAGGGCACATACTTGAAATGTCAACCATCGCTCTGCCTCCCACAGATGCTACCTAAACCGCTGAGTATTTGAGTTTGACAACAGACTTGCTATTGTAACCAGAAGAAAACGTAGAAATTTGAGAGTGAATTGGTGAAAGAACAGTTAAAGAAAGTATAAGTATGAAACCATGGATGTCTGTTATGTGCAACTGAAACAAACATTCATTTTGTTTTATTTATTGTCGAGATTTGGGAGATATTGGTGATAAATAGGTCTTCATCCAAGAAAACTTGATCAACTCACTGTTGTCTGCAACGGAGAATGAGGGACTCTTACATGGGGACTAGTGGCTTCACAGGCCTATAGGGTATATGTATAGAAATGAAAAAAAATGCAGGATTGCTATGCCATTGATTATTTGATATTTGATGTTCCAATGTTCCATAGATTCAGGATCAGTTCCTGTGGATTGGAGGATAGCTAATGTTATCCCACTTTTCAAGAAAGGAGCGAGAGAGAAAATGGGGTATTACAGACCAGTTAGCCTGACTTCGGTGGTGGGAAAGATGCTGGAGTCAATTATTAAAGAGGTAATAATGGGGCATTTGGATAGCGGTAAAAGGATTAGTCCAAGTCAACATGGATTTATGAAATGGAAATCATGCTTGACTAATCTTCTGGAATTTTTTGAAGATGTGACAAGTAAAATGATGAAGGGGGTGCCAGTGGATGTAGTGTATCTAGGCTTTCAGAAAGCCTTTGATAAGGTCCCGCACGGAGACTGGTGACTAAAATTAGAGCACATGGTATTGGGGGTAGGGTGTTGACATGGATAGAAAATTGGTTGGCAGACCGGAAGCAAAGAGTAGGGGTGAATGGGTCCTTTTCAGAATGGCAGGCAGTGGCGAGTGGAGTGCCGCAAGGAATAAAGGGGAGGTCATTTAAGACTGAGGTGAGAAAAAACTTTTTCACCCAGAGAGTTGTGAATTTATGGAATTCCCTGCCACAGAGGGCAGTGGAGGCCAAATCACTGATGGATTTAAGAGAGAGTTAGATAGAGCTCTAGGGGCTAGTGGAGTCAAGGGATATGGGGAGAAGGCAGGCACGGGTTATTGATAGTGGACAATCAGCCATGATCACAATGAATGTCGGTGCTGGCTCGAAGGGCCGAATGGCCTCCTCCTGCACCTATTTTCTATGTTCTACCCTGGGATAAGACTCTGACTACCCTATCTATGTCCCTCCATAATTTTATATACTTCCATCAGATTAGCCGGCAGCCTAAGAGTCTCCACAATAAAGAATCCAAGTTGTCCAACTTCTCGTTGTAGCTATTACCCTCTAATCTAATCAACATCGTGGTAAATCTCCTTTCAACCCTTTCCATAGCTCCCACATTCTTCATGTAACAAGCAAGTAGAACTGCATGCAATACTCCAAAGTGGGCCTACTAAGTTTTATAGAACTGCTGCATGACTTTCTGACTTTTATACTCAATGGCCCAACTATTGAAAGCAAGGATGCCACAGGTCTTTTTTACTACTCTATCTACTTGTGTTGCCACTTTCAGGGAGCTATGGACTTCCAACCCAAGATCCCTCTGTATATCAATGTTGTTGAGGGTCTTGCCATTAATTATATACTTTTCTCTTACATTTGACCTCCCAAAATGCAACCCCTCATACTTATACTTCATCCACCTTTATTTCTCTGCCCAAATATCCAACTGATCTATATTCCTGCTGTATCATTTAGCAACCATCCTCACTTTCAACAACTCCACCAATTTTCATGTTTGCATATTTACTAATAAGACCACTAACATTTTCATCCAGGTATACATATCAGGTTCAAGCACTGATCCTTATCGAACACCACTAGTTGTAGACCGTCAGTCGGAGAAACTGTCCTCCACCACTACCCTCTGTCATGTATGACCAATTTTGTATCCAATCTACCAACTCACCATGGATACCATCTAACTAAATCTTCTGGACCAGCTTATCATGATTGATGTTGTCAAATCTTTATTAAAGACCATGCACATGCCATCTATTGCCCTACCCTCATCAATCACCTTCATCCCTTCCTCAAAAACAATTAAATGACAGGACCTCTCCAGCATACGTGGGAGACATTCCCAAGCAGGTTCACGTTTTTCCAAATGTGAGTAAATGCTGCCCAAAGAATCTACTTCAATAACTTTTCCTGTCACTGAATTAAGCTTATTGACAATTAGCTGGTTTGTCCCTGTTGCTCCTCTTTAACAAAGAACAACTGGCTTTTCTCCAGTCAACTGGGACTTTGCCTATAACTAAAAAGAATGCAAAAATCTCTGTCACGACCACAGCAATCTCATTTGCCTCCCTCGGGATTCTGGGATAGATTCCAAAAAAACACAGGACTAACTGGTTTTCATTTCATTGTCGTTTCATGGACTAATGTGTGCAAAACTGACTGCCTCAGTTATAATGTAAACTAATTAATTGTTTATGAAGTATTTTGGAACACTTCTGAGAATTAGAATATGTCACTGTAAAAATATATATATTTTTTGTATATGTTAATTACATTTTCTTGTTTTGATCTCATCCAATCATCTTCAGTCCTGGGTTATATTCCATTTGAAGAGTCAAGTCAAGAGTGTTTAATTGTCATATGAACTGACAAATGAAAATTTGTAAAATGAAATTCTTACTTCCTGCACCTTTAGAGGCCTATAAACCCAATAACCACAGAAAACATATAATACACAAAAATACAATAAATTAATAACCGTAATGCTAAGTAACCATTAAAGTGCAAAAAACAAAATCCATAATGCAACCAAAGACACGGTCCATATAAAACATAGTTGCTGAGGTTACTGTTATGTTGTGTTCAAGAGCCTGATGGTTGTGAAATGGTTCCTGTTTTAAGGCTCTGTCTTACCTGTTTGCGGTCATTGGTGGTGAAGCGCGGCGTCGCCGGTAGCGGGGTTATCATATAGGACAAATAGGAAAACAAAAAAATCGGAAATTTGTTGAAATATTTTCTGGCCTACATATGAAGATTGCTTGGGAGATGAAGTGAATAATATTATTCTGCGTCATTAAACACTGGTGTTATTGCAAATATATCACATTGATGCAATCACAAAGAAAGCTCATCAATGCCTCCTAACTTCCTTAGAAGATTGAGGAAATTTGGTATGTCGCTGAAAACTGTGAAGAATTTCTACAGACGTATGGCAGCAAGCATACTGACTAGTTACAGCAGGGCTGGTTTGGTAATTTGAATGCCCAGGAATGAGGTAGGCTACAGAGTGTGCTAGAAATTGCCCGGTAAAACACAAATACTTACCTCAACTGTCAAAGGGATCTACAGGAGACGCTGCCACAAAAAGGTAACTAATATCATCAAAGACTCACGCCATCCTGGTCATACTCTCATCTCACAACTATCATCGAGAAGAGTAATTGTTCTCTGGTCACCTAGCATTACTAATTATTAATTTATTATATTACTGATTATTGTGTATTTATTTGTGTGTTGATTCGTTAATGGGCCTGTTAGGCTGCAGCATGTAATGATTTCATTATTCAGTACATGTGATAATTAAACACTCTTGACTTGACTCTTGAGTTTTTCTATATGTGCTGCTGTTAATTACTTTATGTGAATAAAGAAGT
>CM075978.1:24529833-24557224 GCA_038087875.1 Malacoraja senta
CCTTTAATGCATGCTAGGAAAAGGAGAACAATTATACCCCTACGTGAGCCCTGGCAGCCTCTGACAACCCTGTGATAGTCTCTGAGGTTGACTTCAGACCATCATTCAAGAAGGTGAATCCATGTGAAGTGTCAACTCAGATGGCGTGACGAGTCAGTGTACAGGAGAGAGCTTGAGTGGTGCCTCAACAACAACCCCTTGCTCAATGTCAACAACGCCAATGAACTAATCATTGAATTCAGAACGGGGAAGTCTGGAGACCACTTCCCAGTTTTCATTGTGCATTGGCAGTGGGGAGAGTTAATATCTTCAAATTCCTGGCGTTAATATATTGGATGACCTGTTCTGGGCCCAGCACATAGATGTAACCACACAAAAGGTACATTGTGTGCCGCTCCTCTCTTAGAAGTATAAAAGGATAGGGCAATGACACACCTACAAGACCTCCACAGCCTTATTTTAGTGTATTTTTAATGTCTTATTTCAGGGTATTTTTCTTTTCATTGCCTTGTATAATTTATGTTTTGTGTGTTGTCTGAGTCCATGTGGCAGTGATGCTGCTGCAACCAAGATTTTTATTGTACCTGGACCGAGTGTTATGTTTTTGTAGACAACAAGGTCCTGGTACACTCCTTTAATAAACATATGTAACATGTGGCCAGAAAACAAAATAATGTCATTTTACTTTTTAGAGATGCCAGTAATACCATACCAGCGCGTACCATCACTAAAGAAGCACTCTCTATATCTTAATAGGACAAAGTTTCGGGTCAGGACTCTTCTTCACACTGATTGTTGTTGGTGGGAGAAAGCTGGAAAAGGTTTAGGGGGTGGTGGGGAAGGACAAATCCTGAAATCAGTCTGAACAAGGTTCCCCATTCGAAACAGCACCTGTCCATTCCCACTAGCACTTTGTGTTTTGCTCAAGATTCCAGCATCTGCATTTACTTGTGTCTCTATTGTACTGCCTGTACATAATTGTACTTGTGCATATGGTAATAAACTTGACTTGATTTGACGAGCCAATTATGTTAAAAGTTTAGTATAGAGGAATCAGTGAGCCATGGAAACGGGCCCTTTGGTGTACGGAGTGCATGCTGAAACCTGTTCACACTAGTTTTATGTTACCCCACTTTCAAATCCACTCTCTACACATGAGGGGCAATTTATAGAGGCCTAATAACATGGAAACTTGCACATATTTTGGATGTGGGAAGGAAGGAAACCTGCACCATCACAGGGAGAACGTGAAAACCCAAACGGTGTGTCAGTGGAAGTTTGTGAGAGTCATTGGAGACTTGCCGAATTTCCTCAGTCGCATAAGGAAGTAGAGGCAATGGTGAGCCTTCTTGGCAGTTGCATCAATATGCTTGGTTCATGACAGATTGTTGGTAATATTAATGCCAAGGAACTTGAAGCTCTGAGGAATTACTTATAAAAAGGGGTTGGACAAATTTGGATTGTTTTCTCTGGAACTTCGGAGGCTGAGAGAAGACCTGAATGAAGTATATAAAATTCTGAGAGGCATAGTTAGGGTAGACCATCAGAACTTTTTCCCCAGGGAAGAAATGTCCAGGATTAGAGGGCATAACTTTAAGGCGAGAGGAGCAAAGTTTAAAGGAGATGCGCAGGGCAAGGTTTTTTTTAACCTGGAAAGTGCTATCAGGGGTTATGGCGGAGGCGGATACAATTGTGGCATTTAAGAGGCTTTTAGACAGGCACATGGATGTGCAGGGATGTACAGTGCCCTCCATAATGTTTGGGACAAAGACCCATAATTTATTTATTTGCCTCTGTACTCCACAATTTGAGATTTGTAATAGAAAAAAATCACTGTGGTTAAAGTGCACATTGTCGGTTTTTGGACAATGGACAATTGGTGCAGGAGTAGGCCATTCGGCCCTTCGAGCCAGCTCGGCCATTCAATGTGATCATGGCTGATCATCCCCGATCAGTACCCCGTTCCTGCCTTCTCCCCATATCCCCTGACTCTGCTATCTTTAAGAGCCCTATCTAGCTCTCTCTTGAAAGTACCCAGAGAACCGACCTTATTAAAAGGTATTTTTATACATTTAGGTTTCATCATGTAGAAATTACAGCAGTGTTGAAACATAGTCCCTCCATTCAGGGCACCATAATGTTTGGGACCAAGCAATGTCATGTAAATGAAAATAGTCATGTTTAGTATTTTGTTGCATATCCTTTGCATGCAATGACTGCTTGAAGTCTGCGATTCATGGACATCACCAGTTGCTGGGTGTCTTCTCTGGTGATGCTCTGCCAGGCCTGTATTGCAGCCATCTTTAGCTTATGCTTGTTTTGGGGGCTAGTCCCCTTCATTTTCTCTTCAGGCATGCTCAATTGGGTTCAGATTGGGTGATTGTCTTGGCCACTCAAGAATTGACCATTTTTTAGCTTTGAAAAACTCCTTTGTTGCTTTAGCAGTATGTTTGGGATCATTGTCTTGCTGTAGAATGAACCTCCGGCCAATGTTTTGAGGCATTTGTTTGAACTTGAGCAGATAGGGTGTGCCTATACACTTCAGAATTCATTATGCTACTACCATCAGCAGTTGTATCATCAATGACGATAAGTGAGCCAGTACCTTCAGCAGCCATACATGCCCTGGCCATAACACCCCTACCATCGTGTTTCACAGATGAGGTGGTATGCTTTAGATCTTGGGCAGTTCTTTCTCTCCTCAATACTTTGCTCTTGCCATCACTATGATATAGGTTAATCTTCGTCTCATCATGGTGAAACCAAAATGTATAAAAATGGCCTTTATGAAAATCTGACAATGTGTACTTTAACCACATGTGATTTTTTTCTATTACAAATCTCAAATTGTGGAGTACAGAGGCCAATAAATAAATGATGGGACTTTGTCCCAAAGATTATGGAAGGAACTGTGGATTATTTGCAGGAAGTGATTAGTTTAACTTGGCATCATATTCTGCATGAATATTGTGGGCCGTAGGGGCTGTTCCCATGTTGTACTGTTCTAACTTCCATGAAACATTCACTGTGCATTTTGGCTTCCAGCGAAAGAGAAGCTTTAATAATTATTTCTATACTAACACATTCAAAATGGTTAAAAAAATTATTTGCCCAGAATTATGATTTCTGTTTCATTCCTACTGTATTATGGATGAATGCAGAAATTTTCATCCAGTTACAATTTCATCCATTGAGTCATGGCTTGTACTTCAGATCTTGTTACAGTCTTGTTAGCCTTATTCACACTTTAAGTCTAGCCTTTTTAATTATGAAATTATATTAGTTTGAAAGCAAACAAGAAAAAAAATAAAAACTGAATTTTTCGGTTTTTGGATTAACTGTACCATTGTAAACATCAAGTAATATATAATGGTAGGACAGCGGTAATCCTGTCCAGTAAAGTTCTTCTGTCTTCATTTTTCATATTTAATTTGATGAAGACATTGAAAATCCTATAATGAGCTCCAAAATAAAAGTCTCTGCTTAACAAAAGCCTTAACAATATTGCCTAATGTTTGCTTAGTCGCAAAGCATATAAAACTTAATGGAGTATGTAGAAAAATTATCACCTTTGTGAAACACTGAACTAACAGTTGAGAAGCATGTGTGCTTTTCTTTGGAAAAGGGGTCATTAATTTCACCATTTTACGTTCTGTGTAAGTGGAAGGCAATTTAACAAGGTTTGGTTTTGTTAGTACAGCTGATTGCAATTAAGTCATTAATTTTATTTTTGGTAAGAAACATTAACTGTCTAGTGAATTTGAGGAAGGATAAAGTGTTATGGGGGAAATGTTTTGCTGCATTGTTTACACTTTATCTAATAAATAGAATGCCAAAGGATTATTTTTAGACTTACTGAAACATTTGTTTAGTTATAAGGCTCTTGTTCGTCATCTGGCAAGATGCATAACACCATTGAAATAATTGGTAAAGTTTATTCTATTCTTGGTTAGCACAATATTTACAATGGTAAACCAGGCCCTGAAAGGATCCTGTTATAAGCAGACAGGGGCTGACTTAATATATGAACGTGATCCAGACTATTTTATTCACATTACATGGGGAGACACATAATGCTCGTTGCCTGATATAGGACTGAGGTGACTGCCTCCTTTAATTCTGCAATATAAAGCTAACGTGTTTTTTTTTCTAAACACAAAGTGCTGAGGGAACTCAGCCCTGGCAGGCAGCATCTGTGGAGAGTATGGACAACTCTCTTCTATAGCTTTGAGATTTGGGGACCTACTGAAACATCAGCAATAGCACTTTTCAAGGTTAATGTAGCAGGAAATGGGCAGAGGAGACACAGTTGGCTACTCTTGCTTTATTTCCAAAGTTCTTATTTGAAATGTCAATTAACTCACAGAGGATAATGTTTTTGTGCTGAGGGCCTGACTACCCTGTGTCATTTGAGGTGGAGCTGTTGCTGTGTGAACACTGGACTTGCTAATGGTGAAAGGAAAGAAGGAAGACAATGAAGATGGCATTGTTACAAAAAGAGGGGAGTTTTCCTTCATGTCTTGAGGTCAATATCTATCCATTTAAACAAGGCACAGTTGAGTTGTTTGGACGTTGTGTGGTGAGTATTTTTACTGTGATATTGGAAACCTATTTGATATTGGTTGCTTAAGAAGGAACTGCAGATGCTGGAAAATCGAAGGTAGACAAAAATGCTGGAGAAACTCAGCGGGTGAGGCAGCATCTATGAAGCGAATCGGGTCAGGTCTGAAGAAGGGTCTCAACCCGAAACGTCGCCTATTTCCTTCGCTCCACAGATGCTGCCTCACCCGCTGATATTGGTTGCTGAGCTTTCTACTGAAGCAACTGCATTTATTTAAAAAACACCTCATGGACAGTAAAGTGCTATTGGGATGTTCTGTTACCAGGAGGCTTATACAGTGCCCTCCATAATGTTTGTGACAAAGACCCATCATTTATTTAATTGCCTCTGTACTCCACAATTTGAGATTTGTATTTAAAAAAATCACATTTGGTTAAGTGCACATTGTCAGATTATATTAAAGGCCATTTTAATACATTTTGGTTTCACCATGCCAAAATTACAGCTGTGTTTATACATAGTCCCCCATTTCAGGACACCATAATGTCTGGGGTACATGGCTTCACAGGTGTTTGTAATTGCTCAGGTGTGTTTAATTACCTTCTTAATGCAGTATAAGAGAGCTCTCAGTACCTAGTCTTTCCTCTGGTCTTTCCATCACCTTTAGAAACTTTTATTGCTGTTTATTAACATGAGGACCAAAGTTGTGCCAATGAAAGTCAAAGAAGTCATTACGAGACTGAGAAACAAGAATAAAACTATTAGAGACATCAGCCAAACCTTAGGCTTGCCAAAATCAACTGTTTGGAACATCATTAAGAAGAAAAAGCATTGGTGAGCTTACTAATTGCAGGACTGGTAGGAACTGAAGACCTCCACAGCTGACGACAAAAGAATTATCTCTATAATAAAGAAAAATCCACAAACACCTGTCCGACAGATCAGAAACACTCTTCAGGAGTCAGGTGTGGATTTGTCAATGACCACTGTCCACAGAAGACTTCATGAACAGAAATACAGAGACTACACTGCAAGATGCAAACCACTGGTTAGCCGCAAAAATAGGATGGCCAGGTTACAGTTTGCCAAGAAGTACTTAAAAGAGCAACCACAGTTCTGGAAGAAGGTCTTGTGAACAGATGAGATGAAGAATAACATATCAGAGTGATGGCAAGAGCAAAGTATGGAGGAGAGAACGAACTGTCCAAGATCCAAAGCATAACACGGTGGTGGGGGTGTTATGGCCTGGGCATGTATGGCTGCTAAAGGTACGGGCTGACTTATCGTCATTGATGATACAACTGCTGATGGTAGTAGCATAATGAATTCTGAAGTGTATAGACACATCTAATCTGCTCAAGTTCAAACAAATGCCTCAAAACATTGGCCGGAGGTTCATTCTACAGCAAGACAATGATCCCAAACATACTGCTAAAGCAACAAAGGAGTTTTCCAAAGCTAAAAAATGATCAATTCTTGAGTGGCCAAGTCAATCACCCCATCTGAACCCAATTGAGCATCCCTTTTATATGCTGAAGAGAAAACTGAAGGGGGACTAGCCCCCAAAACAAGCATAAGCTAAAGATGGCTGCAATTCAGGCCTGGCAGAGCATCACCAGAGAATACACCCAGCAACTGGTGATGTCCATGAATCGCAAACTTCAAGCAGTCATTGCATGCATAGGATATGCAACAAAATACTAAACATGACCACTTTCATTTACATGACATTGCTGTGTCCGAAACATTATGGTGCCCTGAAATGGGGGGACTATGTATAAACACTGCTGTAATTTCTACATGGTGAAACCAAAATGTATAAAAATGGCCTTTATTAAAATCTGATAATGTGCACTTTAACCACATGTGATTTTTTTTTGTATTACAAATCTCAAATTGTGGAGTACAGAGGTAAATAAATAAATGATGGGTCTTTGTCCCAAACATTATGGAGGGCACTGTATCTATATATATGTGTGTGTGTAGTTTGGTTCTTCATTCCTTCTACGGAGATTAGGTGTTGGCAAAGGTAGACACAAAGTGCTGGAGTAACTCAGTGTGTCAGGCGGCATCACTAGAGAAAAGGAATAGGTGACATTTTGGGTCGAGACCCTTCCTCAGACCTTGGTAGAAGGAATAAGGAACCAAATTAGTATGCAGTTATTCACTTAACATGTACTTTTCAGAAATAACACAATTCATTCAACCCATGATACCAATCTACCAGTCGGTAGCTGAGAATGAAGCACTCTGTTGATAAGGAAAAGTGTTTTGCCCCCCGTTACAGATTAACACCATGAGAGAAAGGGCGAGCAATTGTCTCAAAGCATGTTATGGTGTTAAGCATGCCTTCTTATGCCATCTTAATTCTTGAGCCACATTGGCAAACTTTACAGATGGCATTTGAAGCCATGTCTGCCAAAGTGGATTAAAAATTGGAAGCAGTCCCAGCAGCTGCTGCTGATAGTACCAAATGGCATGGAGTTCCTCTTCCACCCCCTGCAGCACCTCTACTTCAGCAGACATGGAACTGAGAGCTGGTTGCAGGATTGCTTTCTCTTCCTATATTGAGTGAAAGATACAGCATGGAAACAGGTCTGTCGGTCCATTGAGTCCACGATGACCATTGATCACCAGTTTAAACAAACTCTGTATTGCCACTGTCTTATTCATTTCCTACATACTAGTGCCAATTAACCTAAATAACCAGGGATTTGGGAGGAAACTAGAACACCCAGAGGAAACCCACATGGTCATAGGGACATGTGCAAACTCCATGCAGACAGCATCCGAGGTCAAGATCAAAACCGGGTCTTTGGCAATAATTATTCCAGAAACGGTTAGGGTTTAATGCCAAAACCCTTCATTTCCTTCGATATTTCGTCCCTCCTTTGAAATCCAATAGCTTTTAATGTCGCTTAATCATCAATACTAAATGTTCTTGAGCACAAAACAAACTTCTTTTACTCATTTCAATGTTGTCATCAGTTTAAAAGAAAGTCTGCATTTGGCAGAGATTGCAAGATCGTGTATTTAATGTCTGGCGTTACGTCTTTGTAGTGTGATGAATTTCTTTGAAATTCGCCTTCAAAACGCTTTGCGTTAATAGGATCATTTGATGATAGGCAGCGGAGCACTTAAAGTTCTAGCGTTGGGCTTACATAACTGACGTAGTGAGCAGATTTGTGTGTGCGGTTTGGACCTTGGAATATAAAATGTGTACATTGTTTAACGTTAATGGGGCTTCTTTTAGTCGCTGTTATATTTCAATGCGTGGTTAATGTTGGTATTTTACGAATCCTTTTGAAATGATGATGCCTGAAAAGATTTATTACCGTATCATTTGTGCAATCGTTCCAAAGCTATTAATTTGCATTGTGTGTGGAGGATGCTTTCAACAAGTCCCAAATCCCCCTAATGTTAAAATTAAATGAGGGTGAATAGAGTTTCGGTGCCACAGCTGGTACATTGTGCTTTCTCTGGCTTCACTGATATGCCTTGTTGGGGGAGTACAGACTTGCAAACAGCCCATCCCTTGTTCTCTCTGGGTCTTGCAGTGTCAACACGGCTCCGGGACGTTGGTGCCGTCGTCTTCACCAAGAACTTATAAATCTCTGCTCCTTTTAACCCCCGGCGACAGCAGCGTGCGGCGTGAGGAAGGCTTCGACATCTGCCGCGGCGGTAGGGGAGGACAGCTGCCGCCGCTTTTGTGCTTGGAGTCCCCGACGGCCCCCAGGTCCGCAGCCCCCGTTGACCAGCGCCCGGGTTCGCGGTCAGCCCGCTGACCAGCGCCCGGGTCCGAAGCCCCCCCGCTGACCAGCGCCCGGGTCCGAAGCCCCCCGCTGACCAGCGCCCGGGTCCGAAGCCCCCCGCTGACCAGCGCCCGGGATCGCATGAGCACGTGAAGTCGGCGCTAATGACTCCCTGTCGCTGGCTCACCAATCGCGGCCGGTGGCAGCTGATGGTGCACCAATGGCGGCCCGTGGAGCCGCTGGCCCACCAATGGCGGCCCGCTACAACCAGGCGCTCTCGCTGTACGCTGTGGTCCAGTCTGTTGTGTTTACATAACACCCATAGGCTGGGACCCGGGAGAGGGGGGAACTGAGGCAGACAGAATAGATCGCACGCTATTCATTTTCCCCATCTCTTCTGAATATGAGTTCCGACAAAGCTAGTAGTAATTAAACCATTTAGGTGGCTGTTATTCAGCTAAAGGGCGATGTAGGAGACTATTTGTGTGTCCGGCGCCTCGTGAGCGGACACTGCAGAAGTTGGTAGGGTTTGGCCCGCCCCCTGCTTGACCCCGCCCCGCCCTTAACCCCGCCCTCTCCCTCGCCCCGCCCTTCCCCCAACGCAGCCCCGCCCCTCCTGTGCATCGCTCCGCCCCCCCCCCCCCCCGCGCGCCCAGCTGACTGGCCTGACGGTTGACGGTTTGTTTCCTCCTCGATGCAGGAGACGTTCGGCCGCCAGGCACCGACTTGCTGCGTGTGGATCCCGAGCCTCCCTCCCTCGCAGAAAGCGTGGAAAAGTCGTGCGAGTGCAACACCAACTACAAAAAAACTCCACAGCGAAGCAGCCGACGTACACCAAACTAATGGTGCAGACGGCGGCGGGTGGCGGGAAGCAGTGAGCCCGGGCAACAGCATCGAGCGCCACTCATGTTCTCCTCAAGCCCGGAGGATCAGAGCGCTCCCACCAAGGATCCCGTCAAGTACGGAGAACTCATCGTGCTGGGGTGAGCGATGGGCAGGGTACCGGGTTACGCCTCTTTACCGGGTGCATCTCGCATCTTATTAGGCTCTGACCTCCCCGCCTGTCTGCACTCATCCGGTGGTGAATCGTCTTCTCCGCTCATCCCCCTCCCCTCCGCTCACCCCCTCCCCTCCCCACAGCTCACCCCCTCCCCTCCCCACAGCTCACCCCCTCCCCACAGCTCACCCCCTCCCCACAGCTCACCCCTCCCCACAGCTCACCCCCTCCCCACAGCTCACCCCACCCCTCCCCACAGCTCACCCTCCCCTCCCCACAGCTCACCCCCTCCCCTCCCCACAGCTCACCCCCTCCCCACAGCTCACCCCACCCCTCCCCACAGCTCACCCCACCCCTCCCCACAGCTCACCCTCCCCTCCCCACAGCTCACCCTCCCCTCCCCACAGCTCACCCCCTCCCCTCCCCACAGCTCACCCCCTCCCCTCCCCACAGCTCCTCCCCTCCCCACAACTCCTCCCCTCCCCTCCGCTCACCCCTCCCCTCCCCACAGCTCACCCCTCCCCTCCCCACAGCTCACCCCCTCCCCTCCCCACAGCTCACCCCCTCCCCTCCCCACAGCTCGCCCCTCCCCTCCCCTCCCCACAGCTCGCCCCTCCCCTCCCCTCCCCACAGCTCGTCCCTCCCCTCCCCACAGCTCGTCCCTCCCCTCCCCACAGCTCGTCCCTCCCCTCCCCACAGCTCGTCCCTCCCCTCCCCACAGCTCGTCCCTCCCCTCCCCACAGCTCGTGCCCCTCCCCTCCCCACAGCTCACCCCCCTCCCCACAGCTCACCCCCCTCCCCACAGCTCACCCCCCTCCCCTCTCCTCCCCACAGCTCACCTCCCTCCCCTCCCCACAGCTCACCCCCCTCCCCTCCCCACAGCTCACCCCCCTCCCCTCCCCACAGCTCACCCCTCCTCCCCTCCCCACAGCTCACCCCTCCTCCCCTCCCCACAGCTCACCCCCTCCCCTCAGCTCACCCCCCCTCCCCACAGCTCAACTCCCCTCCCCACTGCTTCCCTCCCCTCCCCACAGCTCACCCCCCTCCCCTCCCCACAGCTTACCCCCCTCCCCTCCCCACAGCTTACCCCCTCCGCACAGCTCACTCCCCCCTCCCCTCCCCACGGCTCACCCCCTTCCCTCCCCACAGCTCACTCCCTCCGATATCCCTCCCTTACATCCCTTGCCCTCCCTCACCGCTGCTGCCCTCCTGCTCATCGCCGCTCATCCCCTCCCCCCTCGCACTTGCCCCTCCCCACCATCCTGCCCCTTTCCCCCTCGCCTTCCCCCCTTCTTCTCCGCCCAACCCCCTCCCCTCCTCTCAACTCCTCCGTCAACATTGCAACATGTGCTTAATAATCAGATAAAATTATTTATGTTCACGTTTTTAAGTGAACACCAAGCAGTTATGCATTTCAATAATATTTTTTTGCAATTTAATGAAAGGTCTCAATTTCTGTATGCATGATATATTTTATTTTCCAGCTTGGAGACTTTCCCTCAGTTTGATATCTATATTACTAAAAGCCTGATCTTGACCACTTCCTGTTGTTCTGTATAGTGATTTTAGAAAAAAAAAGTGCCACTTACAGCTGTGATTTTTGGCCATCTCACTCAGAGTCCCCCTCCACTGCGGAGGACAAGAGAATTTTTCCCATCGATGAAAAATAAAAGAGTTATTAGTGTTTTAAAAATGTTGAGATTCTCTCTCCTTCTGGAGGGACTATAAAACCCGGAAGTGTTGAGTGCCTCAGTCAGTCTCTGCAAGATGAGGGAGCGAGAGGGTCACGTCTCTCAGTCTGAGCTGTGAATAACACTGAACACATGTCTACTGAACTGTGAGTGGTTTTACTGACCTGTCAGTGCCCTTAATGTGTTTTGAAAATATAGTTTGGAAATGCTAAAGCTGTGTTGCCTTTGGTTTGGAAATGCTAAAGCTGTGTTGCCTTTGGTTTGGAAATGCTAAAGCTGTGTTGCCTATGGTTTGGAAATGCTAAAGCTGTGTTGCCTAATTCAAGTTGCCTTGCCTAATTAAAGTTGCCTTGCCTTTTATATAATTAAAAGTCTAATCTTGACCACTTCCTGTTTGCGTTTTATATTGATTTTAGAATAAAAGCTACCACGTACGGCTGTGATTTTTGGCCATCTTACTCAGAGTCCCCCTCCGCTCATCAGGTGCCGAGGATGTTTCCCATCGATGAAAAATAAAAGAGTTATTAGTGTTTTAAAAATGTTGAGATTCTCTCCTGTCAATCATGCCATTAAGGCCACGCCCCTTCTGGTGGGAGGGGGAGGGACTATAAAACCCAGAAGTGTGGGCGTGGCTCAGTCTCTGCAAGATGGAGGAGAGAGAGGTCACGACTCACTATCTTTAGTGGCCTTGCACCCTGCTTGAAGTGGTAAGAAACTGCACTTGAATTTCGTGGCCTTGCACCCTGCTTGAAATGGAATTTCAAGGAATAGCCGTGAGTCAACTGCCAGCCCACCAGCCGTGAGTGAGTGAGCTGCCAGCACAACAGGCTTGAGTGACTGAGCCGCCAGACCAACAATCCATTAGGCCCACAATGTCCATACTAGCCCTCTGGAAACCAGTCCCTTCAGCCCACAACACCCATATTAGTGCTCCAGAAAGCGCCCCCCCCCCCCACTCCCCACTGGCTACCAATATCGGAATTGGTGGAGAGGTGGAATATTGCGTTGGGGGACCAGCCCTCCCATGTGATGCTGGGACCCACTTAGTCTAGTAAATTAGAACAGGGAACAAAACCAACTTTTGATTGGGTCTTGGGCACTGAATTGAAGGTATGTTTTTAGGTTTTGAGATTTCTTTGTTCTCATCCAGAATAAACTTACTTTTGAGGTTCAAATTATGATAATAATCTTTTCTAATTAACATAACATCATATTCCTTTAATGTCCTTTTATTCACAGTATAGAGGGGTTACTATTGACAGTTTAATGGAAGAAAATGTGTGCCAAGTCGATTAAGCACTAATAGGTTCTGATGATTTTAAAAATTATTTTGAAGTAGGCCACAGTTAAAAGCTAGTGAAATTAATTGGATCCCCTCAATGTGATTTTAGATTTTCTTTAAAGTAAAATTATATACAGTGTAATTGCGGCAAAATTCTTGTAAGGCAAAATAATTACTCTTAGTTGTATTGTGTGCATAAACATACATGCTATGAAACTTGGTTCTTCAATTACAACTTTTTCCCAGACTAAAATATTTTTATTTTCAAAACCTAGTGATTAGCATTTTATGATTTGGAGATTACTAAATGTCATAAATTGTGACCTTGTTAAAGCTTTTGTTTGTCGTTCACAATATTGCTGTAGTGAATTATCAATGCTGAGATAGAACAGTTTGACACAGGAATAGGCTCTTCAGCCCATAATGTTTGTGGTGAACATGATGCTAATTTAAACTAATTCCTTCTCCCTGCACGTGATTCATAAACACTCCATTGCAAATTCATGCACCTATCTAAAAGCTTCTTACATGCCACTATCTCATCTGCTTTCATCACTACCCCTTGTGCAAGTGTGTTCTTGTCCTACACATCTCCTTTCAAAACTTCCCCTCTCACATACTATGGCCTCTAATATTTGATATTTTCACTCTTGAAAATAGATTCTGACTGTCTGTCTTTCATAAATTCCTGCCAGTTCTTACCTCAGCCTCCGACCCTCCAGAGAAAACATCCAAGTTTATCCAACTTCTCCTGATAGCTTCTAATCTAGGCAGCATCCTAATAAACCTCTTATGGACTCTCTCCAAAGCCTCCACATCTTTCCTGCAATGGGGTGACCAAAACTGCACACGATACTTTAAATGCTGCCTAACCAAAGTTTTATAAAGCTGAACCATGACTTTTTGAGTCATATACTCAATGTCTCGACCAATGAAGGCAAGCATATTGTACACTTTCTTTGCCTTCTGCACTCTATCTACTTGTGTTGTTACTTTCAGGGAACTATGTACTTGGACCCCAAGATGCTCTGTAGGTTAATGCTGTTAAGGGTATTACTGCCATCAACTGTTTTAATTAACTGAGTCTGAAGAAGGGTTTTGGCCCGAAACGTTGCCTATTTCCTTTGCTCCATAGATTCTGCTGCACCTGCTGAGTTTCTCCAGCACTTTTGTCTACCAACTGTTTTAATACATTGCATACCCATTGCCTCGCAGCACAGAAACAGTCCCTTTGGCCCACTAAGTCCATCTATACGAATCCCATTTACCCCAATTAGGTCCATGACCTTCTATACCTTTGCCATTCAATTGCTAGATTCTTCTTAAATGTTGGGAGAGTATCTGCTCCACCATCTCCTCTGACAGCACATTTCAGATTTCAACGGCTTTCACTGTGATAAAATTCCCCATCAGATCCCCTCTAAATCTGCTATTTTCACTTTAAACACTGATACACTTATCTTGGACACCCTCACAATAGGAAAGGGATTCTTAACATTTACTTAATTTTGTGTATTTTTCTCAGCCCCTCTGGTCCAGAAAAAGCAAATCCAGCCCATCCAATTGTTTCTTATAACTGAAATCCAATAGTCTTGGTGAATCTTCTTTGTACCCTCCCCTGCGCAATCACATCCTTACTGCAGTGTGACATCCAGCACTGCATACAGTACTCCAGTGTGACCTAATCAATGTTTTATAAAGTTATAACATGACAGTTCAGCTATTATTTTCTCTGCCATAGTTGATGAAGGTAAACATCTCGTACGCCTTCTTCACCACTCCCCATCTGTCTTGCCAATTTCAGGGATTTATGATGTATCTCAAAGTCTTTCCATTCATCAAAACCCCTCGGGACCCTTCCATTCATTGTGTAAGTCTTACCCATCCAAAATATAACCCCTTGCTCTCTTTTGGGATTAAATTCTATCTGCTCTTACTCTACCCAACTTTTCAATATCATATTGTAGCGTAAGGCAAGCATACTCACTATCTCTAACACCAATAATTTTAGTAATCTACAAATTTACTAATCATATTTCTTACATTTGCATCAAAGTTGTTAATGTACATCACCAATATCAAGAGTCCAGGTGGTACACGACTGCTCACAAACTTCTAACAATATTTTTTTTTACACCACTGGCCTTTGCCTCCTTTTGCTAAGCCAACTTTGCCACCTTGTCCCAGATCCCAAGGGCTCTAACCTTCTAGATCAGCCTATGATGCAGGGTGTTAAGGTTCAATCAAATTTAGTGAGACAAGATTTCCCATGAACAAAACCAAGTGGACTATCTCCAATCTGCTTGGATGACACGGTGGCACAGCAGTGGAGTTGCTGTCTTACAGTGCCAGAGACCTGGTTTGATCCTGGCTATGGGTGCTTTCTTTACAAAGTTTGTACTTGCTCCCTGTGACCGTGTGGATTTCCCCCAAATGCTCAGGTTTCCTTCCACACTCTAAAGACAATACCGATTTGTAGGTTAATTGACTTTGATAAAAATAAAAATTGTTGATTTTTTTTGTGTGGGATAGTGCTAGTGTACGGGGATTGCTGGTCGGTGCGGACGTAGTAGCTGAAGGGCTTGTTTCTGCTCTGTATCTCTAAACTAAGCGAAACTAAACTATAATCGATCTCTGCCTTTCTAAATATCAGTAAATCCTGTCCCTTAGAAGTTTTTTCCACACCACTGATGAAAGACTTGCTAGTTTCTATTACATGGTTTATCCCTGGTGCTCTTCTAGAACAAAGGTACAATATTTGCTATCTTCCCATCATCAGGCACATTACCTGTGGCGAACAGAGATTCAAAAACTCTCTAGATGGACACAAAATGCTGCAGTAACTCAGCGGGTCAGGCAACATCTCTGGAGAAAAGGAATAGGTGACGTGTTGGGTCGAACCCCTTCTTCAGACTGAGTCAGGGATGAGGGAAACTAGAGGTATGAAAAGGTTCAGGACAAATCAGATCGGAGACAAATCATCATCACTGATGACCAAGGAAAGGTGGATCCCACTATGGTCCATTATTGGCTGTGGAAAAGGTGATAAAGGACGGATATATGGATGAGGAAAGTGGAACTGGCAGGACGACAAGAGTGGGGGAGGAGTGGAGAGCGAGGGAATGCAGGGCGAGGGAATTTAGAAAATTGATTTCTCTAATTTCAAGTACCCCTGAAAATGTTCTACCATTATTTACAACTAAGGACATTTGTTTCCTGCTAAGATATATTCAATAAAATGACAAGCTTTCAATGTGATTTTCACGATAAATAATCATTGGGGAAATTATAAAAGAATGTATTTTTCTGTAAAACAGATTGTAAGTTTTCAATTTGGCTGCAACTTTCTGCATCAACATGTGCAAAATTAAACAGATAAAGTCAAAATGTTGCATTGCTATGAGATGTTCACAAAGGTGTAACCTGTTACACGATTCAGCATTTCTGAACTTATTGCATTATACAGACTGAATTTGTCAAAAAAAGTTACATTTTTGTATCTATTCAACAGTGCAGTATATACAGTGCATTCAGAAAGTATTTAGATCCCTTCACTTTTTCCACATTTTGTTAAGTTACACCTTTATTCAAATATGGATTAAATTCATTTTTTTTAAATCATCAATCTATACACAATATCCCATAATAAAAAAGTGAAAACAGGTGTTTAGAAATTTTTGCAAAGTAATTAAAAAGAAATAACTGAAATATCACATTTACATAAGTATTCAAACCCTTTACTCAGTACTTTGTTGAGGCACCTTAGGCAGCAATTACAGCCTCAAGTCTTGTTGGGTATGACACTACAAGCTTGGCACACTTGTAATTGGGTAATTTCTCCCATTCTGCTCTGCAGATCCTCTCAAGCTCTGTCAGGTTGGATGGAGAGCGTCGATGCACAACTATTTTCAGGTCCCTCCAGAGATATTCGATCGGGTTCAAGTCCGGGCTCTGGCTGGGCCACTTAAGGACATTCACAGACTTGTCACAAAGCCATTCCTGTGTTGTCTTGGCTGTGTGCTTAGGGTCGTTGTCCTGTTGGTAGGTGAACCTCTGCCCCAGTCTGAGGTCCTGAATGCTCTGGAGCAGGTTTTCATCAAGGATCTCTCTCTACTTTGCTCCGTTCATCTTTCCCTCGATCTTGACTAGTCTCCCAGTTCCTGCTGCTGAAAAACATCCCCACAGCATGATGCTGCCACCACCATGTTTTAAAGAGTTTAAGAAGGAACTGCAGATGCTGGAAAATCCCAGGTACACAAAAATGCTGGAGAAACTCAGCGGGTGCAGCAACATCTATGGAGCGAAGGAAATAGGCAACGTTTCGGGCCGAAACCCTTCTTCAGACTGAAGAAGGGTTTCGGCCCGAAACGTTGCCTATTTCCTTCGCTGCATAGATGCTGCTGCACCCGCTGAGTTACTCCAGCATTTTTGTGTACCTGCCACCACCATGCTTCACCGTAGGTATGGTATTGGCCAGGTGATGAGCGGTGCCTGGTTTCCTCCAGACGTGACTTTTGGCATTCAGGCCAAAGAGTTCAATCTTGGTTTCATCAGGCTATAGAATCTTGTTTAGGTGCCTTTCAGCAAACTCCAAGCGGGCTGTCATTTACCTTTTACTGAGGAGTGGCTTCCGTCTAGCCACTCTACCATAAAGGCCTGATTGGTGGAGTGCTGCAGATATAGTTGTCCTTCTAGAAGTTTCTCCCATCTCCACAGAGGAACTCTGGAGCTCTGTCAGAGTGACCATCAGGTTGTTGGCCACCTCCCTGATCAAGGCCCTTCTCCCCCGATTGCTCAGTTTGTCCAGGCGGCCAGCTCTATGAAGAGTCCACTGTGCTCTTCGGGACCTGAAATGCTGCAGAAATTGTTTTATACCCTTCCCCAGATCTGTGTCTCGACACAATCCTGTCTCAGAGGTCTACGCACAATTCCTTCGTCTTCATGGCTTGGTTTTTGCTCTGACATGCACTGTCAACTGCGGGACCTTTTTAGACAGGTGTGTGCCTTTTCAAATCATGTACAATCAATTTAATTTACCACTTGTGGACTCCGTTGTAGAAACATCTCAAGGATAATCAATTGAAACAGGATGAACCTAAGCTCAATTTTGAGTGTCATAGCAAAGGGTCTGAATACTTATGTAAATGTGATATTTCAGTTATTTCTTTTTAATTACTTTGCAAAAATTTCTAAACACCTGTTTTTGCTTTTTTATTATGAGGTATTGTGTGTAGATTGATGATAAAAAGAAGTGAAATTAATCACTTTTAGAATAATGTTATAACGTAACAAAATGTGGAAAAAGTGAAGGGGTCTGATTACATTCTGAATGCACTGTATTAGTAACTGTTTCTTAATACACCATCCTGTTAGGCACTGATAATTAACGTCTACAAATGTAGTTGTTTTATTCCTTTTAGTTGCTTTAATTATTGTTATAAATGTTTCCTTTCTGTCACTATTATTCTCGAGTTTTTCTTCCTCTAGTTTTTTTCTGTATTTTTTTATTTGAATTGTATTTTACGTTCCAACCGCACTTCCTGTTTCACAATCTGCATTGCTATTTAATGATTGTTCAATTTGGTACGTGCAGGAAATGTGCAGTTCTTTGCTGGTTGGTGCTGTCCTATTGAGAATGGGGCGTAGTTGGGATGATTCTTTGACAGGAACACTGTGCAAAACTCCATAGAAAGTGCAGGTCTGCTAGAATCCTTGATGTTTGTAGTTCAGAACAAAGTCCATAAAATTGCAACTCTTAAAGACAAATTAAATTGGTAAATGACAAAACTTTTGTGTGCTCTGATAGTTTTGGAAAATTATCCATTGAATAAACTTGAAACTCCATTAATAAATTGATATGTTATATGTAATATATATTTTCAATAAATTGGGAGCTTAGTTTTATAGTAATTTCATTTTCTCCATCTTTGATTACATCACCACCCTCCTTCTTCTCTTCTAAAGTCAGCGTTGTGATATTTCACATATTTGGGGAACCAGGTTTAATCCTGACCATGGTGTGTTGTCTTTGTGGAATTTGCAGGTTCTTTCTGTTATCATGCATATTTCATCCAGGTGCTTTGGTTTTCTTCCACACCCAAAAGTTAAGCATACAACATACTCCCACAGTACTCTTGGGTTGGCAGTTCCAGGGTTTAGACTCAGACATTAGCTGTATGGCAATACATTGTCTTCCACATTGACACGAAGGGGATCCTGGACTACTGCCTGTCCTTTCAGTTAGATAACCCATTTTTATGAAGCACTGTTAGAGTAATCTGGGCAAGTAACTACAGCTAAGTGAAAATATAAAAATAAAAGTACAGATGTTGGAGAATTGAAATAAAGTAGAAAATACTGGAAATACTCTGCAGATCAAGATGCATCTGTGGGAAGAGAAACAGAGCTATCATTTCAGGTTGAAGACCCTTCATTCAGACTACAGGTAATCTTGTAGATTCTAATGAACAAATTAATTAGGAGCAGTGAATCTGAATCTTGAATTTGATCTGCCATTCAAAAAAGATCAAAGCTAATTTGATTGTAATTTAAAATCCTACTTTCACCCTGTTGTTATCGTACAGCTTGGAGACTTTACCTTAACTTTTCTGGATATATAAATTGGTTGTCGTCAACATTTGATTGGATAGATGTTACCTATTGGAGTTGTCATCAGTGAATTGAAGGTAAATGATTTTTAACATTTCCTTATCTGCTGCTCATTCACAGAACGTATGGGATTTTTTTTCTTACTCAGGAAACACTTATTTTTGAGGCTCAGATTATGAAAATCTTTCATCCTCCCATTCATTAGAATTTGGACCCCGTGGGGTGGGGGTGGGGATTTTGTTGGGGAGCCCTGAAGATGTACCTGGCTTGAGACCTTATTGGCATGGCGGATTTTCAGATAACTAGGGGTTTCGCATTGACGTTGATAACATTTATTGTGATCTTCAATATGATTAAAGAATTTGAAAAGTTATGAAATATCAGAAACATTCTCAAGCATAGAACTACTTCACTGGTTGGAGATGCATCTCAGAGTGGCAGTGTCAACATGTGCAAAGAACGCACATTTGCCGTGAAGATTCAAAAGGGAGCTTAAAGAAATCCTGAAAGTTGTCAATAAAACTGAATACTGAAGTGTGCATTTATTTAGCACACATATGTGTAAAATAGATCAGGGCATTTCTCAAGTGCATTGTGAAACAAAATTCAATAGTATGCACCACAACAGTATGTTGGGGAAGATGATTAAAAAAAACCGAGTAAATTAGATCTCTTAATGTTATAGTAAGTTTCATGCATTGGTTTTCTTCCACACCCAAAAGTCAAGCATATGAAGTACTCCTGTGGTGCTCTTGGATAGGCACTTGATGGTTGATTGGAGGAAACAAGAGAAGGAATGGAGTTATTCCGCATCATGTAGGCTCATCGGAACCCAAATGCTCCTTATTTAACTTGCAGTGAATTATGGTTCCAAGGTTCCTTGATCAATTAAGGATCAATTTCATTAATGAATATACTTCCAGACTTGTTTCTACAGCTATTTGAAATAGAAAGCTCTTACATTTTACAACTTTATAAAGGAATGTTTCCACATTTGAGTTCCAAATGACCATTTCCATGTCTGGAGACCATGTTCCTCAATTCTTCCAGCCTGGAAAAGCTATCTCTTGCATCTACCTACCAATCTCTTTTGGAGTTTTACATATTTCAATGAAATCACTTCCTTCTATTCTATACATCTTTTAATAAGGGCTAATCCCAATCTGTCCTCATCGAAAAATGTCTAATCTATTCTGTAGAAATATGGAACTGTAGCTGCTGGTTTACAAAAAAAACACAAAGTGCTGGAATAATTCAGTGGGTCAGGCACAGTCTCTGGAAAACACAGATAGATGACGTTTCTGGTTGGGGCCCTTCAGACTGATTATGGTGGGGGGGAGGGGAGAGGGAGAGAAAGTGGAAAATAGATGGGGCAAACAAAGCCTGGCAAGTAACAGGTTGATATAGGTGAAGAAAGTTTTTGATAGACAAAGGCGGAAAAGACTGAAGATATAATAATAATAATAATGGATTTTATTTACGGGCGCCTTATACCGAGGTCTCAAGGACACCATACAGAGATTTATAGAAAACATATAATCAGAATTTAAAAAAAATAGGTTATAAAGACCAATACATAAATCAGGGACAGAATTCCTTCCAAAAACACAAAAAAATGAAAATCAGAAGCACAATTTGAGGAGAGAGATATGAGACATAAGAATTGAAGTTACGAATTGTGAAACTAGAGGAAGGAAGGTAGGGAAGAAATAGGTGTGAGTCCAGGTGGGGCACAGGTGAGAAAGGAGAGGGAAAGAAACAGGGAGACGTTCATAGTAGTTACCTAAAATTGGAGAATTCAATTTTCATACCGTTGGGTTGTAAACTGTCCAAGCTGTATATGAAGTGCTGTTCCTCCAGTTTGCATGTGGCCTCACTCAGGTACTTTCCCCTGCAATCACATGAGAAGTAACTTTCCTCCCTCGCCTCCATTCTGGGGTCTAGCACTCTTTCCAGATGAGACAGAGGTTCACGTGCACCTTCTCCAACCTCATCTACTGCAACAGGTGTTCCAGTGTGGCATTCTGTGCGTCGGTGAGACTAAGCCAAACCGAGTTGAACACTTGCACTCGGTCCACCAAGGCCATCTGGAACTCCCAGTTGTTAACCATCTAAATTCCTCTTCCCATTCCCAAACTGACCTTCCTGTCCAGGGCTTCTCCCATTGCAAGGAATGGAACAGTGCCTCTTATTCCGCTTGGGTGGTTTGCCTCCTACAGGGCGTGTATGGTCCTTGAAAGTCCTGGAATTTGAAAAATTTCTCATGGAGACTAATGTGGCATTTTTTCATCGTTTATAATGCGTATTTTATTAAGTCGGGAAACATTGCAAGATTTGTTTGTCTTTGTCGCCTATTTACATTTTTCTTGCCTGCTTTGTCGTTGAGAATAAAGACATTGAAGAAGCAGGAATGTGAGTCTTGTCCAGGGTTGCAGTGCTGCCGGAGCTCACCGGAGCACCGCTCCGGCACCTTTTTAATAAAAATCCCAAAGTAAACAGCGGGGAATTTTAACTAGAGGGTGTGTGGTCGGGGTAACCTAGTTAAAAGAGGTGGAAGGGGAAGACCCATCACTACTGAGGTTCCCTTGTAGGAGGGGAGGAGCAGTAGGAACCAGCAGAGTCAGACCACGTGCTGTCTGCATCGTGGAGGTTGTGGGCCTGGTGCTGAGCCTGGAACTCTGGTGAGGTGATGCTTCTGGGCCGGTGGAGAGGTGAGGGTCGGCGGAGTTGCTGGTGGAGGCCCGTGGGGGGCTGGAGTAGAGATACTGGTCGGCAGCAGCAGCATCGGTGGTCCCGGGGGACGGGATAGTGGGTCACTATACCCGGGGGATAGTGACAGGCTATAATCTTGTTTGACCCCCTTGGGAGGACTAGCTTGCCCCCCCCCCCCCAAGCAAAACCTGAAATGACACCCGTTTCCCTGAAAATCAGTGTGTGTACATCAGAGCATACAAGTAACACAACAGAAAACAAGGTCTCAACTCCAAATTCCAATGGGCATTTGGCAATAATTTGAGCTATAACAATGGTTCATAACTTCGAAGGAACTTTGAGTTGAAAGTTGATTTTTCTGCTGCGTTCTTTGTACCAGAGGTGTGCAAAACATGATTTTGAACCAAATCTGAGATGGTGACCAGCCAACCTTCTTTCTTACTTTTAATTGGTACAGAATCAAATCATCCAATATCAAGCAATTTATATACGTCTCTGATAAACCATCAATGTCTGCTGGATTTTGGTCCTTGAAAATTGAATTTTTGGACCGTGAAAGTCCTTGAATTTATAGCTGTTCCAAGTGTACGAACCCTGCTCCTAGAATGAACATTGAATTCTTTAAATTTAGGTAACTGCCAAACCCCCCCCCCCCCCCCCCCCACATTGCTTCCTCTTGCATCATAATTCGTAGTTCTTCAATCTTTTTGTCTCCCACCTTCTGTCATTTCACCTCTGGCCTTTGTCCAACCACCTATCAACCGTATCTGCCTATTATTTGTCAGTCCTTTTCCTGCCCCACCTCTCTTCCAGCATTCCTCAATCCCACACCCCACCACAATCAGTCTGAAGAAGGGTCCCAGACCCAAAAATCACCTGTCCATATTCTCCAGAGATGATGCCTGACATGCTGAGTCACTCCGGCACTTTGTGTCTTTTCTCATCTATCTTTACTGTCAAAGTAAATAAATTTATAATCTATTTACTTGTTCTTAGATTATATGCCAGTTGCAACTGTCTTGATCATTCACTTAAGTTGATTTATTTTCCTTTGTTGCCTCCTCGCCTTCCTACTTAGCTAGTTATTGTCAGAAAACTTAAGACATATACAGCTGTGAGCCTGATCTTTTGAGCATTCCATTCAAAACAGCCTAGCAGCCTCAAAAAACCTATTTAATCCTATTTCTAATGCTCTTTAGACAATCTTCTCTGCATGCTGATATGTCTACGTCTGTCTGTTTGGCTTATAGAAGCATACCTGTTGGCTACAACCCTATCCTCGCACACTTTGCACTGGACTTCTGCCACTAATTAAGCTTTCCAGTGACTTCCTGGGTGCTCCTCCAAAATATTGTGTGGTTATTTCCCAAGTGTTAGGGAAGAATTTTCAAAGAACTAATCTGCATCAGTTATGTTGTGATATTGATTGGGTTATCTGAGGTAGGTGTAAACCATATGAAGAAATGTTCAATTTTTCACTTCTTGAAAGGATGAATTGAATATACATTGATGCAGGAGTAACCTACTGATCCAAACAATAGGACTTTATTGAACCATCTACACTACAGCAAAGAGTAAGCTTACAGATTCTGGAGTTCTTTATGAACCAATAAATCGTATTCAACATGTTCTGATACCATTTTTATGGCAGAATATAATGAGTAGGGTTTAATTAGACACAACTTCATTGTACATTCAGTTTACTAAATCATCATTTTGGGAGGGAGTCATAGAATTACCATATGAAGCTAAAAATAAAAATAACATATTTGCAGCATTATATTCATTTCTATATCCAATTAAGTATATATTTCAATTGCAGTTAGCACAATATTGTGAGATATTGGGATATCGTACAGGTAGATACCAGTTTGTCATTTTTTATGTGGGTTGTGGATTAGACTGACTAAAGTGAAGTTTTGCAGAATTTGATCTTATGATTTCCTGTTTGAATGTGAAATACTTTTGGAGAGAAGAACAGCCTGTCTTGTGGTCATCGACATGGCAAGAACCCTTACTGCAGATTTCAGTTTAAAATCTGGGCACTTATCTCCAGTGATTTTCTGTGAATGAACTTGACAGTCATTGGGAGACAACATGCTGGACAAAGATAACAGCATGGTATTTGACATTGTAGATCATAGACCATTACGAGTAGGGTTATGTAGGACAGTCAAAGCCAACCCCATTCTCAAAATTTCAACAACAAAAAACAGTGATCTAACAACCTTTAAACCCACCAACCAGCTCCATACATGCACATGTTCTGCTTCTGGGAGTTGATGTTTAACCACATATAGTTTTTTTGTCAGTTACATGGTGATTTGATTGCTAGTTCTAGTAATCTTGCTGTTATTACAAACACAAAATCCAGATAAATGTTCCAACTGACCTGCTTAAAGTTTAAGCTTTTAGAAACATTATGGAGTTTGAAAATTCAAATATTAAAGATGTTAAAATTGGGAGGAATAATATGTTTATTATTATTATAATAATATAATTGAAATGATGGAGGCAGAAGGCTTTGGATGAGAACAGATCTTTGAAGGTGGCAGGGGAAATTAATGATGTGGTTAGTAAAGTGCTTGGAATATTAGTCTTGCAAAGAGTCTCATTAAATAAAAAAAGTATCAGGCTAAATTTTTATAAATTGCTGTTTACACATCAGTTGGAGCATTGATCTGGATTTTATGTTTGTAATAACAGCAAAACTATTAGGACTAACAATCAAATCACCATTCATTAAAACTGCTATTGGTGATTTCCTTTATTTCTTCCATTTATTAGACATGAATATGAGATCAGAGAAACTGCCAGAGAAGTTTACAACGCCAGTTATATCGCCAACAGCTTCAATATTGTGTCAATTTCTGGTCATCTTTGTGTAGGGGAAATGTAAGATGGTGTAGAAGAGATTTATAAGGGTAATGCCTGGATTTTAGCTACAAGGAGGATTGATTTGGTTGGAAATGCTATCTCTGGACAGAAGCTAAAGGGAGACTTAATTGAGATGAATTAAAATAAGACACCTGGAATGAGTAAATAAGAAGGTAGATAATGCTGGAGAAACTCAGCGGGTGAGGCAGCATCTATGGAGCGAAGGAATAGGTGACGTTTTGAGTCGAGACCTTTCTAAGAAGGATCACATTCCTTAGCCCAGGGATCAAAAACCAGGGAGCATTCGTTTGTGGGAAATTGCCAGATGCTGTTTTAAACGGAAGATGGACACAAAACGCTGGAGTAACTCAGTGGGTCAGACGGCATCTCTGGAGAAAAGGAATAGGTGACTTTCGGGTCGAGACCCTTCTTCAGACTTTTGACCAGTCTGAAGAAAAGTCTTGACCCAAAACGTCATCTATTCCTTTTCTCCAGTGATGCTGTCTGACCTGCTGAGCATTCATTTAATATAGATGGTAGGATGATTTGAGGAGAGAATGTTTCCACTGGCGGGAAAGTCTAGGACCAGAGGCCATAGGCTCAGAATAAATGGCCGTAATTTTCGAAAGATGAGGAATTTCTTCAGTCGGGGTAGTGAATCTGTGGAATTCATTTCCACAAACGGCTGTGAAGGCCAAGTCAATGATATTTTGGCGTAGGTTCTTGATTAGTAAGGGGGTCAAGGGTTATGGGGGAAAAGGCGAAAAAGGAAAGATAGATCGGCTGTGATTGAATGGCGGAGTAGACTTGATGGGCCAAATGGTCTAATTCTGTTCCTTGAACTTATGACTTGACTACATTGTCATTGCAAACTTGTTTTCCCTTATCTAGACTTGGGTGACATAATCAATAACCCAAACTTAGGTGACATAATCAATAACTTCTGTGAAAATGTGGTCTGGCCTTGATATTGATGGTCTTGATATCAGGAACACAAACTATTACTTTAAGTTCTAAGACCATATATGGATGCTTACGAGAAATGTTGATTCATCATTCTTCCAATTGTTGTAGATTATAATTTCCTCTCGGAGTACAATACCTTGACTATTATTAAAACATCATGGGGTTAATATTTTTGTGCCGTGACTACCTGGTTCTGTGTAACTATTGGCTTACTAATTAACTCATAACATTCAACACGCTAATCATCCAAAACTCCAACCTGGACGCCTTAATGTTTGGTTGAAAAGTCTGTAGCATAAGATTGCCATTAAACTGAATGCGGATAGGTCCGTTGGAAGTTGGAATGAGAGTATGGTCAAAGGTAATCTCCAGGATATTAACGAAGCGGGATCTGTGATGGTGATCCATTGAATGTCAAAAGTGGATTGTTATGGGCCTGTCCCACTTAGGCGACTTTTTGGGCGACTGCAAGAGACTATGTAGTCGCCACATGGTTGCCATATGTTTGCGGGTGGTTGCCGGGTAGTTGCCTTCATGGTCGTGAGGAGTTCCCGCATTCTGGGAACTAGTCGCGGCCTCATTATGGCCGCCGCGATTTTTTGAACATGTTTGAAAAATTAGCGCCGACTAGAATGAAGCCGCCATGGAGAGTAGTGAGATTTCTCGTGCCGTAGGTTGGTCGCCAGGAGGTCCTAGTGGGTTGCCAGAAGGTTAAAGGTTCTCATAGATTGTAGCCAATGCTGACCTGTGAATTTCATTGATTCATTGGAGAAAATAAAACGTAAGAGTGGTTTTCAGAACCAAGTATAATTAAATGTCCGCCGGAGCTTCACGGCCGTGTATCTCTGGCTTATTACAAGTTGTCCAGTTGCCGGTTTTTCAGTCACCTGAAAAATTGCCTAAGTGGGACAAGCCCATTAGACTCTTGGTGGGGATGGTCATTGTCTTAGAAACATAGAAAATAGGTGCAGGAATAGGCTATTCAATCCTTCGAGCCAGCACCGCCATTCAATATGATCATGGCTGATAAATCAGAATCAGTACCCTGTTCCTGCTTTCTCCCCCTGTCCCTTGATTCTGTTAGCTCTAAGAGCTATATCCAACTCTCTCTTGAATGCACCCAGTGAATTGGCCTCCACTGCCTTCTGTGGCAGAGAATTCCACAGCTTCACAACTCTCTGGGTGAAAAAGATATTCAACATCTTAGTCCTAATTGGACTACTGCTTATTCTTAAACTGTGACCCCTGGTTCTTAAACTGTGACCCCCTGGTTCTGGACTCCCCCAACATCAACATTTTTCCTGCATCTAGCCTGTCCAATCCCTTAAGAATGTTATATTTCTATCCCCTCTCATCCTTCTAAATTCCAGTGAATATAAGCCTAGTCGATCCATTCTTTCATCTAATGTCAGTCCCGGCATCCCGGAAATTAACCTGGTGAACCTACACTGCACTCCCTCAATAGCACGAATGTCCTTCCTCAAACTAGGAGACCAAAACTGCACACAATACTCCAGGTGTAGTTTCACCAGGGCCCTGTGCAACTGCAGTTGGACCTCCTTGCTCCTATACTCAAATTTTCTTGCAATGAAGGCAAACATGCCATTTGCTTCCTCACTTGCCTGCTGTGCCTGCATGATTACCTTCAGTTATTGATGTACAAGGACACCTAGGTCTCGTTGCACCTCCCCTTTTCCTAATCTGACACCATTCAGATTATAATCTGCCTTCTTGTTCTTGCCACCAAAGTGGATAACCTCGCATGTATCCACATTATACTGCATTTGCCCACTCACCCAACCTATCCAAGTCGCCCTGCTGCCTCACAACTCCCACCTCGCAGCTCACACTGCCATCCAGCTTTGTGTCATTCGCAGAATTGGAGATGTTACATTTAATTCCTTCGTCCAAATCGTTAATATATATTGTAAATAACTGAGGTCC
>CM075978.1:24557424-24585518 GCA_038087875.1 Malacoraja senta
CATCGTCCTCCCCTCACCCATTCCCTGCCCCAGCACCTACCCAGGTCATAGAGCAGCGCCAGGGCCTGGAACTCGGCCTGGTTCTCGTAGTCGGCCCGGCCCTGGCTGTTGGCGACCGAAGCATTCGAGGACCTGACTCTTGACGGAGCCGGGCTTGCTGTGCCGAGGGTGGGATGAGGGTGGCGGATGGCCGAGCCAGAGCTGCCCACAGAGCAGGAAGCAGAGGCTGTGCACCAGGATGGCGGCGGCCCCCGAGATGCTGGCACACCTTGACCAGGCCCCGGGCTTGGGCACAACTCCAGCCCTCAGCTCGGCCGCCGCCTGGGATCCAGTCCAGGCCCCGACCGCCCCATTCAGTGCGTCGATGGTGCCCCGGCGACGCCCCTTCCTGATTGACAGGAGTGGAGACCAATCTGCGTGGCAGTGACTGACAGCAATCTGTGCATGCGGTTTTTTAAAAACCATTTTAAAACCTTAATAACTTTTACAATATACCATTGATCGGAACGAAACTTGTTGCACTCACAGCACAGGCGAACGGTGAGCAAGCAGGCGAAAAATCGGAGTGCTATCACGTACCGTTTCTGCGCAAATAGAAAAACCGCGCAAACCGGAAGAGCACAAGATCAGAGTTTTAGTTATGTATAGCTGACTCCCACGTACACAACTTGCTGACTATCTCCTAATCAGCCCTGGTCCATCTAAATGCGTGTATATCTTATCCCTCAGAATACTCTCTAGTAACTTTCCAACCACAGAATATTCTCAAGTCACTTTCCAACCACAAAGGAGGAAAGGAAATTCACCAGGATGCTGCTTTCGATGGAGCATTTCAGTTATGAGGAGAGACTGGAGAAGCTAGGATTATTCTCTATTGAGCAGGTTGTTAAAAGCAGACATAATTGCGTTACATAAAACTATGAAGAATACAGATGGGGAAGACGATAGGAAACTGCTCCCCAGTGATAGATAAAACTAGAGGATATAGTTCTAGGGTAAGGGGGAAGAGATGTAGAAGGAATATGGGAAGGAGGTTCTTCACCCAGAGACAATTAAATACCTACTATGCACTGCTTGAGAGAATGGTTGAAGTTGGGCTGCTCTCAGAATTTGTGTTTGTACGAGCATTAGAATCATTCAGGCAAGGGGAGGTATAGATCAAGGGGTAAGATTGGATTCATCTAGAAGCGTGCTTTGGATTAACCTAGAGGTAGGCATGGACAAGTTGGGCAGAATGGCCTTTTCCATTCTGTGCGGTTTTATGAAAGACATGTTGGTTAATTAACCATTAATCTGTAGATGAGTGATGGAATCATGAAGGAGTTCCTGGGAATGTGGGAAGAATTTAAAAATAGATTGGATGGGTATATGGACGGGAAAGGAATGGAGGGTTATGGTCTGAGTGCAGGTAGATGGGACTAGGGGGAAGTATTTTATTTTTAATAAAAAAAAATTAAAAAAAAATTAATGTTCGGCACGGACTTGAAGGGCCGAGATGGCCTGTTTCCGTGCTGTTATGGTTATATGGTTATATGGTTATATGGTTATATAATGAAATGTGATTAATTTAAGAATAGTGTCAAATGGTGGCTAGATGGTTGGTGTATACTCCGTGGGTTTAAGGACCGATTTCCATGCTGTGAGACTCTAAATCAATATGTTAGTTCAAAATTATATTTGAGTTTAAGCCTTTACATAGTTGCTTGATTCAGCAGTCAGGAATTTCCAGGAGTCTGAAAGCTAACATTAAGATGAATAAGGGACTGTTCGTAATTTTAATCTGCCTCTGTGACTCAGACCAACAGAAGCCACAGTAAATTGTTTTTAGTGAGCAAAATAAAGGACTCAATTGAGAAAATAACTTTATAGTTTTGCAGGCTTAGCAACAGCAATCTTTAAGCGAAGAAGTAGAAACCCTACCTTGTCAGACTCAATTTGAAATGGTATAATTTATTGAAGCAGTATCTTACAAATATTCCCGTTCAACTCAGTATTCAGGCTATTATAACTATTTTGTTATTGAATACTTTTTCATGCATTCTGCCTTCCTTAATTCTGCTCCTATCCTAGACCCAGTATCATGACATCATTTTTAGATATGCTACTGTCCTTGTAATTAATCAGGTAAGAGAAATACAGAGATTATTTTGACTTTCACAAAGTGCATTGGAGACACAAGAAACTGCAGATGCTGGAATTTGGAACAAAAATTAAAAAGCTGGAGGATCTCAGTGGGTCAAGCAGTATCCATGGTTTATCACTTTAAAGCCTCTACCTCCCCTCCCCATTGCCACCTGGCTCCATCTACCCATTATCTCCCTCCTTACCCTGGTTCTATCTATCGCCTGCTACCCCCTGCTTCACCCCTCCCTCTCATCTCATTATACAGGCTATCTCCCCTCCACACTCTCAGTTCTAATACAGGGTCTTGTTCCAAAACATCAACTATCCATTTGCCTCCAGAGATGTTGCCTGACCCGCTGAGTTCCTCGAGCAGTTTATTTTTTGCTCCAAAAATCTATTTTGGACCCCTTCCCATTTCTCCTCCAGATTCTGCACCTCAACAACATCAGCAAAAAAATAAATGCTGGGTTTCACATGTACTTTTGTATCAGCCAGTTCTACTACATGCTTGTGACATCTCCACTCTTTCTAATTTGTCACACTGAGGATGTCCAGAAATTCTAACTAACCTTTTGAAAGACTAAAATCTTTGTCTTCTACCTTAATTCACCTCAATTCTTTGAGGTATACCAAACTTTTTACACACTGAAATCTAATCAGATCCTGACAACATTTGCCAATAACATATATTATTTTGCCAACTCTTCTATCTTCCCTGGATTCAAAACCACTTTCGTTCATCCAGTTATAAATCCTGTCATGACTATTCCCACAATTTTGATCAGCTTCACATCTTCCACCTTTCAATCAATTTGAATTTACCTATTCAGCCTTCATTCCTAGATTTATACTAGACTAAGTGGGACCCGTTGGGTCCCATGTTCACATGGGAGGGCTGGTCCCCCAACGCAATATTCCACCTCTCCACCAATTCCAATATTGGTGGCCAGTGGGGGGGCTTTCTGGAGTGCTAGTATGGGTGTGGGCCGAAGGGACTGGGTTCCAGAGGGCTAGTATGGACATTGTGAGCTGAATGGATTCTTGGGCTGGCAGCTCAGTCACTCAGGCCTGGTGGGCTGGCACTCAGTCACTCAGGCCTGGTAGGCTGGCAGCTCAGTCACTCAGGCCTGGTGGGCTGGCAGCTCAGTCACTCAGGCCTGGTGTGCTGGTAGCTCAGTCACTCAGGGCTGGTGGGCTGGCAGTTCACTCACGACTATTCTTTGAAATTCCATTTCAAGCAGAGTGCAGGCCACCAAATCCAAATGCAATTTCATACCATTTCAAGCAGAGTGCAGGACACCAAATTCACATGCAATTTCATACCATTTCAAGCAGAGTGCAGGCCACCAAATCCAAATGCAATTTAATACCATTTATAGCAGAGTGCAGGCCACCAAATCCAAATGCAATTTCATATCATTTCAAGCAGAGTGCAGGCCACCATATTCAAATGCAATTTCATACAATTTCAAGCAGAGTGCATGCCACCAAATTCAAATACAATTTCATACCATTTCAAGCAGAGTGCAGGCCACCAAATTCAAATGCAATTTCATACCATTTCAAGCAGAGTGCAGGCCACCAAATTCAAATGCAATTTCATACCATTTCAAACAGAGTGCATGCCACCAAATTCAAATACAATTTCATACCATTTCACTGGAAGGGGTGCTACCTTCATCGTGGTGATTGACAGGCGAGAGGACCAATCAGCTGATCTCAAGATTTTTTTAATATTCATAACTTTTTTAATTTTCATCGATGGGAAAAATCCTTGGGGCTGCCTCAGCAGAAGAGGATTGAGAGTAAGATGGCCAAAAATCATAGCGATATATAGTAGCGTTTTTTCTTAAATCAATATACATCGCAAACAGGAAGTGGTCAAGATGAGACTTTTAGTTATATATAGATATGGCTTGCATTTCTAAAACAGTTCAACTTTAAAATTCTCATTCTTGTTTTCAACTCCCTGCATGGGTTCACACCTCCCTAAATCTATAACTTTCTCCAGTTCTATAACCTTAACATCTCCTGCACTCCTTAATTTCTGGTCTTTTGTGCACACGGTTAGAATTGTTCCACTGTGTTCAATTATTAGGAAATAGAATAAAGTAACCCAGAGAGAGGCCCTCCGGCCCACAATATCCATGCCGAACATGATGTCAGGTTAAACTAATATCTGCCTTCACATAATCGATATCCCTCCATTTGCTGCATATCAATGTCGTATAAGCCTCCACTGCCACCTCTGGCACCTCATTCGATGCACCCACTGTGTTCTGTGTAAAAAAAGTTGCCTTGCACATCTCCTTTAAACTTTGAACCTCTCACGTTAAAGTGATGTCTTGTTGTGCTTGACATTTCAGCCTGGGAAAAGGATTCTGACTATCTACCTATCTATGCCCTTCATAATTTTATATGCTTCTATTAAGCTTCTATACCTCAACCTCGGATATTTCAGAGAAAACAATCCAGGTTTGTCCAATGTCTCCTTATAGGTAATAACCTCTAATTTAGGCAGCTTTCTGGATTCTACCTCTTCTGCACTGTCTCCAAAGCCTCAATATCCTTCTTGTCATGAGGTTAGAACCACACCACATTGGAGTCTAACCAATTGCAGCCTAACCAAAGTTCTATAAAACTGCAACGTGACTTCCGAACACTTACACTCACTACATTGATGTAGCCAAGCATACAATACACCTTCTTTGCCATTCAATCTACTTGTGCTGCCACTTTCAAGGAGCAATGGACTTGGACCCCAAGATCACTCTATACGTCAGCACTGTTAATGGTCTTTCTGTTAACTGTATATTTTCCCGTTGCATTTGACCTCCCAAAGTGCAACACCTTACACTTGGGCATTAGAATCGCATTTTTAATTTTTCTGCCTCTCTTTACTTTCTACTTCTTCTCTGGTTGTACCTCAAGATTGAAGATGAGCATGGATTCAGAGGTGGCTGCTCAAGCAAATGTGGAAAATGCAGATACTTTCACAGATAGTACTTTTCCCAGGGGAATCAATAACTAAAGGGCATAGGTTAAGGTATTAGGGTAAAGATTTCATAGGAACCTGAGGGATTTTTTTTCCACACAGGGTGGTGCTTATGTCGAATGAGCTCCCATAGGAAGTGGTTGAGGCAGCTACAATTACTATATTTAAGGGACATGTGGACAAGTACATGAATAGGAAAGGGTTGCAGGGTTAAGGGCCAAACGTAGACAAATGTGACTACGCCAAGGGCATATTGGTTGACGTGGACAAGTTGGGCTGAAGGGACTGTTTCCCTGCTGAATGATTTCATGTGGGTTTCCTCCTCAAGACAAACTGGCAAGTTATTCAGCTATTGGGCCATTCTTTGGAAAGTGAACCAGAATGTCACACACGTTACCAAGTGGCATCACATAAAGTAATACATTAAAAAATGATTGTAAGAGATTAATCTTATTCATTGCTATTTTCCTACCTACAGAACTATAATGCATGTCTGCTAAAGATATGAACATCCTAGTTTTTTTTTAATTCACAAGGGTTTGTGAGATAAAACTGAGTTTTGAAAAAAAATGCTTCTGTGTGAGGTCACACACGTGACCAGTCATATTTGACCTCTGACCCTAAACAAACATTGTCAGCATAACATAAATATTTCACTTGATAATTTTCAAAAAAAATATGAATCATATATACAGTACAAAACAATATACCTGTAATGTTTCAGAATTAGAAGAGATGTATTCCATAATTTTTCATATTTTTGGTCACACATGTGACCACTGTAAATTGTCCATGTGAAGAAAAATCGAGATGAGAGAATACAGGAGCAATAAGTGGAGGAATGGTACTGATTTTAATGCTCAGACAACCAGCAGCACGAGAAACGACCAGAACATGAGTGAAAAAATAACCTTGGGTTATGTGCTCACCAGCACAACAACCCTCTAAACCTGTCCCACAATTTAATTCACATCTAAACATAATTTTCAAGATGTTGGCTACCTGAAAGGTTGTCTGGTTCTGGTTGATTACTCCACAAACACCTCCTAAGTGGTCATCTCGCGCATGTCGGAGTGAGTAGAGTAGCGATTAAATTTTGAAGTGGGCCTTTTTGACCAAGTTGAGGAGTTCTAGTTGCTCAATCCTCTTTTTAAATGACTTAACACCGGGAGCAGCGCGTGTGTTGGGTGGTAACCTATTCCATTCCCTTATCATCCTTGGGTAAAGGGAATATTGGTAGCAAAGTTTATTGACATTTAGCGAGTTGATGATGCAGGGACCGTTATTTTGTCTTGTTTCATGGCAGTTGGTGCTCTGGGATGACGGAAGATTTGATAGCGTGATTTTGTGAATCTCCTTGTAAATTGCAATAAGTCTTAGCCTAATTCTGCGGAGCTCTAGGGTATCCCATCGGAGAGAAGTCAGCATGTTATTCACGCTTGATTTGCGCTTGTAGTCATTACATACAAAGCGGGCTGCTCGGCGTTGTACTTTCTCCAGGGTGATCTTGTTTTCTGTTTCTCTCCTAAAGATGTCGTTTCTCTCACTAGTTCCTGTTTTATTTAAAATGCTCCATTGGTCATAGAGCACTCTAGTCACGGATGGTGAAAAGGCTATAAATACACAACAGCTCTCGGCACAATTCCTTTCACCCACGTATTACCCTGTACTATTCTAACCTACAATCAGGTATTTTCCAGTTGCCAATTTACCTCCGAACCAGACGCAAGTATTACATTTTACTTTCCAGTTCTATCATGCAAAACCGGTTAAACCGAGATTAATAAAATAGGTAGGAAGGAACTGCAGGTGCTGGTTTACATTGAAGATAGACATAAAATGTTGGAGTAACTCAGCGGGACAGGCAACATCTCTGGAGAGAAGGAATGGGTGACGTTTCGGCTCGAGACTTCTTTGGGCTTTGAAGAAGGGTCTCGACCCGAAACATCACCCATTCCTTCTTTCCAAGATCAATTCTTCATGTCTCCTTCACCACGCCTGAATTTTTTCCCTACTTTCCATCCGTAATCCCACCCCTGTCCCGCTGAGTTACTCCAGCATGTTACGTTTATCTTCATTATTTAAACAGGGGCATGTCTGAACCGCTCTGCGACTCCACCCCTCATCGTGGGAGAGGCGACGTGATGACTGTTACAGGGCGTTGCTGAAGTCTTAAAAGCTGCTGGAAGTGAGTTTGCGTCCAATTCGTAAGTTTTGAGGCAGGACTCAGGCCAGGTACTGTGACTTTTTTTGAGGGAGTGGGAAGGTAGTCAATGCTTTGGAATGATCGACTCCTGAGCTGGGATTTTTGGGGGAATGAGGGGCTGGTTAAAGTTGAGGCTGGGCAGGGAATATAAGTGAATATGTTTCGGGCCGTTGGTTTCCGGAAGTATTGACCCGGGCTCGGTTCGGATCTCCTCGGCTTCTATGCTGCAAAACCTTTGCTCTCATTTTCTAATCATCACCTCGCCGGCACTGCTTAATTAATCGTTCCATTTCTAACTGCAGGTTATCCTATAGGACTGCATCGGCAGGACCATGGTAAGACGTATCAGAACTTTATGGGCCAGTTGAACGCGATCTTAACTCTTGTCTCACCTCTCCTGGTCTGGCTAGACCTGGTAATATTCCACCCAGTTCCACAACATACCGCCCACCCCACCCTTAACTGCTCCCTTCATATCTCCACTCTCCCACATACTTCTCCTCCCTGTAACATTCCACGCTCCCTCCTCCCTTAGCCCACCAGTACTTCTTCACCCCTACTGGTGTCATCGCCTGAAGTGTCCCGACCTGAAACAACATCGTCAGTTCCTCCAGTACATTGTGCTTTGCTCAAGATTCCAAGAGCAGTTCTCCATGTCTCCTTCACTACGCCTGTCCTTTTCCTTACTTTCCATCCGTATTCCCACCCCTTCTTCCCTGCAAAAGCAGCACTAAAAACAATAGTGTTAGAAAACAAATGCCACCAACGGATCATTCTGCACCTAAATCTTCCTAACATCACTCATTGAGTTATTACTGAAGCCGTCTTCTAATTATGTAGGTTGTGGAAAGGGCGCGCATGTTTGAAATGTCTTAATTTGAAGTAAATTTGTTGCATTTTGTAGATAACCAGTTTCCGTTGCTACATAAATCTTCTGTTATGGGTTACTTTACATAGTGGCTATTAAGATTTACATTTACAGTTGAAAACAAAATCTGGTGTAATGTAGTTTTACAGGTATGTAAAGCTTAATTAGTGATGTTAGTCACACCCATGAAAGGCATGTAATCAAGAAATGTTGAAGACTTGCAAATATATAGACAGATTTGCCTAACTAAATCTTATTATGACATAAAATAAAGCCCATCCACTCGCGCGCCTACAGCAATTATTGGTCTTGTTCTTCCTCCTCTGATTCTAAACTTTGGTGTGCTCCCTATTAAATAAATGAACAATAGCTGATTAAATTCCAGTATGACATGCCTATCCTCCCCTTCCTTGAGGCAGTTGAATTAAACAATTCCCTTCCAAAAGCTCGTATTTAATATCTAATTGTTCCTTGGTTGGAAAAAATAATTTAAATACATTTCTTTATTTAATTTCAGGATAATTCATTGGTGAGTATGAAAAACCCTCTGTTCGTTGAACTTTTACCAATAAAAATGTATTCATGTATTCTAACAATCATATTATGTAGATTATGTTATTGCACACAAAATATTACTAATCGCTGATTTAATTTAAGTTAACTTCTGTGAGTAACCAATCTGCCACACATTAGTGCTTCACAGTGAGTATTGCCCATGTTGGGACAGTACACATTGGGGATGTAGTGTGTGGTGCTTCAAAGTCCATTGGTCACTCATGGAGTTCTTCCCTTCCCCTCTCCTCACAATTTGCCTCCGAAAGATCAATTGCTATTTCTCAAGTTGGTTGAAAATAATAATTTAAACATATCTCTTGGTTTTTCAGGATGAATTATCAGTGAGTATGAAAAACTCTGTTCTTTGAACTTTTACCAATACTTTTCAAACATATCCATGTATTCTGACAATCATATTATGTAGATCGTGTTATAGCAAAGTTATACCAATATATTATTAATCACTGATTTAATTTATGTGAGTAATCTGCCACACATTTGTGCCTCACAATGAGTATTGCCCATGTTGGGACAGTACACATTGGGCATAGAGAGTGTGGTGATGTTTTTATTGGAATCTGGTTTGATTGCCTGAGTTTTTGCAGAGTCTTTACATGATTTGTCTCTTGTTGCTTCAATATATTTTATGAAAATGAGAAACCATCTGCTTAACAGATGCGCCATAACATTATCCATATTTGCATGCATGTATTCTCTTTAACTTTCTCATGCATATTTAGCATATACTTTAACTTTGCCGATCTTTCACGTGTGGAATATTTTTGGGTTCCTTCAAAGTTCATTGGTCACTAATGGAGCTCTTCCCTGCACGTCATATTTTGCCTCTGAAAGGACAATTTTATTTCTCAACTGAAATCAAATTGCTTACCAATGGAGAGTAAGAACAAAGCTGCATGGGGTTAGTGAATGAGAGGGAAGATTTGAGGATGTGAGCAGAGTGCTCTTGTGCTGTGCTTCCTGAGAAGGGCAGTTGCGTTATTTCTTAATAGTGGATCAGCTTTGCTGACGGTGGACGGTGTCAGTGACTCAATGGAGCATTTGAAATTGTGTGTTCGAGCAGGTTCAACCCAGGGATTGTCTTGCTCTTGATACACTCATATCCACAATATTAATTTGTCAAAATTAAGAACACAATTAATACATACATTGAGCAAACTCTGATTTGGTGCATGCTCACTCTGGGTGTTCTCGTTGTCACAGCAATTGTGAAACACTAATTCTGACCCATATTTTGTATCATCTTGGTCTAGGATGAAGTTTTAAGACTTTATGGCCCAAGTCTGATTACCTACAGTGGCTTGCAAAAGTATTCATACCCCTTGAACTTTTCCACATTTTGTCACGTTACAACCACAAACGTAAATGTATTTTATTGGGATTTTATGTGATAGACCAACACAAAGTGGCGCATAATTGTGAAGTGGAAGGAAAATGATACATGGTTTTCAATTTTTTTTACAAATAAACTGAAAAGTGTCGCGTGCAAAAGTATTCAGCCCCCTTTACTCTGATACCCCTAAATAAAATCCAGTGCAACCAATTGCCTTCAGAAGTCACCTAATTAGTAAATAGAGTCCACTTGTGTGTAATCTAATCACAGTATAAATACAGCTGTTCTGTGAAGGCCTCAGAGGTTTGTTAGAGAACATTAGTGAACAAACAGCATCATGAAGCCCAAGGAACACACCAGACAGGTCAGGGATAAAGTTGCGGAGAAGTTTAAAGCAGGGTTAGGTTATAAACAAATATCCCAAGCTTTGAACATCTCACGGAGCACTGTTCAATCCATCATCCGTAAATGGAAAGAGTATGGCACAACTGCAAACCTACCAAGACATGGCCGTTCACCTAAACTGACAGGAGAGCATTGATCAGAGAAGCAGCCAAGAGGCCCATGGTAACTCTGGAGGAGCTGCAGAGATCCACAGCTCAGGTGGGAGAATCTGTCCACAGGACAACTATTAGTCATGCACTCCACAAATCGGGCCTTTATGGAAGAGTGGCAAGAAGAAAGCCATTGTTGAAAAAAAGCCATAAGAAGTCCCGTTTGCAGTTTGCCACAAGCCATGTGGGGGACACAGCAAACATGTGGAGGAAGGTGCTCTGGTCAAATGAGACCAAAATTGAAGTTTTTGGCCTAAATGCAAAACGCTATGTGTGGCGGAAACCTAACACTGCACATCACCCTGAACACACCATCCCCACTGTGAAACATGGTGGTGGCAGCATCATGCTGTGGGATGCTTTTCTTCAGCAGGGACAGGGAAGCTGGTCAGAGTTGATGGGAAGATGGATGGAGCCAAATACAGGGCAATCTTGGAAGAAAACCTGTTAGAGTCTGCAAAAGACTTGAGACTGGGGCAGAAGTTCACCTTCCAGCAGGACAACGACCCTAAACATACAGCCAGAGCTACAATGGAATGGTTTAGATCAAAGCATATTCATGTGTTAGAATGGCCCAGTCAAAGTCCAGACCTAAATCCAATTGAGAATCTCTGGCAAGACTTGAAAATTGCTGTTCACAGACGCTCTCCATCCAATCTGACTGAGCTTGAGCTATTTAGCAAAGACGAATGGGCAAAAATTTCAGTCTCTAGATGTGCAAAGCTGGTAGAGACGTACCCCAAAAGACTTGCAGCTGTAATTACAGCGAAAGGTGGTTCTACAAAGTATTGACTCAGGGGGGCTGAATACTTTTGCACGCGACACTTTTCAGTTTTTTATTTGTAAAAAAATTTGAAAACCATGTATCATTTTCCTTCCACTTCACAATTATGCACCACTTTGTGTTGGTCTATCACATAAAATCCCAATAAAATACATTTACGTTTGTGGTTGTAACGTGACAAAATGTGGAAAAGTTCAAGGGGTATGAAAACTTTTGCAAGCCACTGTAGTTCCTCACAAAACAGTCCAGGTCTGTATGAGGTGCTCTGAGTTTACATTGGGCATTTCTATTATTACGAGCCAAATTTTTTATTCGATTGCACTCTTCTGCCTTTCTCTGCATCTTTTGATTTTTTCAAATATTATTGATTAAAAACCTTACTGTTTTTAGTCACCAACAAAAACTTTAAAATATTTTATCAGTGCTTTTATCTTGTATTAAGTATATTTTGGAAAAAATATTTTATCTCTTTAGTTGGAAGATGCATTGGGTCATGATCTTTCAAGTGGTTCCAAATTGAAACCAGGACAGCAGGGACCCTGGCCTGGGCAGCCTTTGCAATCGGGACCCTCGCCTGGGCAACCTGGACAACCGGGACCCTGGCCTGGGCAACCTGGACAACCGGGACCCTGGCCTGGGCAACCTGGACAACTGGGACCCTGGCCTGGGCAACCTGGACAACCGGGACCCTGGCCTGGGCAACCTGGACAACCGGGACCCTGGCCTGGGCAACCTGGACAACCGGGACCCTGGCCTGGGCAACCTGGACAACCAGGACCCTGGCCTGGGCAACCGGGACCTAGGCCTGGTCAGCCGGGACCTCCTGGGTCTACTCCTAGAGCTTTGGTAAGTGTTGATCTTTGAAATTTATGTAATGCATATTAATCGATGAATTCCAAACCTTATTTAGTTTCGAGATACACTGTGAAAAAGGGCCCTTTAGCTACCTAGTCCATGCCAGGCACGTGCCGTGAGTAATTACTCGGGGCAGGCAGGCGGCTTTAAAAAAAAATCTTAAACCGTGCATGCGCAGATTGTTCTCTCCTTAAAAATAAAAAAAATAAAAAAATAAGTAACAATTCAATTTGCCCAAGGCTTCTAAATCTCCTTCACTTTTAAATTACTGAATGGGTGGCGGGTGGAGAAATGGTGGGAAAAATGGGAGCACACAGGGACGTTGAATCAGTTGTCATCTTATTGAATGACAATACCAATTCAAGGTACCAATTGGAGGGAGAGTTCCTTTCACAGCGTGTGGAGAGTCTGTGCCAGGGGTTAAAGATGCAGGGAGGGCAGGAGTGTTGAGAAGGAGGGGGTCGGAGGTAATTCACTCACTCACCGCTGCCGCAGCGCTCCAGGCACGGACAGCAGAACTGGCCGCCACTTCTGGCGAAGGAAGCAGCTCGGGTGACTGCGAGCGGCCACCGGAACCCGACAGGCGAACCGGCTGCCACTTCAGCGCCTTCTGCCGGCCCGCTCACCTCTGGCAGTGCTCTCCATCTGAAAACCTCTCACCTGCCACTCACCGGCCTGAGTGAGGCCGGCGAGCAGCAGGAGAGAGGTTTTCAGATGGAGAGCACTGCCTGGGGTGTGTGGGGACCGGCAGAATGGGCTGTCCGGTCCCGGCGGCCACTCGCAGCCACCCGAGCTATTTCACTCTCCAGCCACAATGCGTTGGCTCCGTGCCCAGAGCGTCGCAAGTGGATTACTGGCCCTGATCCCCTCCTTCACAACGCTCCTGCCTTCCCTGCAAATTTACCCCGGGCCAGACTCCCCAAACACTGTGAAAGGAGCTCTCCCCCCACCCCACCCCGGGAAATACAGTATTTAAAAACATTAAGCACCAAGAAATGTACTTACCACATTATCGGTGCACGGACTCCATTCTTTTCTCTTTGCTTCCTAACATACCCTTCAGATAATGGCAATTTGAAAAACCAGCCAAGAAACTTGCTGCGCATGCGCAGTAGGCTGCTGCGCATGCGTAGTACAGCAAAGGCAGAATTTCTGCTGCCTTCAGCTCCGCTTGAAATTGACGGCTTCCAGCAGCGCTGACGGCACGTGGACTGCACAGACCTTCCCGTGTTACAAGTGCTGCGGTTGAAAGGCCCGGAGAATTATGCCTACCTAAGAGATCGATCTCTTAGATAGGCATAATTCTCCCATGCCTTTACTATTTATATTTAATGACTACCATGTCATAATTTTAGTCAGGGTAGGCAGTGCCTACCTTGCCTACCCTGACGGCACGTGCCTGGTCTATGCCGACCCTTCACATAAGTTCAATGTTATCCCACTTTCTCATCCACTCCCTACACATTAGAAACAATTTTACCGAAACCAAAGTAATATTATTGTTAAGATCGAACATGTCTACAACACAGATTTTTCATGAATATGTATTTTAAATTACTTAAACACAAATTATCTTTGGCTTTGCTGTATGATCCTATTGGAAATTCAGGGAGTGGGAGCAGGTGTGTATCTGCAGATGTGTCCTGACAGGACTTGAATGGTGGTTCTCCAGCTTGATGTAAGGGAATTAAAACAAGAGATGCCTGTAGGTAGAATATCCATACAGACTCGGAAGGTAGTAGACCAGCTTGGTGCTTCAAAAATATGTGCCAATACATATAGGTCAATTTCAAGAAAGCTTACTGCAGGGTTTTGGGATCTGTCAAGCAATAGGATTGAAGACAAAGTGCTGGGGTAACTCAGCGGGTCAGGCAGCATGCCTCGGGAACGTGGATGGGTGAGGTTTCGGGTCAGGACTCTTCTTGAGACTGATCAAATTGGTTAAAGAGAAAGAAGTGGTAGGGCATAATGAAAAGATACATACTTAATATCTTCTTACATATTCGGAAAGATATTTAAAAATCTTCACTTATTCAGCTACAGCTAACTTATGAAGGAATGAACTCCATGCTTGTTAAAGTTGAATTTCAGTGTCAGAGTGATTCTTGGCTATAATCGAGACACATAAGAAACATTTGCTTATACTGGAATCAATAAACCGTGCCATGGTCGTTATATATCACACATGTACAAAATGACCATACTATGTATTTTAAGACGGCCTCTCTTGGCTCTGCTGCAGTAGAAGAAGGAAATTCAGCATGTTTCTCATAAATGTGGAGCAGGATAAGTAATCCTGAGTGCTGTTGATCTTACTCTTCTAAGAAAAGCCAAACATTATGAATGCGTAATGTAGATTTACCCAGGAAGGAAATAATGATTTGTTAGTTCAATGGGGAAGCGCGGGCATCAGCAATGTGCTCAATTGCATGTTCTGGACCTTTGCACTGCAGCTTCAAAGAGACATGCTAGTGATCGAAGTTAATGAAACTGGCCATTTGTTCCAGTCTCAGCCTTGCCATAGAGGCAAGAGGTGTGATGTAAGTTACTGAGCAAAGGTGTGAGGTGCATTTTATATCTTGCCTATCAGCTGTATGCCAGTCATAGCTGTTGCATCTCATGACATTTTAAATTACTAGCTGTTTAATATGTTTATAAATTATTTTATGTTTAAAATATTTTTGTACCTTTTAATTTGTTTGACTTTGTAAATTGTCTTTGATTAGAGACATTTGGAAGTTAGTGAAAGGCCCATATGAGGTGAAGGCCTCCTGTGGGTGGTACCTTACTTTCCGGTATTTGCTGTGCCCTGCTCCACCTTGTGGAAAGACTGAAGCAGCAACCACTAGCAGCTCCTTGTGTGCTCTGCAACTGCTAAAGGTTAATGCAACCAAAGACTAGCACCAGGAATCACCTACCTGGAGAAAGATTGGTCAACTCTTTTTGGGACTTGGTCAGTCTTTTAGGGACTGGGATTATTTTCGCTGGACTTCTCATAGTTTTACAAGTATGAAACATAATAACATTTAGCAATTTTCATTATTCAAAAGTGTTTCATGGAGGTTTCGCAACTTTTTTTATTCCAGATGCATAGATTTTGTTTTTATTTTGAATTTACAGACTCTGCCGTATAATTATCCTATCCAAGGTTGGCCTCCAATGAAAATGTTGATAATTGAGGCGACTATCAAAACGAATGTTAACATGTAAGTTTTATGTTTTACAGTGATTTGAAAATGTATTTAATATAAGATGTGATGCTTAAACCTTCTGTATGAAGATTTGTAATTGTTTTTTTTGTTTATTGGGACAAACAGCACTGCAGCTTGTGTACAAGGCACCTTGCCCAAACATGGGGATCGAATTTTCATCCTACACCGACACCTCCCTCCCCTTTCTTGATCTCCATCATAAAAGATAGACTAGAGACTGACGTCCATTATAAACCTACTGACTCCCACAACTATCTGGACTACGCTTCTTCCCACCCTGCCTCCTGCAAAGACTCTAATCCCTACTCCCAATTCCTCCACCTGTGCCCAAGATGAGGTGTTCCATCCGAGATGTCCTCATTCATTAGCGAACGGGGGTTCCCCTCTTTTTTAAAATCATAGATGAGACCCTCACACTTGTCTCCTCGGTACCTCACTGCTCCGCCCTTGCTCTCCCACCCCCCAGTCACCAGGGACAGAGTCCCCCTAGTCCTCATCTTTCACCCTATCTGCCGTCGCATACAACATATAATTCCAATATTTTTGCCACCTCCAACGGGATCCCACCATTAGCCACATCTTCCCATCTCCACCCCTTTCCGTTTTCTGCAGTGACCGTTCCCTCCGCAACTCCCTGGTTTACTCATCCCTTCCCACCTAGAGCACCCCCTCCCCAGTTAACGACTCCAGCAAACGCAGGAGATGCAACACGTGTCCCTATGCCGCTTCCCTCGACTTGCACCTCCTCCAACCTCATCTACTGTATCCACTGTTCCAGGTGTGGACTCCGATATATTGGCAGGACCAAATTGCTTCACAAACTATTATACCATTAATTTTGATGTCATCTGAAAACTTGCCAATCATTCTCATCTAAAGTGTTAATAGATATGACAAACAGGGGACCTAGCACTGATCCTTGCAGCACACCACTGGTCACAGGCCTCTACTGCTACCTTCTGCCTCTTACCACCGAGCCAATTTTGAATCCACTTTAATAAAGTGCTGGAGTCCATGTTTGCTTACCTAACTTCAAAAACGTGCTGGCTTGTAAAATTGTAAATTGTCCCTAGTGTGTATCGGATAGTGTTAATATGGGATCGCTGGTCGGCGCGGACATGGTGGGCCGAAAGGCCTGTTTCCGCACTGTATCTCTAAACTAAACTAAGCTAACTTTCTGGGCTAGTTTACCATGCTGGCCCTTGTCAAAGATCTGAGATACCACAGTTAAGATCACAATCAGATGAGCCATGATCCCATTCAATAGTGGAACGGGTTTGAGTGACCCACTTTGTCTCCTGAGTCATGTTTGTGACAATGGCTAGCACAGAGCTCTAGTGACCTGTGTTTGATCCTAATATAGGCTGCTAGTGTTGAGTTTGCATGTTCTCCCTGTCACCATGCGTGTTTTTTCCCACTAATCTTGTTTCCTCCTGATTGCAAAGATGTGATGATAAATTAATTGACTACTGTACATTACAACGTGCCAATGGGTGGTACGAGCATTATGGTGGAGGAGCAAATTATGTGAGATAGGAGAGATTGCGGGGAAATGAATAAGGGAAGTATAGAGGGGTGTAAAATGAGGGTAGAAGCAATAGGTAGCAAGGTGAAAAGTAAACGTGGCAGGCAGACAAATCCAGGGCAAAAATCAAAAAGGGCCACTTTTCAACATAATTGTATAAGGGGTAAGAGCGTTGTAAAAACAAGCCTGAAGGCTTTGTGTCTCAATGCAAGGAGCATTCGTAATAAGGTGGATGAGTTGAATGTGCAGATAGCTATTAATGATTATGATATAGTTGGGATCACGGAGACATGGCTCCAGGGTGACCAAGGCTGTGAGCTGAACATCCAGGGATATTCAATATTCAGGAGGGATAGACAGAAAGGAAAAGGAGGTGGGGTAGCGTTGCTGGTTAGAGAGGAGATTAACGCAATGGAAAGGAAGGACATTAGCTTGGAGGATGTGGAATCGATATGGGTAGAGCTGCGAAACACTAAGGGGCAGAAAACGCTAGTGGGTGTTGTGTACAGGCCACCTAACAGTAGTAGTGGAGTTGGGGATGGCATCAAACAGGAAATTAGAAATGCGTGCAACAAAGGTAAAACAGTTATAATGGGTGACTTCAATCTACAATCGAGGAGGAGGAGCCATCTTGGGGAACGGCTGCTAACCAGCAGCCGTCCGTTAAATTCACTTTTTTTCTTAGTTTTTTAGTTTTTTCTGTCTGTCTGCTGGGGAATTTTGACTTTTCATGTGGGGGGGTAAGGGGGAAACTATTTTCTAGGTCCCTACCTGGTCGGTGAGGCAGCTTTTTCTCCGGGCTGCCCCGTCGACCCGTCCTTGCGGCCTACCAACGGGCCTGGAGTGGCGTTTCCTGCCAGGGACTGCCCAGCACCTTCAGCTTCGGTGGCGGCACAGCGCTGGAGCGCTATCGCGGAGCGGGCGATGCCTTGCCTGGGTCGCCACGCTGGATCGACGCGCTGGAGCTCTGGTGAGCTGTGCCGCCGAGCTCAACACCTCCGGGCTGCGGGGCTGCGGAGAGGAGTGGGCGGCGCCGACTTTAACATCGGGAGCCTGGGAGCTCCAAACCGGCGCGGCATTGTCGGCTTCGGAAGCCGCGGCCTCCGGTAGGAAATGCGGCTGTTCCAGGTGGCCCAGCCGCTGAGAGGACTCTCCCGACGCCGCGGCAACAGCACCCGGTGAGAACGGCCAGGAACAGCGGGCCTTCGTAGAGGCAATAGCGGAGGCCTCAATAGGGCTGACTTTGGGAGAACTGGGGATGGGGACTGGACATTGTGCCTTCCCCCACAGTGGTAACCATTGTGGGGGGATGATTTTTGTATGCTGTGTCTACTTTAGTCTGTGTCCAAGATGGCGGTCGGAAGGGAGAGTGGACGCTGGCGCGGTTTAGCTGCCGCTGCTCTCTCTTCACATTGTGTTTCTGATTTTTTTTTGTGTGTTTTTGGATCGAATTCTGTCTTTAATTTGTGTATTGGTGATGTCTTTATAATTTATTTTACTCCGATTATATGTTTCGTACTTGTTAAACCCTGTAAGGTGTCCTTGAGACTTTGGTATAAGGTGCCCATAAATAAAATTTATTATTATTATTATTATTACATATAGATTGGGTGAATCAAATTGGCAGGGTGCTGAGGAAGAGGATTTCTTGGAATGTATGCGGGATAGTTTTCTAAACCAACATGTAGAGGAACCAACGAGAGAGCAGGCTATTCTAGACTGGGTAATGAGGAAGGGTTAGTTAGCAGTCTTGTGCGTGGCCCCTTGGGCAAGAGTGACCATAATATGGTTGAGTTCTTCATTAGGATGGAGAGTGACATTGTTAATTCAGAAATAAGGGTTCTGAACTTAAAGAAAGGTAACTTTGAGGGTATGAAACGTGAATTGGCCAAGATTGACAGGCAATTGATTCTTAAAGGGTTGACGGTGGATATGCAATGGAAGGCATTTAAAGACTGCATGGATGAACTACAACAATTGTTCATCCCAGGTTGGCAAAAGAAAAAATCAGGGAAGGTAGTGTATCCATGGATAACAAGGGAAATCAGGGATACTATCAAAACAAAAGATGAAGAGTACAAATTAGCCAGAAAAAGCAGCCTACCAGAGGACTGGGAGAAATTCAGAGTCCAACAGAGGAGGACAAAGGGCTTAATTAGGAAAGGGAAAATAGATTATGAAAGAAAACTGGCAGGGAACATAAAAACTGACTGCAAACTTTTTTATAGATATGTGAAGAGAAAGAGATTAGTTAAAACAAATGTAGGTCCCTTGCAGTCAGAAACAGGTGAATTGATCATGGGGAACAAGGACATGGCAGACTAATTGAATAACTACTTTGGTTCTGTCTTCACTAAGGAAGACAAATAATCTGCCGGAAATAGCAGGGGACCGCGGGTCAAATGAGATGGAGGAACTGAGTGAAATCCAGGTTAGCCGGGAAGTGGTGCTAGGTAAATTGAATGGATTAAAGGCCGATAAATCCCCAGGGCCAGATAGGCTGCATCCCAGAGTACTTGAGGAAGTAGCCCCAGAAATAGTGGATGCATTAGTGATAATTTTTCAAAACTCCTTAGATTCTGGAGTAGTTCCTGAGGATTGGAGGGTAGCTAATGTAACCCCACTTTTTAAAAAGGGAGGGAGAGAGAAAACGGGGAATTACAGACCAGTTAGTCTAACATCGGTGGTGGGGAAACTGCTAGAGTCAGTTATTAAAGATGGGATAGCAGCACATTTGGAAAGTGGTGAAATCATTGGACAAAGTCAGCATGGATTTACGAAAGGTAAATCATGTCTGACGAATCTTATAGAATTTTTCGAGGATGTAACTAGTAGAGTGGATAAGGGAGAACCAGTGGATGTGTTATATCTGGACTTTCAAAAGGCTTTCGACAAGGTCCCACATAAGAGATTAGTATAGAAACTTAAAGCACACGGTATTGGGGGTTCAGTATTGATGTGGATAGAGAACTGGCTGGCAAACAGGAAGCAAAGAGTAGGAGTAAACGGGTCCTTTTCAGAATGGCAGGCAGTGACTAGTGGGGTACCGCAAGGCTCAGTGCTGGGACCCCAGCTATTTACAATATATATTAATGATTTGGACGAGGGAATTGAATGCAACATCTCCAAGTTTGCGGATGACACGAAGCTGGGGGGCAGTGTTAGCTGTGAGGAGGATGCTAGGAGGCTGCAAGGTGACTTGGATAGGCTGGGTGAGTGGGCAAATGCATGGCAGATGCAGTATAATGTGGATAAATGTGAGGTTATCCACTTTGGGGGCAAAACCAGGAAAGTAGACTATTTTCTAAATGGTGGCCGATTAGGAAAAGGGGAGATGCAACGAGACCTGGGTGTCATGGTACACCAGTCATTGAAAGTAGGCATGCAGGTGCAACAGGCAGTGAAGAAAGCGAATGGTATGTTAGCATTCCTAGCAAAAGGATTTGAGTATAGGAGCAGGGAGGTTCTACTGCAGTTGTACAGGGTCTTGGTGAGACCACACCTGGAGTATTGCGTACAGTTTTGATCTCCAAATCTGAGGAAAGACATTCTTGCCATAGAGGGAGTACAGAGAAGGTTCACCAGACTGGTTCCTGGGATGTCAGGACTTTCATATGAAGAAAGACTGGATAGACTTGGCTTGTACTCGCTAGAATTTAGAAGATTGAGGGGGGATCTTATAGAAACTTACAAAATTCTTAAGGGTTTCGACAGGCTAGATGCAGGAAGATTGTTCCTGATGTTGGGGAAGTCCAGGACAAGGGGTCACAATTTAAGGATAAAGGGGAAATCCTTTAGGACCGAGATGAGAAAAACATTTTTCACACAGAGAGTGGTGAATCTCTGGAACTCTCTGCCACAGATGGTAGTTGAGGCCAGTTCATTGGCTATATTTAAGAGGGAGTTGGATGTGGCCCTTGTGGCTAAAGGGATCAGGGGGTATGGAGAGAAGGCAGGTACAGGGTACTGAGTTGGATGATCAGCCATGATCATATTGAATGACGGTGAAGGGCCGAATGGTCTACTCCTGCACCTATTTTCTATGTTTCTATGTTTCTATCTTAATGGTATTTTCTGAGAGCCAACATGAATTTGATGGACCAACTCGCCAACGTAGAAATGTGGAGCACAAGAACAGGCCCTTCGGCCCACCATGTCTGTGTGGAACAAGACTATCTTTTAACTATCTGCGCATAATCCATATTGCTCCGTTCCCTGCATATCCATTTGCCTATCCAAAAGTCTGTTAAATACCACTATCGTATCTGCCTCAAACACCAACTCAGGCAGTAGGTTCCAGGCACTCGCCACCCCCTTTTTTTTTAAAGTTGCCCTACGCGTTTTCTTTAAACTTTGCCCCTCTCACCTTAAAACTAGGCCCGCTAGTATTAAATTTTTCCAAACTATGGAAAAAGGGTTTGACTGTCTACCCTATCGCTCACAATTTTTTATGTTTGTATCAAGTCTCCCCGCAATCTTCGGCATTCCAGAGGAAAAAAATCTAAGTCTGTCCAACCTCTCTATGTAGCTAATAACCCCTGACCCAGACCACACTCTGGTAAACCACCACTGCACTCTTTCCAAAGCCTACATATTGTTCCAGTAATGAGATGACCAGAACTGCACAGAATGTTCCAAATGTGGCCAATAACCTATGAAGCTGCATTCTGACATACTCAATGCTCCAACCTATGAAGGTAAGCATACCATATGCCTCATTTACCACATTATCTACTTGGGTTGCTACTTTCAGGGAGCTATTGACTTGGACCCTATGATCCCGCTGTACATTAATGCCATTGTATATTTTACCCCTTACATTTGACCTCCCAATGTGCAACACCTCGGACTTGGTTGGATCAAATTCCATCTGCCATTGCTCCACCCATTTCTGTAGCTGACCTTCTTTTGAAGATATGCAAATGCACCTCTTAAGTTAAATGGCTTGTTTGCTGGTCACTAAACCATTCAATGAAATAACAAAACAACATTTGACTTACATTTTATTTTCACAGGTTTGCCATTGATGTCTGCGCCGGCCATGATACTGCTTTTCATTTTAATGTTCGTTTTAAGGAGGAGGACTATCAGCAAGCTATTGTCCGAAATAGCAAAGTCAATAATGTTTGGGGTCCAGAAGAAAGGGCTATACCAAACTTTCCATTCAAGAAAGGAGAAAAATTTGAGGTAAGTACATTGTTTGCCTGTATTTTCCTCTTTAATGAGTTGCCATAATTTTTTATATCTGTCCAAAATGAGGATACCTGGTTTAATGTTAAAAATATATTTATTTTAACTAATTTTAAAAAATAGTAAAAATCATTTGGTGCTTGGAACATGTAAAGTTCCAGGCTCAAGGGTCCATGTCATCCTGGGCAAAATTGGTCATCACTTTCCTGGGTCGATGCATAATTGCTATATTTTTTGGTATATATTTGATACTTCACTGAGACTTTAATATATTTTTCTACTGATTAATGCAGTTTTATCACAGCTGTATGGTATGTTCTCTGTAGTTTCTTGAGAGACCTGTATGGTGAAGCGAGTCTTAATGAGCTGTGATAATGTCTCAGTTTTGCAAACACACCACACACCCCCATTCTGCTCTGATAGCATTCTAATAGCTCATTTCTGTAGAAAGATCTATCAGCGTCGCTAAATATCTCTGATGATCTGGCATTTGGAGTAACAGAGTAGTACAACATGGAAATAGGCCTTTCGTCCCAACTTGTCCATGCCAACCTAGATGCCATGCCCACTTAAACTAGTCCCATGTGCCTGTTTCTATTCCATATTCCTCTAAATCTTTCTTATCTATGTACTTGTCCAGATATTTTTTATATATTGGTATTGTATCTACCTCAACCAGTTTCTCTGACAGCTCATTCCATGCGTGTACCTTCCTCTGTGTGAAGAAGTTTCCCCTTGAGTTTCTTTTTAAATATTTTCCCCCTATCACCTTAAACCTATGCCCTTGATTTCTGATTCCCCTTCCCTGGGGAAAAGATTGCATTTACCTTATATGTGCCCCTCATGAATTTATATGCCTCTAAAATGATCACCCCCATGATAAGCTCTAAGGAATAACGTTCTAGTTTGCTCAACCTTTCCATATAACTCAGGCACTCAAGTTCTGGCAACATTCCCATGAATCCTCTTTGCACTTTTTCCTGCTTCATAACTTGCGCGAGGCTTCGGAGGCTCAATCCAGCGCTAAATGCAGCTCAACTCTGCCTGTCTCGCCGGATTAACCTACAAGCCCTGACTGGACTGACGGGATACCAGCGCTGCTTCTCCGCGCTGGCCATATTTCCCGCAAGCCCAGGCAGGTTAACCTGGTGGGACAGGCAGAGTTGAGCTGGGTTTAGCGCTGCTTCTCTGCGCTGGCTGTGGGCCTGGGGGTACCGCGACCGTCTGACTCTCGACCTCTCTGGCCACCCATGGGGGGGGGGGGCACTCGGGACAGCGCCGGAGAGCCGGCCGGGATTGATCCTGGCTGCGGATGAGGCGCAGGTCTGTGCCACATCTCTCACCTCCAATCACCGCACTCTATCCTCCGTCCCACCACCCCCCCCCCCCCAATCATCGCGCTGAATCATCATGTCCCACCCCCATTGCCTGCTAACCGACGTCTCTATCGTCCAATCGGCGCCCTCGATCAGCAGTCCCACCCCCACTGTCTCGCGGAAAGCGGAGATTTTAAAATCCGGATGACAAAAGCTTGGGGGGATGTCCCCCACCTCTCAAAACATGGGGGGGACGTGTCTCCTCTGGCCCCCCTCGGGTTTTCCCCCCTGCTCTGAGCAACCCCACCAACATCTTGTCCAACTACAACATAATGTCCTAACTCCTAAACTCAATGCCCTGACTTATAAAGGCCAGCATGCCAAATGCTGCTATCTCCAACCTTTGACATCTTAGCTTCACTTAACTTTGTAAGAAGACCTACAAATCCATCATTAAGGCTGCTCAAGACACACCAGTTATGTGTTAAAGCTGAGGGAACAGAATGTGCATCCAGCTGCTTGGCACAGTAGAATTAGGAACTGCTACTGAACTAGGAGTTATGTCGAAGGATAATACAGAGATCCTATATACCAATTCAAGATTCAAGAGATTCAAGAGACATTTATTGTCACATGCACCAATTGGTACAGTGAAATTTGTGGTCACCATACAGCCATACGAATAAAAAAGAACACAGTACACGATAGACTTTAACATAAATATCCCCACACAGCAGAATCAAAGTTTCCCACTGAGGGAAGGCACCAAAGTTCAGTCATCCTCCTCTTTGTTGTTCACCCGTGGTCGGGGCCTCCTGAGCCAATTTCTCACCTGCATCACATTTTGCACTTCCATACCTGTGCAATACAGACTGTAAGACTGAATGAGGCATACATACTCATTGCAGCCAGTCGGCAAGTCAGTAATTTCCCCACAGAAGTATCGGATCAAATCTTGTCCAATGGGTAAATAGTTGACTCCAGAGAGAAGCTCAAAAGGTGGTACCTATGTGATTGCCCGGACACATTAAATACAATGAAATGGTTGTTTCTTCTCTGTTTACCTGTTTTAAAATGCACAGAAAAAGGTTATTAAACTAATCTTTCAGTTGATACATCTGCAATGCACAGACCTCTGCCATAAAGCTGTTTGGATGCAAAAGGGAGAGTGTACTTGTACTTAACATCTGCCAGAAAAATGTAGAACAGATAAATTGTGACATGAGCAAGAAATGCTAATTTAATATTAGAGCAAACATTTTGAAGCAGCCTGATCTAGCTGAAATCCTGTATGTACAACAGAGCTGAACATGTGCTAAACAGCATGAAGGCCTTATCCCACCCTTGGTAGATCAAGGGACCTTCAACTCAAGATTAGTTGCTGAATTATTCTGATTGCTGCTGCAATTCTGTTCATTGTTGTTGCTGTCCAGAGTTATTTAAGATAAGTAGATTTGCAAGAAGTGGTGGCACAGATGAGAACTATTTTTCTTTTGCCAACTGTAGGGGTTTTGCACAACAGTTGCCTCTGGAATAACGACATTAGGAGTCCATTGCTTTTTATACAACAAGCTGAAGCAAATGAACGGAGGCTGCTCATGATAGGACAGGCTACTGGAAGATAGAGGAAAGATTTTTGGAAAAGTGTAGCAATATTTCAATCTCAGCATCAGTGATAACTAGTTAAGATGGCTGCATTCAACCAAAATTAAACAGTGAAAGCTGCTGTCACAACATCAACCTCAGATGCCAATAACAATAACTTTGGCTAGGAATTCGGAAATGTTTTGCTCTTCAGGGGCAGATGCAGCTTTATCATCTGGAAATGTTTAAAGGCAATCACTGATGCTTTTAGTCCATTTCATCTTCAACTAGATGCAATGCTGTCATGCAATTGCTGGGCATTTAGAGAAAAGCAGAACAAGCACAATGGGTTGTAAAGTAACCTACATGAAGTCTAAAAGCCTTGTCACTGTTCAGTTTAATCATACCATTTATTTTCCTGGCTAGCCTCCCATTTTCTGTCTCCTGCAAATATGTCTTCTGATAGTGATGTCCTACTATCCACCCCTCTCCCCACAGTCTCCTTCCACTCTGTCCCTCTCCCTCAGGCTTTACATTTCACTGCTCTTATCTGACACCCTTTTCATCATCAGCTTTTGTCACATACTGCACCAATCTGCCAATCACACCCCGCAACTTTATCCACCGATCACTTGCCAGGCTTTGACCCACCCTCATCTCTTTTCCAGCTATTACCCCCTCCCCCCCCAACTGCAATCAGTCTGAACAACCATCTCCACCCAAAACATTGCATATCAATTCCTTCCACAGATGCTGCCTGACCTGCTGAGTTCTTCCAGCACTTTATTTTCGCTCAAGATTGCAGCACCTGCAGTTCCTTATGTCTTCTTTGATACTTTGCGGTCCATTCCCTAACCTGCATCATGCACCCAAATCTCCTGTCTTTGCAGATCTATACTGATTCCAGATTAAGGAACACCTTAATAATGAAGCTGTAGTCCTTATTTTCAAATCCTTCCATAACTCAAATTTCCTCCAGTTATGCAGCCTTCAGTTATTTGCAGTCCTACAATTTTGGCCTTTTGAGCCCTAATTTTAAATTGGTCTTCCATTCAGCCTCAAGTTTCAGAGCTCTTCATAGCTGAATTCCACTACTAAACAGCTTCGCTTCTACTTTAAATACTCTAAACATTCTTTAGATTATCTTAAATATCTCCTTGCGTGGCTCAGTATGAAATTTTTGATTTTGCTCCGATGAAGCATCTTGCATATTTATTTCACTGCAGACCCATGTTGTTGCATTTGGTTACATAAGTGTGGCATGATACCTGCCTGACACTGAATGGGCATTGAATAATAGTACATCGTGATCCCACCCATTTTTGGGTGTCCATTCAATTTTCCAGCATCGCACAGAGATCTCACATTAATTAGGTGAAATCAAAATGTTGGTCAAAATCTTGACAAATGGGCAATGTTGACAAAAACTTGGAGCTACCTTATACTATATCCTTGACTTACTCTATCATATGCCAAAGTTAGTGCACGTTTGCACCTGGTTTATCTCCATTTTGTACTAATGAAGCATTCCCTTAAAGTTAAACCAGATTTCTGCCTAGCATGTTAACAAAGCCTATCGCTGCAATCACCTCTTGCTCAAAGAAGATAGATTCCCACTTTTGGATGCATCAAGCTCCAACAATCTCATGCACTATAAGTACCATTCCATCCATATCCACGTTGAGCTTTTTGTCATGAACACCAATTCCATTTGCCAGTAATAGGTCTGCATCCTTCTGTACCTTGACTATTCAGGTGCCTGTTGAAAATATCTTCTTGCTCTGTTTGTTTGATGCTTAACTTCTGATTGCCTTTAGCAAATCACTCAGCCATGTTAAACCACTGCATTTGAAGCTTAGGATCAGTTTTAATGCAGAATTAGGATGGTCAATAAATATTAAGGTTAAGATTGAAAGTGTTGGTTGTGGGAGGGTGTATCGTCTTGGGTGTCTCCTCCCGATTACTTTGCAAATGTATGTCTGGCTGTGTGATGAGGAATGGATATTGGGAAAGCAGTTCAAAAATCAAACTAGTGGAGGTTAATGACAGTACAGAAGATATAATTTGGAACTTTGGAATATTTGTTAGCTTCACCAGTTTCCAGTTAAATTTCTTAGTTGTGCTCATCTGGCCACACAATAGTAAAGGGGCATGGCAAAGGGGAGTGAATTGAAAAATGTGCTGGAGAAAGAACAATTTTTTTCAGTATATGCATGGAAATGATGTCTAGATTACTGAGTAATGTTAATACGGTCCAAAATGTATACAATAGACAATAAGTGCAGGAGGAGCCAGCACCGCCATTCAATGTGATCATGGCTGATCACACCCTATCTATACTCCGTTCCAGCCTTCTCCCCATATCCCCTGACTTCGCTACCTTATTCGCCTTATCTAGCTCTCTCTTGAAAGTATCCAGAGAACCGGCCTCCACTGTCCTCTGAGGCAGAGAATTCCACAGACTCACAACTCTCTGTGTGAAAAAGTGTTTTCTAGTCTCCGTTCTAAATGGCTTACCTCTTATTCATGAACTGTGGTGCCTGGTTCTGGACTCCCTCAGCATTGGGAACATGTTTCCTGCCTCTAGCATGTCCAAACCCTTAATAATCTTATGTTTCAATAAGATTTCCTCTCATCCTACTAAACTCCAGAGTATACAAGCCCAGCCGCTCCATTCTCTCAGCATATGACAGTCCCGCCATCCCGGTAATTAACCTTGTAAACCTACGCTGCACTCCCTCAATAGCAAGAATGTTCTTCCTCAAATTAGGAGACCAAAACTGCACACAATACTCCAGGTGTGGTCTCACTAGGGCCGTATACAACTGCAGAAGGACCTCCTTGATCCAATATTAAACTCCGCACGTTATTAAGGTCAACATGCCATTCGCTTTCTTCACTGCCTGCTGTACCTGCATGCTTACTTTCATTGACTGACGAACAAGGACCCCCAGATCGTGTTATACTTCCCCTTT
>CM075978.1:24585718-24751458 GCA_038087875.1 Malacoraja senta
TATTTCACATTTCTGGCTGGTGTTAAAAAGGATGAGATCTGCAACAAGTTTCAATTGTAGTTTTCTGCTAGCTTCAAATATTTCTCTTCGCAGTTTTATATTTCTCCTCAATTATTCTTCACTGATTTAACTCTTCTAAGAAAAATTAAAATATTATTTTATTTACATTTCTGTTTCATCACTGAACATTACTATACAATCAAGGCAATCCAATTTTAGCAAAGGAGTAGCCAGTGGCAGACCTACAATTTTGGGGACCTGAAGCTTGAACTGTAATGGGGGCCCCTTCACAACCAGCAGCGAGGTTTGGGTAACCACTGTTATCTTCTTCAATGGGGTTGTTCCATGACAGATCACCACAAATTTTAATTTCTGTCATAAATGTTAATAGTGTTTTAAATTGTTTATAATTATTTTATATTAAATATATTTAGAATGAAACATCCTTAATTTGAAAGTTGTACGGCTAGCCTACATGATACTTTAATAACTCTTTAATTTTTATTTTAACTATTGAATTACACTATTATTAAAATATTTTTTAAACCTTTCTCATATAAACCCAAATTTTTTAAGCATTGTGGACTAAGCATGATATTCACCTCCAGAAAAAAAGTAGGAGGTATTGGCCGGGGGTCCAGGAGGCTGGGTAGGCCCCCGGTAAATTGAAAGTGATTCTCAAGCTTTCTGCTGGTAGTTCACATAACAGAAGCTTATAATTTTTCTAACACATAAGCAGCAAAATAACCCCAAAAGATATATATTTCATGAAATAGACAATAGGTGCAGGAGTATGCCATTCGGCCCTTCGAGCCAGCACCGCCATTCACTGTGATCATCCACAATCAGTACCCCATTCCTGCCTTCTCCCCATATCCCTTGACTCTGCTATCTTTAAGAGCTCTACCTATCTCTCTCTCTTGAAAGCCTCCAGAGAATTGGCCTCCACTGCCTTCTGTGGCAGAGAATTCCACAGATTCACAACTGTGAAAAAGTATTTCCGCATCTCCGTTCTAAATGGCCTACCCCTTATTCTTAAACTGTGGCCCCTGGTTTGGACTCTCCCAGCATGGAAACATGTCCAAACCCTTAATAATCTTATATGTTTCACTAAATGGTCTCATACCGCTAAAAAAATCTTTACAAAAAATGTTTTTGTAAATGTGTCTTTGCCTACCACTGAGATGAGAAAAAACTTTTTCACCCAGTCGTGAAATCGTGAATTTGTGGAATCCTCTGCCGTGGTCTTGTTACCTTCAGCAGCACCACGGTCTCCCTTACTGAGCTCAGACACCCACTTCTCCGCACCTGCGCTCACTTCTCCTCCCCTACACACCTACACCTCGACGATACCTCACTACCAAACTTCTCATACCTAAACCTCGCCTCGACTAAACCGTACCTCACTAAACCTCGCCCCTCAAATAAACCTCCCACCTCACGACTAAACTCCACCACACACCTAATCCGTGCCTCGATGAATAGCCGCCTCTCCGCCGCTCCCGCTATTTATAGCCCCCCCCGGCCGTTGGCGGCGCCTCACGTGAACGGATCACGGGTGGGCCTAGAGCGGAGCGGGCGCATTGCCCGAGAGAACAAGTGGGAGGGGAGGGACGCACGCGCGCTATCGTTGACGTCGAGCCCCACCCCCAGCCTGCGGTGGCCGCAGCCCCTCCCCGCAGGAGCGGGTGAGAGGCGGGGATTATGTGTAGGGTGGGAGGTTTAGTCGAGGCGAGGTTTAGTGAGTTGAGGTTTAAGTATGAGGTGAAGTTTAGTCGAGGCAAGAGGTTTAGTCGAGTTGAAAAATCTGATTAATTTCTAGGAAAAACAAAAAAATCGGAATTCCGATTTAAATCGGAAGAATATCTGGACTAAAGTCGCTTCTGGGGCCCTTCTGGGATTAGGGGCCCTGAAGCTTAAGCTTCATTAGTTTCACAGTAGATCCGACCCTGGGGGTAGCAGTCGTGCCATTGGAAAGAGTGGTTTTGGTTCATCTCTCTAACATCAAAACCACCAGTTGTTGAAAGAAGCAGCCTCCTTGGTGGCCAGAAAGTTTAATGGCTGAAGAAGTTAATTAATTAACTTTATTATTCTGGTTATATCTAATGCAGATGCTTTAAACTGCTGGGGACAGACTTAAGACTTACAAAAATCAACTTTAAATCAAAAGGAAACAAACATTTCCTATGTTGGCCTGTTCCTAAAAAATGAAGCCCAACACTGTGTGCAGCTTCAACAACTTTGAAGTTCAATGCCATCAAGTGGTGTGTAAGTTACAGAATGGCACTTTTGCACTGGAGATTGTAGTCATTCTTGCCATTACAAAATAATAGACCTATTCCATTGAATTTTTAAAAAATGGTTTGGCTTAAAAAATATGGCTGTGGCTTTTTTCAAGCTTGCCTGCATGATAGCTTTACAGCACAGTAGACTGCATCATTTCAGGTCACCACATAGGAAGAATATGGTAACAGTGGAGATAATGCACCAGAATGTTGCCTGGAATGGAGGTTTCAGTTATTATTGATTGGACAGACTGTGTTTATTCACACAAGAATGTAACAGGCTGAGAGTAATCTTATAGAGGTTTTTTAAATGATGAGGGCCATAGATTTATCTATCCCAGGCAAGGAGTCTGGAACTACAGGGTGCAGATTTAAGGTGAAAGGGAAGAAATTTAAAGGAGATCTAAGGGGCAGGTTTTTCACACAGTTAATAATAATAATAATAAAATTTATTTATGGGCGCCTTTCAAATCTCAAGGACACCTTACAGATTTTACAGTAGAAACATGTAAACGGAATGAAATAAATAGTAAAGACATCACAAGTACACAAATTAAAAACAGATTTCAATCCGAACACATATCCGACAGCATATTGAGGCCTCCACAGTTACCTCTACGGAGGCCCGATGTTCCTGGCTGTTCTCGCCGGGTGCAGTTGTCCCGGCGTCGGGAAAGTCCTCGCAGTTGGTCAATGTTATCTGAAATAAGCTACCAGAGGAAGTAAAGGAGGCAGATACAGTTATCTATATACTATTAAAACTCTGTGTGTGTGGATGGATGTGTGTGTGGATGTGTTTATTTATTTGTGGTTGTCACATTTGGCCTTTGATTCCTTGCTCCGCCAAAACCACAAGCGAAAACTCAGCGATTTTTTCCATTTCGCTAGACATTACACTTTTACCATACCCTAACACACTCCTTATTAGATTTAGACATTTTTATGTACACATTTTTTAATAAACCCCCCCCCCCCCACTCACTCATTTTGTCTCCTCCTGCTGGCCAGCCACCATAACGGCTGCTGCCGACCGGCTCTGCTCCAAAAACGACGCCATTTCCTTTCGCTAGCGATTTTCGCCCCGGGGTCTGAAGCACGTTCGGGGTCCAGACCCATCTGCTCTTGGTCTAGTCATGTTTATAAGGCCTTTAGACAGGTAGGAAAGACAATGATATGGATCTAATGGAGTTAACATAGATAGGTATGGACGAGTTGGGCAGGGAAGGCCTGTCTCGACGTTGTAACTTTTCATGATTCTATCAATATGTTGGGGTTGTTGCAGGAGATTGAAAAGGCTCTGGACTCTTATTTGGAAAAATGGTTTAGTTCTTACAAGAATAAAAACTTGGTAAAAATATTTCAACCTGGCTGGAATTTTAAGATATGGGGACAGACCTCGCCAACATAGAAACATAGAAAATAGGTGAAGGAGTAGGTCATTCGGCCCTTCGAGCCTGCACCGCCATTCAATATGATCATGGCTGATCATCCAACTCGGTATCCTGTACCTGCTTTCTCTCCATACCCCCTGATCCCTTTAGCCACAAGGGCCACATCTAACTCCCTCTTAAATATAGCCAATGAACTGGCCTCAACTACCTTCTGTGGCAGAGAATTCCAGAGATTCACCACTCTCTGTGTGAAAAATGTTTTCCTCATCTCGGTCCTAAAAGATTTCCCCCTTATCCTTAAACTGTGACCCCTTGTTCTGAACTTCCCCAACATCGGGAACAATCTTCCTGCATCTAGCGTGTCCAACCCCTTAAGAATTTTGTAAGTTTCTATAAGATCCCCCCTCAATCTTATAAATTCTAGCGAGTACAAACCGAGTCTATCCAGTCTTTCTTCATATGAAAGTCCTGACATCCCAGGAATCAGTCTGGTGAACCTTCTCTGTACTCCCTCTATGGCAAGAATGTCTTTCCTCGGATTAAGAGACCAAAACTGTACGCAATACTCCAGGTGTGGTCTCACCAAGACCCTGTACAACTGCAGTAGAACCTCCCTGCTCCTATACTCAAATCCTTTTGCTATGAATGCTAACATACCATTCGCCTTCTTCACTGCCTGCTGTACCTGCATGCCTACTTTTAATGACTGGTGTACCATGACACCCAGGTCTCGTTGCATCTCCCCTTTTCCTAATCGGCCACCATTCAGATAATAGTCTACTTTCCTGTTTTTTGCCACCAAAGTGGATAACCTCACATTTATCCACATTATACTGCATCTGCCATGCATTTGCCCACTCACCCAGCCTATCCAAGTCACCTTGCAGCCTCCGAGCATCCTCCTCACAGCTAACCCTGCCCCCCAGCTTCGTGTCATCCGCATACTTGGAGATGTTGCATTCAATTCCCTCGTCCAAATCATTAATATATATCGTAAATAGCTGGGGTCCCAGCACTGAGCCTTGCAGTACCCCACTAGTCACTGCCTGCCATTCTGAAAAGGACCTTACTCCTACTCTTTGCTTCCTGTCTGCCAGCCAGTTCTCTATCCACATCAATACTGAACCCCCAATACCGTGTGCTTTAAGTTTGTATACTAATCTCTTATGTCGAAAGCCTTCTGAAAGTCCAGATATAACACGTCCACTGGTTCTCCCTTATCCACTCTACTAGTTACATCATCGAAAAATTCTATAAGATTCGTCAGACATGATTTACCTTTCATAAATCCATGCTGACTTTGTCCAATGATTTCACCACTTTCCAAATGTGCTGCTATCCCATCTTTAATAACTGATTCTAGCAGTTTCCCCACTACTGACGTTAGACTAACTGGTCTGTAATTCCCCGTTTTCTCTCTCCCTCCCTTTTTAAAAAGTGGGGTTACATTAGCTACCCTCCAATCCTCAGGAACTACTCCAGAATCTAAAGAGTTTTGAAAAATTATCACTAATGCATCCACTATTTCTGGGGCTTCTTCCTTAAGTACTCTTGGATGCAGCCTATCTGGCCCTGGGGATTTATCGGCCTTTAATCCATTCAATTTACTTAACACCACTTCCCGGCTAACCTGGATATCACTCAGTTCCTCCATCTCATTTGACCCCCGGTCCCCTGCTATTTCCGGCAGATTATTTATGTCTTCCTTAGTGAAGACAGAACCAAAGTAGTTATTCAATTGGTCTGCCATGTCCTTGTTCCTCATGATCAATTCATCTGTTTCTGACTGCAAGGGACCTACATTTGTTTTAACTAATCTTTTTCTCTTCACATATCTATAAAAGCTTTTGCAGTCAGTTTTTATGTTCCCTGCCAGTTTTCTTTCATAATCTATTTTCCCTTTCCTAATTAAGCCCTTTGTCCTCCTCTGCTGGACTCTGAATTTCTCCCAGTCCTCTGGTAGGCTGCTTCATCTTTTGTTTTGATACTATCCCTGATATCCCTTGTTATCCATGGATGCACTCCCTTCCCCGATTTATTTTTTTGCCAAACTGGGATGAACAATTGTTGTAGTTCATCCATGCAGTCTTTAAATGCCTTCCATTGCATTTCTACCGTCAACCCATTAAGAATCAATTGCCAGTTTATCTTGGCCAATTCACTTCTCATACCCTCAAAGTTACCTTTCTTTAAGTTCAGGACCCTTGTTTCTGAATTAACAATGTAATTCTCCATCCTAATGAAGAACTCAACCATATTATGGTCACTCTTGCCCAAGGGGCCACGCACAACAAGACTGCTAACTAACCCTTCCTCATTACACAATACCCAATCTAGAATAGCCTGCTCTCTCGTTGGTTCCTCTACATGTTGGTTTAAAAAACTATCCCGCATACATTCCAAGAAATCCTCTTCCTCAGCACCCTTGCCAATTTGATTCACCCAATCTATATGTAGATTGAAGTCACCCATTATAACTGTTTTACCTTTGTTGCATGCATTTCTAATTTCCTGTTTGATGCCATCCCCAACTCGACTACTACTGTTAGGTGGCTTGTACACAACTCCCACTAGCGTTTTCTGCCCCTTAGTGTTTCGCAGCTCTACCCATATCGATTCCACATCCTCCAAGCTAATGTCCTTCCTTTCTATTGCGTTAATCTGCTCTCTAACCAGCAACGCTACCCCACCTCCTTTCCCTTTCTGTCTATCCCTCCTGAATATTGAATATCTCTAGATGTTCAGCTCCCAGCCTTGGTTACCCTGGAGCCATGTCTCCGTGATCCCAACTATATCATAGTCATTAATAGCTATCTGCACATTCAACTCATCCACCTTATTACGAATGCTCCTTGCATTGAGACACAAAGCCTTCAGACTTGTTTTTACAACGCTCTTACCCCTTATACAATTATGTTGAAAAGTGGCCCTTTTGATGTTTGCCCTGGATTTGTCTGCCTGCCACTTTTACTTTTCACCTTGCTACCTATTGCTTCTACCCTCATTTTACACCCCTCTGTCTCTACATTTAAGAAACCCTTTCCCTTTAACTCCATCCTCAACTATCCCATTCGACACCCCACCCCCCTTATTCAGTTTAAAACCACCCGTGTAGCAGTGGCAAACCTGCCTGCCAGAATGCTGGTCCCCCACCTGTTAAGATGCAATCCGTCCCTTTTGTACAGTTCCCTTTTACTCCAAAACAGATCCTAGTGATCTAAGAATCTAAATCCCTGCCCCATGCACCAGTTCCTCAGGCACACATTCAGGTCCCGTATCTCCCTGTTCCTGCTCTCGCCAGCACGAGGAACTGGAAGCAAATTGGAGATAACAACCCTGGAGGTCCTGCTTTTCAGCATTTTTCCGAGCTCTCTAAAGTCACGCAGCAGAATATTCATCCCCTTCTTTCCGACATCGTTTGTGCCGACATGCACTACCACTTCTGGCTGTTCACCTTCGCCCTTGAGGATTTTCTGCACTCTGTCCGTGACATCCTGGATCCTGGCACCAGGAAGGTAGCACACCATCCTCAAATCCCGTCTTTTGCTGCAGAAACCCCTGTCCGTACCTCTCACAATGGAGTCTCCCACTACAATGGCGTTGCCTGAGTTTGGTCTTTTTGGTTTTGGCTCAATAGCCCTATTCGCATCGCAAGCCAGTCTGCCGCTCAGTGTTAAAACGTCTTCTGTCCCGACAGCTTCTAAGTGGGTGAACCTGTTCACAATAGGTACAACACCCGGGGACGTTTGCATTCCATGCTTCCCTCCCTTTCTCACTGTCTCCCACCTTCTCTCTTCCAGTACCTTAGGTGTAACAATCTTACTGTAGGACTTGTCGAGGAACAACTCAGTTTCTCGGACAAACCCGAGGTCATCCACTTGCTTCTCCAGTTCCCCAACACGGTCCTTCAGGAGCTGTACCTGGATGCACTTGTCACATTTGTAGCAGCCAGAGGCACCAGCAGTGTCCTTGACCTCCCACATACTGCAAGAATCACACAGAATCAGCTTGCCTGACATCTCCTTCTTTCGTCTCTCCCTCTGCAGTGTTTTGCGTAGCCTCCTCTCCTCGCCAAAGACTCTCGAGCCAAAGACTCACACTTTTCTCACAGGGCAATTCCCTCACTGCCGCTCCCTAAGAGCAGTCTTGCTTATATTGACTGATAAATTGCCTAATTTACCAATTTACAATCCAAATTCCTCAGTTTTCAACTGTTTTCCCCGCTTTGACTCACTTCTCTCCTCCCTTGGGCTAGAGCCAATCAGCGTTTTCTCTTGCTAATCTTCTCCTGCTGTTGCTTCCAAATCTACAGCAGCTCCGAGTAAAGTCTGCCTGTGCTTTGCCTCTCCTTTTCAACTGTTTTCCCCCCTCTGACTCACTTCACTTCTCCTGCTGTTGCTTCCAAATCTACACCTACATCAAAGGTTTCCAAAGGAGGCGTTTCCTCAAAAAGGCAGGCAGCATTATCTCGTTATACACTCATTTCACTCCTGCCATCGGGAAGAAGGTATAGGAATGTAAAAAACTGACCTCCAGGTTCAGGAACAGCTTCTTCCCAACAACCATCAGGCTATTGAACACTCCAAATTCCAATTAAACTTCGAACTATGAACTGTCTTGGTTGCACTAGGCTATTTTGGGGTTTTGTTTTGTTTTGCACTAATAGTGTTTTATTTATTGGAATTCTCTTTTTGTTTGTTTATCATGTTATCTATTGAGCACTGTATTTACAGACCTGTCATGCTGCTGCAAGTAAGAATTTCATTGTTCTATTTCAGTACATATGACAATTAAACATTTTTGACGTGGTGCTACATTTTCCTCCCACATCTCAAAGACATGCAATATGTCAGGTTAACTGCCATCATAATTTACCCCTGGAGAGTAGCAACATCTAGGGAAAGCTGACGGGAATGCGGGGTGAATATGTTACAAGGAAAATTAGTGGGGAATAGGATTGCTTAACTGTCAGGGTTCTCAAGATGAGCTTCTGGTGCCATAACTGATATTGGAGATTCCTGCAGTACTTTCTGAAAGTCATTGTCTACTTTGTACAGCATGGTGACAACAATCCAGCTATCTGATTATCCTGCTGAATGAGTTCCAACATAGGAACTGAAATTCATGCCGATTCAGTGGTTGCTTTTTCTGGCCTCTCTTTTGTTATGATTTAACTAAATATAGAGAAAGATTGAAATGAAAAATAATCTAGACTTTCAAATCTGCAGAAAATTGATGAATCTTTTGGAAAAATTTAAAAAAAAACTTTCAAAAGCTCAAAAGGACATGACATTGCAATAGCAGAGAGAAATGCCTGGGATAAAACCACCATCTAAATTTCATCCCAACAGTGAAAGCTAACTTTTTTGACTTGCCGAGGAAATCTCTGAAGGATCTTTGATCATCTCTGAAAGGAGCATGTCCACTAAATATACAAATATAGTAAGGAGTTTAATGTCATGTGACCTTGATCAAGTTGTATACAATATAATACCATATAATACTGTGGCTTTCAACTGGAGGAGGAACCAACAGAAAAAGAGCATCTTCAGACACTGAAGGAAGGCCTCTCTGGACATGCTGCTGGGACTCTGGGCGTCGAAGTTTGTGTGTGTATATGCACAAAATCCTGACACTGCGGACAGCTCCCAGAAATCCAGGCCACAAATAGGTGAAACTTCAAACTGTAAACTTAATTGCTAAGTTAAAATGTTATAATGCATTTTGAAATAATATTTCAATGCAGAAACACATTTATACATGAATCAATATGCAAAACCTTTCAGATAATTGCAAACATCATAATTAATGGATTTGCATTTTTTAAATAGTAAATACGACAATGTAATTTTTAAGAAACCATTCAAAAATCCCTTACACCAAGAAACATTCCAATATTTACATTTTGATTCCAGTCTGTTCTATTAACATTTCGTTTCCTTGAATCTATTAGAACTGAGTAGAACAATTTAACTATGACTGTAGCAAGGTTCGGTACCTGTTTGACATAACTCTATGCTTTCAGGTCCACCCTTGTAGGTTTAAGCCACAATCTTTTTATTGTTTTCTTTAATGACATTAATCTGAGGCTAATTTTAGTGATTTGTGTAATTGTATCTTTAGATCTATTTTGCTTCTCACGGGCAACTCATTCGCCCATCCTTTCAAAAAACTTTCCAGTTGCATCCTGGTAATCCCCCTGTTCTGGTAATAACAGTAACACTAACAACGGGAAATAAATCCTGTTCAGTGCATTAGAATTAGACCAAGATCCTTGTTTCTAAAGGGAATTGAATATTTGAAATTAAAACATTTGCAAGTCTTGGGGAAAGAGTGCGGAAATAGCAGACAGACAATTGAATTATTTTTCACAGAGCTGACACAGGCAGTCTGGATTGAATGGCCTTTATTACTACATTATTCAGTTTCATGTTGAGTGAGATACATTGCAATGTGGCATTTGTTCACAAATTTTTATTCTTCCATTCTAATTATTTTGGTATTATCTTTAGATAGTCTTTTTAGAAAACTTTAGACTTTCAATTGATTCAAAAGTTAGTAATAGTGTATTTTAATGCAAAGTATATTTGCTATAAAATGTATATAACTTTGTATGTAACCAAACCTTAACCACTGCTATGGATCTCATTTTAAGTTATCTCCTTGCATATCTTTGATACTCCTTTTTAACAGGAAAGCTATCTTCACAGCATGCATGAAATTGAAGTGTCCTGGCTCAGTGCCTTGTAGTGATTTTTTGTTGTTGGCAGTATTATACTAAAAAGAAATATTGAAGATCTTATGACTGTCTAGAATCCAGAAGGTGATGCTTGTGGGAATTTTCTTAAGAGAACAACTTTTTATGCACCTGCAGTTTTTTGATGATATACAGTGGCTTGCAAAAGTTTTCATACCCCTTGAACTTTTCCACATTTTGTCATGTTACAACCACAAACGTAAATGTATTTTATTGGGATTTTATATGATAGACCAACACAAAGTGGTGCATAATTGTGAAGTGGAAAATGATACATGGTTACAAATAAAAAACTGAAAAGTGTCGCATACAAAAGTATTCAGCACCCCTGAGTCAATACTTTGTAGAACCACCTTTCGCTGCAATTACAGCTGCAAGTATTTTGGGGTATGTCTCTACCAGCTTTGCACATCTAGAGACTGACATTTTTGCCCATTCTTCTTTGCAAGGTAGCTCAAGCTCAGTCAGATTGGATGGAGAGCGTCTGTGAACAGCAATTTTCAAGTCTTGCCAGAGATTCTCAATTGGATTTAGGTCTGGACTTTGACTGGGCCATTCTAACACATGAATATGCTTTGATCTAAACCATTCCATTGTAGCTCTGGCTGTATGTTTAGGGTCGTTGTCCTGCTGGAAGGTGAACCTCCGCCCCAGTCTCAAGTCTTTTGCAGACTCTAACAGGTTTTCTTCCAAGATTGCCCTGTATTTGGCTCCATCCATCTTCCCATCAACTCTGACCAGCTTCCCTGTTCCTGCTGAAGAAAAGCATCCCCACAGCATGATGCTGCCACCACCATGTTTCACAGTGGGGATGGTGTGTTCAGGATGATGTGCAGTGTTAGGTTTCCACCACACATAGCGTTTTGCATTTAGGCCAAAAACTTCAATTTTGGTCTCATCTGACCAGAGCACCTTCCTCCACATGTTTGCTGTGTCCCCCACATGGCTTGTGGCAAACTGCAAACGGGACTTCTTATGGCTTTTTTTCAACAATGGCTTTCTTCTTGCCACTCTTCCATAAAGGCCCGATTTGTGGAGTGCACGACTAATAGTTGTCCTGTGGACAGATTCTCCCACCTGAGCTGTGGATCTCTGCAGCTCCTCCAGAGTTACCATGGGCCTCTTGGCTGCTTCTCTGAACAATGCTCTCCTTGCCCGGCCTGTCAGTTTAGATGGACGGCCATGTCTTGGTAGGTTTGCAGTTGTGCCATACACTTTCCATTTTCGGATGATGGATTGAACAGTGCTCCGTGAGATGTTCAAAGCTTGGGATATTTTATTATAACCTAACCCTGCTTTAAACTTCTCCACAACTTTATCCCTGACCTGTCTGGTGTGTTCCTTGGGCTTCATGATGCTGTTTGTTCACTAATGTTCTCTAACAAACCTCTGAGGCCTTCACAGAACAGCTGTATTTATACTGAGATTAGATTACATACAAGTGGACTCTATTTACTAATTAGGTGCACTGGATTTTATTTAGGGGTATCAGAGTAAAGGGGGCTGAATACTTTTGCACGCGACACTTTTCAGTTTTTTATTTGTAAAAAAAATTGAAAACCATGTATCATTTTCCTTCCACTTCACAATTATGCGCCACTTTGTGTTGGTCTATCACATAAAATCCCCAAAAAATACATTTACGTTTGTGGTTGTAACGTGACAAAATGTGGAAAAGTTCAAGGGGTATGAATACTTTTGCAAGCCACTGTATGTATTGTTGATTGGCAATATTGCTCCTTTAGTATCAAGCATGCTTACTGAATGCTTCTGAAGAAGGGCCCCAAACCAAAAAGTCACCTATCCTTTTTCTCCAGAGATGCTGTCTGACCTGCTGAGTTATTCCAGCACTTTGTGTCTATATTTACTGCTCTCTCTGACCCAGAACCTCTTAATGTTTGTTGCTGGTGCGTTGACACTAGCCAAAGAGGCAACACATGCAAATTCACTGATGCTGATGCAAGAGTGTACATGAAAAGTCTCAGTGGACTATTTTACTGATTTAAAATTAAATTGATCTGTCATATTAAATTGATAATTTCCGAAGAGTGCAAACAGTTGTGTGAATTCCCACCTCATTAGAATTCTCGTGTTGCTTGCCAGTGGATAATTTACTTGACTGGAGTCCCTTGCTGTTTGAGGGAAAAGATTTGCTGCTTTATTATGCATGCAGCTATTGTAACATTTGAAACAGATGTGTTTCTCCCCTACTCCACAACTTTCCAGGTAGCAAGGAAATTTGTGGTAAAACTCTTCATTGATCCTTATTATAGATAAATAGAAAATAGGTGCAGGAGTAGGCCATTCGGCCCTTCGAGCCTGCACCGCCATTCAATATGATCATGGCTGTTCATCCAACTCAGTATCCCGTACCTGCCTTCTCTCCATACCCCCTGATCCCATTAGCCACAAGGGCCACATCTAACTCCCTCTTAAATATAGCCAATGAACTGGCCTCAACTACCCTCTGTGGCAGAGAGTTCCAGAGATTCACCACTCTCTGTGTGAAAAAGTTTTTTCTCATCTCGGTCTTAAAGGATTTCCCCTTTATCCTTAAGCTGTGACCCCTTGTCCTGAACTTCCCCAACATCGGGAACAATCTTCCTGCATCTAGCCTGTCCAACCCCATAAGAATTTTGTACGTTTCTATAAGATCCCCTCTCAATCTCCTCAATTCTAGCGAGTATAAGCCAAGCCTATCCAGTCTTTCTTCATATGAAAGTCCTGACATCCCAGGAATCAGTCTGGTGAACCTTCTCTGCACTCCCTCTATGGCTATAATGTCCTTCCTCAGATTTGGAGACCAAAACTGTACGCAATACTCCAGGTGTGGTCTCACCAAGACACTGTACAACTGCAGTAGAACCTCCCTGCTCCTATACTCAAATCCTTTTGCTATGAAAGCTAACATACCATTCGCTTTCTTCACTGCCTGCTGCACCTGCATGCCTACTTTCAATGACTGGTGTACCATGACACCCAGGTCTCGCTGCATCTCCCCTTTTCCTAATCGGCCACCATTTAGATAATAGTCTGCTTTCCTGTTTTTGCTTCTCAATTATACTTCTCAAATAAAATGACTGCAGAGGTTGTTATCAATCATACTGCAAAATGATGTTATAAATCCTCTGGGTTGTACCTACCTGTTACATACCAAAATGTTGTATGTACCAGCACTGGGTAAATCAAGTCTTGGGAGGGTAGAGAGTGAGAGGGAGTGGGTAGAGAGGGAGGGGGGGGGGGAGGGAGAGAGGGTAGAGTGGGGGGCGGGGGGAGTGGGGTATAGTCAGGGGAGGGGGGGTTAGAGAGGGTGGGTGTGAGGGTAGATAGGGAGAGGGCATCTCCCTCCTCCACCCCTCCCCATCTCCCTCCTCCACCCCTCATCTCCCTTCTCCACACCCCCCCCCCAATCTCCCTCCTCAATTCCCTCATCCTCCTCCCCTCACTCCCATTCCCTGCCCCAGTACCTACCCAGGTCGTAGAACTGGAACCCAGCCTGGTTCTCGTACTCGGCCCGGCCTGGCTGTAGACTCCAGCCGTCAGCTCGGCCGCCGCCTGGGCTCCAGTGGGCTCGTCCCGGACCCAGGTTCTTCCTTCGTTCCAGCGGCGGCTTTTTCCGCCCCGGTCACGGCCCCATCACAAGCCCTGGGCTCGGCTCTCAGTCCAGCTCCAGCACCACCCTCCCCGTCGGGTGCCAGCAGCGGCCGCCACATGAGTGCGCTGGAGTGCCCCTCCCTCCCGAGTGTTCCGTCCTGCCTTGCGAGTGCATTGTGACGTCACTCTGTTTTTACGAGATGGGTGAGTTTTCGGGCTGTTTTTAAAACTTTAAACGATTAATAACTTCGGAAATATAGGAGGGAATGCGACGGGAAGATGTTTATCGCCTCGACGGGAAAAATGTGAGTAGGGTTTGTGAAACTGGGAAGGCTGTGGCCTAGCATTTGGAAGAAAATAGGAATTAACAAGATATTCACACGCGCACACACACACACACACGACTTTTAGTATTATAGAGATAGATACAGCGCAGAAACAGGCCCTTCGGCCCACCGGGTCCGCACCGACCAGCGATCCCTGCAAGTTAACACTATCCTCCACACGTTAGGGATAATTTTTACATTTACCAAGCCAATTAGCCTACAAACCTGCACGTCTTTGGAACCGAAGATCTTGGCGGGGACAAAATCCACGCAGGTCATGAGGAGAACGTACAAACTCCGTACAGATGGCACCCGTAGTCGGAATCGAACCCAGGTCTCTGGTGCTGCAAGCGTTGTAAAGCAACAACTCTACCGCTGCGCCACCGTGCCACCCTCTACTTTACTTTATTTATTCCCAACAGCTTTTTAAACTACTCACTGTTGCTGCTCCACCTCCGGGGCTTGAAACTAGCTCAGCCCTTCTCGCCGAAGTCTTTTGAGCTAAAGCCTCAGTTTTGCACTTGGCACTTTTGCACAAGGCATTTATCCTCAACACAACCTCTCTCCCAACACAGTCACTCCCAACAAGCCGTTCCATGAAATCTTCCTTTCCTTTTAGTGACTGCTGGGTCCCTGCCTCAGCCAATCAAATGCTTGTTTCTTTAAATGTCCCGCCCATTCAATCAAAAAATAAATGGTTCTCTATTTTCTTGCCATTTTATCAAAATTGGTTACTCCACTCAAAATGGCTGCTCACCCTCTCTCTGCTCAACCTTTAAACAAAAGAAATGAGTAAAATCAAGTAACGTTTTTGTGTAAAGTGAATGTACTGGAAAAGTACAGTACGGTTTAGGGCTTTTAGATCTGTATAGATTTAAAACTCTATCGTCCTTGACCAGTTTATGGGAGTTTTTTAATACATTTGCAGCACATTTTAGTGAATATGCTTTGCCCCATTTATCTTACAACATGCCATATAAATGTGTTTTGCTTTTGATCATGATATGGATTTAGAATTATAATGTTTATGGCAGTTTACTGCTGTGACAACACCCACACTGCTGTAAGTCAGTGGTAAGTTCACAACATTATTTTTGTTATTTACATACTGTTTTACAGGTAGTCAACTGTAAAGGGCAACATAGCATCTCATATACATTATCCAGAAATCAGACTGTGGTGGTAGAGTATACCCATGACAAAGATACAGACATGTTCCAGGTGAGTTTTATTACATATTGTCGTAAAATAATCTAAAAGCTTACTAGATTCGGAAAAACTAAATCAATGCAGATTTTATGTTGCAATCCAACAGCGAGCCATTCTTCTTAGTCTGTTTTGGTGAATTCCTCTGGACTTCTGCTGATGTGCAAGCAATTCCATTGTAGAAGCACTCAATTTAATGTATCTTTCAAATGCGCAAGTTTCAACTCCTCTATCAAATAAAATATTAAAAATAGTAATTGTAAATCTGGTATGATGAAACTGCCCCACATTGACCCAATTGCCATCACTAAAGTACATCTGCTTCTGCGGATAGTATGTTTCAGGAAGTAGTCTCTCCGGTTAAGCTTCTGACTGAAAGGCTGATCACTAGGTAAACCTGGAGGACCAACCAGGTAATGAAGGAGTTCAGAATGTATTACATTTTCTATTGATTGTTCACCTCTCACTATTAGAGAAGATGATTCAAAGAAGCCCTTGGCAGCTTGGACGTCACGTCACACATGTTTAATTGGATGTAGATTGGGGGAAAAAATCTTCAGACTAAGGGGATTCAATATAATTCGATATATAGGAGTCCACACTTGGAGCAGCGGATATAGTAGATGAAGTTGGAGGAGGTGCAAGCGATCCTGTGCCGCAGGACTGCAACCACATAAGATGCAATACCTGTCCCTATACCTCCTCCCTAGACTCCGTCCAAGGACCCCGACAGTCCATTCAGGTGAGGCAGAGGATCACTTGCACCTCTTCCAACCTCATCTACGGTATCCGCTGTTCCAGGTGTGGACTCCTATATATCGGCGGTACCAAGTGAAGGCTTGGTGATCGTTTTGCTGAACACCTCTGCAGTGCCCTCCTACACCTACGTGATCTTCTGGTTGCTAAACACTTTAACTCCCCCTCCCATTTCCATACTGACCTTTGTGTCCTGGGTTGGGCCTCCTCCATTGTCAGAGTGAGGCCCAAATCAAATTGGAGGAACAACACCTCATATTTCACTTGGCAGTTTACAACTCAACGGTATGAATATTAACTTCAGTTAACCCTTGCTTTCCCTCTCTCTCCATCCCCACTCCCCCATCCCAGTTCTGCGACTGACTGTCTGCCTGATTGAACTTTACTGATTGTGTGCCCCGTTGCCACCCTCTCCCTCAGCTGATAATGCTGTTCTACCTTTTCCTTGAACTTTGTCCCATTTGATCTTTCATTTTCACACCCTTCTCTTCCATATCTCTACTTCTCCCTCTACCCTACTCTCAGTCTGAAGAATGGTCTGAACCCAAAACGTCACCCATTCCTTCTATCCAGAGATACTGCCTGTCCCGCTGAGTCACTCCAGCGTTTTGTGTATAAAAACCGCTAGAGGTTGTGATCTATATCAGTGATAATAACATTGGTAGATGAAAAGAATGACAACCTACAAGCAGATTAAACAAATAATATTAAAAAGGAGGATGTTGTTACTTACTGTTGGTGCCAAATGTTGGTGAGTACAGAAATATGAAGTTAACATAGAAGGCATTACAATTGTTTTCTATGGAATGAGTGCTGAGAGGAGATTTAATTGAGGTGTATGGAATCATTAAGACTAGATGGTGAGCATGAAGGACCTGTTTCCCTTAGCCGGGAGTTTCTGCATTTGGATATATAGAATAAAGTTAATTGTTGAAAGAATTAGTTGAAAGTTGGTGAAAAGTGCTATCATCCTAGAATAGTGGGAGTCTGGAAACAACTGGAAAGGAGGCAGGAGTCTTTTGTCACCTTTGAAATGGAACTGGATGAGCCTTTGAAGAGTTGTAACTTGCCGGGAAGTTATCTTAGACTTTTGCTCTAAGAAAATGTGTGCACTGACTGGTTGGCATTTCTAATTTCGTTGTACATGTTTACATGTTATAATGACAATAAAGTATTCATTCATTCATAATTTGATTTTGGCTATCATGGGCATGATGGACTGAAATATCTCATGTTTTATACATTTTTATGATTTAAGGATGACAAAGTCACCAATCAAAATAAATTACAATTATTGTAATGAGAAATTACTATTGGATAGCATTTATATAACACTAGACTAAGTGCAGACCCGTTTGGTCTGCTCCCCCAACGCAATATTCCACCACTCACCTGGTCCCCCAACGCAACCTGTTCCTCCAGCGCAATATTCCATCACTCACGCATAGCCCCCAACTGCGCAGGCGCAGCTTATTTCCCCTAATCCCCCAGCACTCCCTCCCCCTCCTCTTCAGCCTCCCTCTTCTTTCCCCTCTCCTTCCTTCCCCCAATCCCTCCCTCCCTCTCCTTTCCCCTACCCTTAGTCACTCCCTCCCTCCATAACTCCTCTCCCCTCCCTACCCCCTCCTATCCCTCTATCCCCCACCTCCCCCACTCCTCACCTCCCCCACTCCTCACCTCCCCCTATACCCCTCCCCACTATCCCTCCTCACCTCCTCCACTGCCCTCCGTTCCCTCTATTCCCAACCCTACCTTCCCCACCCCCCTCCTCCCTCTATTCCTCCTCCTCCCCACTCTCCCTCCTCACCTCCCCCACTTTCCCCCCTAACCTCCCCCATTTTCCCCCCTCTCCCTCCCTACCCCCTCCTCCCCCTCAATCCCCTCACTGTCCCTCCTCACCTCCACAGGATCTTTCTCCTCTCCTCCTCCCCTCCCCCAATCCCTCCCTCTCCTTTCCCATACCCTCAGTCACTCCCGCCTTCCCTCCATAACTCCTCTCCCCTACCTACCCCCCTCCAATCCCTCTATCCCCCACCTCCCCCACTCCTCACCTCCCCCTATCCTCCCCACTATCCCTCCTCACCTCCCCCACTGCCCTCCTCTCTCTATTCCCCACTCCTTGCCTCCCCCACTCCCTCCCTCCTCTCTATTCCCCCTCCCTCACCAGACATGAGACAGGAAAAAACAGAAAAAAGAGGAAGAGGTAGATTTCTCCGCGGATTTTGAAATTCGGCGAGGCCCCACCGCCGCTGCGAGGCTCCATTGCCGCGAGGCCCCACCACCGTCGCGGCCCCATCGTCGCGAGGCCTCACCGCCCCGGTCTCGATGCCGCCTGGATCGCCACATTGAACCCCGGACGGGGCCTGGCGGGTAGAAGCCCAGGTCGGACGAAGTGGCCGACGGGGCCCGCAGCTGGACACCACGGAGGCCGTGAAGTGGGCTCGCCTGCTCGGCACCACGGAGGCGCCCACAGACGCAGGCGAGTCCTGCCGGCGGAGCGTTATTGATGCTCACTCCGCTCCTTCAGCTTTATATTCTCCTCGCCGGGCGAGAGCGTTAGTGATGCTCACTTCGCTCCTTCAGCTTTATATTCTCCTTGCCTGGTGAGTCGGGCGCTGCCCGTGACTGACAGCGGACCTGGCCAATCAGTGCGGCGATGGTGCAGGGAGGGGCGTCGCTGTCCCAGTGACTGACAAGAGAGGAGACCAATCTGCATGGCGGCGACTGACAGGAGAGGCTACCAATCTGCATATGCACAGTTTTTAAGATTTTTAAACCTTAATAACTTTTAAAATATACCATCGATCAGAACAAAACTTGTTGCCCTTGTAGCACAGGGGAATGGTGAGTAAGGTGGCGAAGAAACGTTGCGCTATCGCGTACCGTTTTTGCGCAAAACCGGAAGAGCACAAGATCAGAGTTTTAGTTATTTATTATTATTATTATTATTATTATTATTATTATTATTATTTATAGATTTGAGAAAATGTGACAACGTAACAGACAATATTAATTGAGGAAAATGACAGAGCTAAAAATTACTCAAGTTTTTAGTTATAACCTTGTAGATCTGAGATGCCTTCTAGATAAGAGATTTTAAACTAAATTTTAATGATCTGTTCATTGTTACGTGACTGGTATTTATAAATATTTTTTCAATATTATAAATATTAATTTTAAATTGAAAACAATTATTTATATTTTGAAAATAGTTGTGCATTTGTAACACTTATCTACTCTGCTATGATCTGCAATACCATAATTATGTTATGTGTATTTGTTTTTTTCATAGATTGGGAGGTCTACAGAGAACCCCATTGACTTTGTGGTTACAGACACTGTTTCTGGTAGCCAGAGTAATGATGAGACACAAATCACTCAAAGCACCATCTCTAGATTTGCATGTAGAATAGTTTGTGATAGAAACGCACCATATAGTGCGAGGATTTATGCTGCAGGATTTGATTCATCGAAAAACATATTTCTTGGCGTAAGTACATGTGGTGCAGGATTTGATAAATATAAAAGCAGGTTTTATTTTTAGCATGTTCAATGTGGGTAAATAGTTTGGTAGTGTGAATATTATTTTATCTTGTTAACCAGTTTAAACATAATGGCCCTATATTCTTTAGTGGAACTCTCCACTCAGACTTGCTGCTCACTATTCTGCCAAAGCTGCCTTCCTCTGATTTTAAGATTGAACTCGCTGGCTCAAGTTGTCCTGGAGATGAGTGATGAATCTTGGATTGGAACAAATTAATCAGATGGCGTGGGTGGGCCAACGCAGCCCTGCCAGCATTCTCTGGAAGCCTTTGAAAGACATGTCGTTAGACTGGTTAGGCAGATATAAAACTAATAAATAAAATTCAAACCTGAGAAGTGTGAGGTAAAGCTTTGTTGAGGGCAAACAAGGTGAAGGACTGCATGATAAATAACAGGATATTGAATAGTGGAGAATCTTGGAGTACACACCTACATATCCTTGAAGGTAGTGGATCAGGTCATTGACATTCGGGTACATTCAAAATCAATTAATAAACACTTTAAGCAACACAGTTTTAAAAATTACCATCCTTCAATCAACTAAAATCTCTGGAGCACTGTTAATAATTACAGATTTCAAAACAAACAAACATTAATTAATATGTATTTAGCTTACCCTATTGTTTCTGTTCATCCCTACAACTAAGCTATATAATCTGAATGCATTTAATAATTTAAGAAGGGTCCTGACCCTGACCCAAAATATCGTATGTACATTCCCTTCACAGAGGCTGCCTGGTCTGCTAAGGATTTCACATCTAGCACAGGATCTGAGAGTAGATCAACTAGTGTAAGTGTTGGGGAAACTCAGCAAATTACTGTTCTACCATTGTCGTCCAGTTGCAGAGTATTCGTGAAAATTTGTTCATGACAGGTTTTCAACATCTCTATTCCTATGTGACTTCCAAAACTTATTGGCTCTGAATGTTAAGAATTGTTCAGTTTTGAAAAGAATTGAAAGTTTTGAAAATGTCCTTAAGTTTCAGTTTTATTTTCATGTGCATTACAATTAAATAAACTTTTCCATTAAATACCTGAAAACCTATCCAAGCAGCAAGTATTATTTCACTTCCTTTAAATGCTTCTTATGTGTAAATTGCCAGTTTTTATAAGCATTATCATTTTCCATTATAGTCCTACTTTGTGGTAGTACACATTCTATGGTGTTAACATGTTATGAAACTTCTAAATTATTATATGTAAACAATTCTGAAGTCCTTTTGGTAAACATGTAACCATGTTTCAACAATTTTGATTATTAAATATATTCTGCAGATCCAAAGATGTATCTTTTATTTCAGATTTAGGGCTCGATGTAGATTGTGTAAGCAAATGTGGTCCTATCTTTACAAATGAAATATTTTCTAACAGCAGACAAATTTATCCTCTTGCTGAGTTATATTAAAATGTACATATTGTTAATCTATATTCTTTGGATTTGTTTTTAATAGGAAAAAGCTGCAAAATGGAAAAATCCTGATGGTCATATGGATGGGTTAACGACCAATGGTGTATTGGTAATGCATCCTAGGGGAGGGTTTACAGAAGAATCTAGGCCTGGAGTGTGGCGAGAAATTTCCGTTTGTGGGGATGTCTACACGTTAAGGGAAACAAGATCAGCACAGCAAAGCGGAAATCTGGTTGGTAAACAAAGCCTTTCAATTTTAGAACGCGTTGGTTTACTAGTATATGGAGTATTTAAAGACTCCTGAGAAACAAAAACAGTATTCAAGTTATGAGTTTTTTTTAGAATCCTACATGCAGTTATGTCAAGCATGGCTTTGTGCTCTGGGAAGCCACAACCAGAATTGAAAATCCTTTCTTAAGAATTACTTTAAACAATTCTGTCATGAACATATGGGAAATTTCAAGAAGACTTTGTGTTTGACGTTAAAGAAGAATACATTTTTTTTTCATTATGGTGCAGATGTCGATAGATCTTGTTCTCGGAAAATATATGTTCGGTTAATGGCTGTTGAGCATGGGAAATGCTGTTGAGCATGGGAAAAGTGTGAAATGCCGTCTATTGTATTGGTCATCCCATCATGTTACAAGTTCCTTGGAGTTCTCAATCAGCACCTTATGAGAATATCTCCAGAAAATGTTTCTTCAAGAAGGGTTATTGAAAACGTGAGGGGCCTCACCCGTTTGAGGTTGCATTTGATTAGGTTTCTGAAATTGCAGCAGCAAACTCACCAAAATTCTAAATCAGCCCCCTCAAACTCTTTTTAAATAATTAGTATGTTTAGGTTATTGACATAAGGATAGTAATTATTTTTTTAGGTTCTGTTACAATGCATGTATTTAGACTAGGAAGTGTGGTATTTTTTCCAATTAGTTTGGTGGCTCAGATTTCTTCCTTTGCAAAGGCATCCCTCTTTATCCTGGCTCAATCTCCATACAGAATGAAGGGACAAGATTTTGCTGATTGAGATTTCACCTTTTGGAGATAAAATACATTGAATATGAAAAAAATAATTTAAGTACATGAAATTTATAGATGAAACTTAAAAGGATTTTGTTGTTAACTATTTTTATTGCTGCACAATGAAAACACATACTGAGCTAACTGGAAAGAAAGTTGTCAAATCATTATGTCAGCAATGGGAAATATTTAAATAGAAGCCTTTTTCTCAGCTCTTCATTGCACTCAACAATCCTGAATTCTTCCCCAAACCGACCCTTGGCACCCAACAAAACAGGCTTTTTATAATAAGGGCCAAAAACTACCATCTAGCCCAATCTTTTGGTTCCACTAGTATTTCTAAGCCTTTTGTTACCTTGTTCAGTGAATGGTGAAGCATGTAATTCCAAAAGACCTTTCAGTCCTCTTTTTTACAGTAAATCTTATGCTAGAAATTAATGTCGACCTACTTTGATCCTAAAGTAGTTGCTGCTTAACTATGTGCCCAAAGCTGTAATTAAGTTAGAATGCATGATGTCTTTATGCTAGAAAGAATGCAGAGAAAATTTCCGAATACAGTGCCCTCCATAATGTTTGGGACAAAGACCCATCATTTATTTATTTGCCTCTGTACTCACAATTTGAGATTTGTAATAGAAAAAAAATCACATGTGGTTAAAGTGCACATTGTCAGATTTTAATAAAGGCCATTTTTATACATTTTGGTTTCACCATGTAGAAATTACAGCAGTGTTTATACATTGTCCCCCCATTTCAGGGCACCATAATGTTTGGGACACAGCAATGTCATGTAAATGAAAGACATGTTTGGTATTTTGTTGCATATCCTTTGCATGCAATGACTGCTTGAAGTTTGTGATTCATGGACATCACCAGTTGCTGGGTGTCTTCTCTGGTGATGCTCTGCCAGGCCTGTATTGCAGCCATCTTTAGCTTATGCTTGTTTTGGGGGCTAGTCCCCCTTCAGTTTTCTCTTCAGCTTATAAAAGGGATGCTCAATTGGGTTCAGATGGGGTGATTGACTTGGCCACTCAACAATTGATCCATTTTTAGCTTTGAAAAAACTCCTTTGTTGCTTTAGCAGTATGTTTGGGATCATTGGCTTGCTGTAGAATGAACCGCCGGCCAATGAGTTTTGAGGCATTTGTTTGAACTTGAGCAGATAGGATGTGTCTATACACTTCAGAATTCATTATGCTACTACCATCAGCAGTTGTATCATCAATGAAGATAAGTGAGCCAGTACCTTCAGCAGCCATACATGCCAGGCCATAACACCCCCACCACCATGTTTCACAGATAAGGTGGGATGCTTTGGTTCTTGGGCAGTTCCTTCTCTCCTCCATACTTTGCTCTAGCCATCACTCTGATATGTTAATCTTCGTCTCATCTGTCCACAAGACCTTTTTCCAGAACTGTGGTTGCTCTTTTAAGTACTTCTTGGCAAACTGTAACCCAGTCATCCCATTTTTGCGGCTAACCAGTGGTTTGCATCTCGCAGTGTAGCCTCTGTATTTCTGTTCATGAAGCCTTCTGCGGACAGTGGTCATTGACAAATCCACACCTGAAGAGTGTTTCTGATCTGTTGGACGGGTTTTGGGGGATTTTTCTTTATTATAGAAAGAATTCTTCTGTCATCAGCTGTGGAGGTCTTCCTTGGCCTGCCAGTCCCTTTGCGATTAGTAAGCTCATCAGTGCTCACTTTCTTCTTAATGATGTTCCAAACAGTTGATTTTGGTAAGCCAATGGTTTGGCTGATGTTTCTAACACTTTTAGTCTTGTTTCGCAGTCTCATAATGGCTTCTTTGACTTTCATTGGCACAACTTTGGTCCTCATGTTGATAAAAAGCAATAAAAGTTTCCAAAGGTGATGGAAAGACTGGAGGACAGACTAGGTGCTGAGAGCTCTCTTATACCTGCATTAAGGAGGGAATTAAACACACCTGAGCAATTACAAATGCCTGTAAAGCCATGTGTCCCAAACATTATGGTGCCCTGAAATGGGGGGACTATGTATAAACACAGCTGTAATTTCTACATGGTAAAACAAAAATGTATAAAATTGGCCTTTAATAAAATCTGACAATGTGCACTTTAACCACATGTGATTTTTTTTTTCTATTACAAATCTCAAATTGTGGTGTACAGAGGCAAATAAATAAATGATGGGTCTTTGTCCCAAACATTATGGAGGGCACTGAATGTTGTCAGGACTGGAGGGGTTGTCAGGACTGGAGGGGTTGGATCGGCTTTATTCCTTGGAGCACAGGATTGTGAGGGGTGATCTTATAGAGGTGTATAAAATCATGAGGGGAATAGATAGGGTGAATGCAGAGACTGTTACCCAGGATAGGTTAATCAAACACCTGAGGACAGATTTAAGATGAGGGGAAGATTTAATAGGAACCTGAGGGACAACTTTTTCACAGTGTGGTGGGTATATGGCTTGAGTTGCCAGAGAAGATAGTTGAGGCAGGTGCAATAATAGCATGTAAAAGACATTTGGACAAGTATATGGTACAAATAGACAAATTGAACTAACTTAGATGGGGCATTTTGTTCGGCATTGATGACTTGGGCCTGTTTCCGTGCTGTATGACTCTAAGCTGCAGTTTTAAGACTTTCCTGTAATTGGACCTTGGTCTTAATCACATTTCCAGAGTTTTCCTTCAGTTGCAGTACTGGTCTGCAGTTGACCATGGCAGTGGAGAAGGCTGAGGGACAGCACAGCAAATGCCATGCAAAAAGGTCACTTGGTCTAGCCAATATAGAGGAGGGTACATTGCGATCTTCCGGTTGCATGTCATTTCAACTCCACTTTCTATTTTGATATCAGCCTGTCTATCCTCTGCTGCCATATGAAAGCCAAACACACACAGGAAGAATAGCGCTTCGTATTCCACATCAATCCCAAATTCATGTTTCATGTATTACACTAATCGCTGTGTTGTCTTTACTTTTCTACCAACTCATCCAGGGTCCCTCTTTTTTCACCTTTTCCATCCTTCCGCACACCCCGTCATTACCTAGACTCATCAACCCAGTTAGTGTTATCACCAGAATTTGATAACTTGACCCAAGTTTTGACATCTTCTGACATTCATAAATGCTTTCTGTAGGATGTCACTTCATGGTAATAAGGAATAACATATTTCCTGATTTTTGTTGTTGTTGCTTTTATTGAAGTGCAGAAGCCAATAATAAACATTCCTGTCATACATACTTATGGAGGTAGACTGCTTCAGTGCCGCCTGGTCATTCTTGAACCTTCTTGGTCGGTGTTCTTGAGTTTAACACTTGTCATCCTACATTTCACATTGGAAAGGGATAAAACAAGACCATGCATTTATTTTTCTACACTGCTCATCGGGTGAATATAAGATATTTACATGAAATAATTATGGAAAGAATTTCTTATGTATGCTTCATTTGAATAATTTTCTCAGGTGGAAACTGAAACAAATATTCTTCAAGATGGCTCACTTGTTGATCTTTGCGGAGCCACTCTTCTGTGGAGAACAGCAGATGGCTTATTCCTTACTCCTACTCAAAAACACATTGAGGCTCTTCGACAGGAGATAAATGCTGCCAGACCTCAGTGCCCGGTTGGTCTTAACACCTTAGCATTTCCCAGCATTAATCGCAAGGACATTGTGGAAGAGAAACAGCCATGGGCTTACCTCAGCTGTGGGCACGTCCATGGTTACCACAATTGGGGACATCGCAGTGATACAGAAGCCAATGAGCGAGAATGTCCCATGTGCAGAACTGTGGGTCCATATGTACCTCTTTGGCTGGGTTGTGAAGCAGGATTTTATGTGGACGCAGGCCCTCCAACACATACATTTAGCCCATGTGGACATGTGTGTTCTGAAAAAACAGCAAAATATTGGTCACAAATTCCATTACCACATGGTACTCATGCATTCCATGCAGCGTGCCCTTTCTGTGCAATCCAACTAAATGGAGAACAAGGCATCATTAAACTAATTTTCCAGGGACCAATTGACTGATGAAGAGTTGAAAGACGACGATCGAACCGTTTTGAGAAATACTGTGAAAATAATCCACTGTCACTGTATCTCTGCTATTCCTGGTTAATCTTTTGTAAAGGTTTTGGGGAAAGGTGGGGAGACAGTGAGTAGATTGGTGTGGGATGCGTGTTTCAGTGATGCAGATGATTAATAAGTGTTTTATGGGTGAGGGTTTAGAGGTGCCATTCATAAAAGCCAGAACTAAAAATGAGAGTTCTCCTATTGTTCTAACCTATTTTGCTACAATGTGTCCTTTGTATAGTTTTATAATTTATATGGTTTTAATATATTATGTTATATGCTTGAACGGCCTGTCAGGATAAAGCTGTAAATCATTTTATGGCTATAGTGTAATCTTAGCAGTAAATTATTTACTTACTTAGAGATGCTTTCTTTTAGTAAGAACATTTAGTAATGATCATTCACTGCAGTTTGGTTTAAATTCTCAGGTGTGTAGGTAAATATTGAGAAGGAAAATTCTGCACAGAGATCAATGGCAAGGTGAATTAGTATTTTCTACCTTCTGAAATATTCTGTAAAAGCTTTAAAAATATTTTGCAAATGTGTTGCTGAAAGTCTTAGCAATATTGTACTATGATTACACTTATTTTTGAATAAAGGGATCATCTGTGAAATCCTACTCCATCTTCAGGTACACAGGGAAATATTGTGACAATTTAATTGAAACTGAATTATGAATTTTGTTTTTACTGTTGTGTACCAGTTATATTTTTACCATTTGCAGTCTAATCTTCATTGTGACTTTGATACTATTTATAGTCCCAATGATTGCTGCTCCTTATGTTACTTAAATTGCCCATCTTCTGTTCTGTCCATATTCAATATATCAAACTGCAAATACCTGCATAAATATCTTTAACGATTCAAGGATGGAAGTTATAATTGATAGCACAGCTGAGTAGCATGAATATTAAAAGGAATTGAGCTGTGATCCTAAATTAATGACAGGTTGTAATAATCCAGAATCTTTGCAACTTCCTAAATGGAAAGATTATCCAGAATTTTTAATCGTTTAACAGCCGAATCATAATTAAAATATTTATTTATAATGCAGATGTAGCTTTTGAAATGTATGCTAATATTTCCCCAGGGTTATTTTGCAATTCTTTTGGGTAAATCATGTTGTTTAGAATGTATGAAAGTGGAGATGTAACTTGGTAAATATAGTATTTACCAAGGTAAAAAAAACTGATTCAGGATACAAATGCATTTTTTCTCTTCTTGCATTGAGGTGCTTTTGGTAAAGATACTATTATTTTCACAAACGAGTATCTTGAAACTATAAAAATCACTCACATGGCAGAATGAAAATCTATCTGAATTTATAAAACTTTTGTCTGTGTAATGCTTGCAATTACTTCATTGAGGTTAAGCAGATTTGCATATCTGACTTATTGACTCCCTGTCGATAGAAATTGATTGTTTTATTTGCTTATTATGTACAGAACAATTTGGAGACTTGAGTAGGACATGTTTCTGAATGTGGCATTATCCATATTTTTACAATTTCCAAATTTTCAGTGTGGATCAAAAGTCAAGTGACCAGATATTACCCTTTAGGATCTTGTACATTAATTTCAATTACCACTGATACTTTCCATTACGTGGAAATATGCTCATGGAAATTCAGTAAAGATTAATATATTTATTTGCCTTTTTATATTTTATAACGTTGTTGATTGTCCATAATTGAGCATTACAATATGTTAAAAAAGACACCGGGATTATTGGATTTAACCTTTGCTTAATTCCACTGCGGATAATTCCAGGTGACTGACCCTGGTAACAAACGTGTTCTGTTTTTACAGAGGCAGTTAGTTGATTTTGTCAGTAAGTTGTAAAATATTCAATATAGTAACCATACCCCCTCGGTAATGGATGACATCAAAAGCACATAAGATTGATAAGAAAGAATGATTACTAAAAGTGGAGAGAGGAAACTTGTTCTACCGTTCATAGGAATGATTGATTGTCTGTATGTTGGACTTTTCAATTTAATATTATGGAAGCTCATTCACATGTAAGGGTGTCCAAAAAGAGGCTGTTCATAATCCGGGGTCGGCCAGTATAAAAAAGATTAACTATTGAAGGACTAACTAAGTATTGTAGTGGTGTTGAGCACTCAGCAACATAATGATAAATCTTGTTGGAAAAATCCAGTATTACAAAATAGTCGAAGTTCTTGCAAAGTTGTTCGAAAGGTCCATGTTGATTTTGTCAGTATTCTGCACAAATGTTAATCTTGTCACTTGATCTGCAGGAAACTCCATTTGTTATAACAACAGTGGAGGATTAAAATTGCAATCGTCAGTGCAGAGATGGCCTTTTTTGATTATTTTTTTTTCCCGATTGTCACAGCAATGCTAATTTCTGAAGAGTTTACTGATTACATTTTGGGGTTATTGCCTCTTCAGGTGTACACCATTGAAATTTCCTCAGTTAAAATATAAATAACATTTGGTTTGGTAAAGAATCTTGCCTAGGATGCTAATTGATTTCTTGTGATGTATCACATGCTAATAAAGGCATTTGCAAAAATGATTGCGTATTGCATATATTTTAGTTTGCATTCGGATTTTGCTTTGCATCACTTTTATACTTAGCAATAAGTAAGAAGCGTTAGAATGATGAGATTTTAAAAAATGTGTTGCTTCATGTCATTCACAGCAGTAGGAAATATAATAATCCCAAAGCAATAAAAAGGAACAACGTTATCCCTGAAAACATTACTTCTACAAATCTTTCCCAGTCTTTGACCATCTAAGGTAAAATGTGACGGTAGTTTTAACTTTCAATCATTGCTCAAATAAAACAATAATTGAGATGCCGTCCATTATTTATCTTACTTCAATTTACTTCAGGGGAAATAATTGTTGGTGATTGTTCTGATTATCACCCATTTTATAGTTCCAAAAATATATATATTTTGCTCTCTTGAAGATCTCAACTTTGGATTGTGCATATTACATCCTTAAGAATGAAAATGAATCACTGGTTACCTTAGGTCAAAATACTACTTCCGGTTGATTTGAATCAAAAGTGAACTACATTCTCTTTCCCATGGAGTCTTTTCACTTATTATTAATCCAAGAATATTCACACTCGTAATTCAATATTTTTTATTTTTTCATGAGACCTCATCCGTCTTTCTCTTCTTTTTGTTTAAATTAAAGTAGTTGGCTAGTTGCAAAATATAGTTTGATACTTTTGAAAACATTTTTGTTGCTTAAATGTTTTAATGTCATACTCTTGCTGATAATTGTGCTGAACAGCAGGAACAATGATCCTTGAAAATGGAGAAAAATAGAACAGATATTCTATAAATATTTTTATATTCAGGGAATTTTTTTAGTTAAGACCAATGTAGGTTCCTTACAAACAGAAACAGGAGAAATTATATAGAATGTAGAACAGAACAGCACAGGAGCAGGTCCTTCAGAGGGATCTTGGAATCCAAGTCCATAACTCCCAGAAAATGTCTGTCCCAAACATGATGCCAAGACCAACTCTTATTTGCCTGCACATAATCCATATCCCCACATTCCCTGCAGAGCCATGTGTCTATCCAGAAGCCTCTTAAATGTCATTATCATATCTGCCTCCACCAGCAGTGCATTCCAGGCACTCACCACCGTTTGTGTAAATAGACTTGCCCCACGCATCTCCTTTCGACTTTGCCTCTCTCACCTTAAAGCTATGCCCTCTAGTATTTCCTCCCTGGGGAAAAGGGTTCTGACTGTCTCATAATTTTACATACTATCAGATTTCTCCTCAACTTCCAGCGTTCCAGAGAAAACAAAGTCTGTCCAAACTCTCACTGTAGTTAACACCCCTAATCCAGGCATCATTTTGGTAAACCTCTTCTGCTCCCTTTCTAAAGCCTCCACGTCGTTCCTGTAGTGGGGCGACCTACCTGCACACAATACGACCAAATGCGACCTAACTTAAGCTGATTTCTTGATCGTTATACTCAATGCCCTGACCAAGAAGGCAAACATACTATTTGCCTTCTTTATCACTCTACCAACTTGTGTTGCCACTTTCATGGAGTTATGGACATGAAATCCTAAGATCCCTCTATACATCAATGCTGTTAAGGATCTTGCCATTAATTGTATATTTTCCCCTTACATTTGACCTCCCAAAGTTTACCACTTCACATTTGCTCAGATTAAACTTCATCTGTCATTTCTACAACTGATCTATATCTCGCTGTATACTTTTGACAGCCTTCCACAGTTCCCAACCCCAGCAATCTTGGTGTCATCGGCAAATTCACTAACTGACCCGCCCACATTTACTCTAAGTCGGTTATATAGGAATACTTTATTGTCACGTGACTAGGCACAGTGAAATTATTTGCTGCATACCCAATGTATACAAATAGCAGCCACCTATGGCGCTGACAAAGTTACAAAGTAGGCCGGCTCCTCCATTTGTTCTCTTCCCCCCCCCCCCCACAGTGGTTCTCCCACGCCCAGGTCCCCATTGTCCATTGTTCTCCCCCCCTCCCCAATTGTCCATTGTTCTCCCTCCACCTCCCTCACGGTGGTCCCCCCACGCCAGGTCCTCCATTGTTCTTCCTCTCCCCCTTCACGGCAGTCCCCCCACGCCGGGTCCTCCGTTGGTCTCCGCCTCCCCCCTCACGGCTGTCCTCCACGCAGGGTCCTCCATTATTCTTCCCCTCCCCCCTCACCGTGGTCCACCACGCTCTCATCGACCATCCACCGCCGGTCGACCCGTGAGGCATTCCCGCCGCCGCGAGGCTTCACCACCGCCGACGCCCCATCGTCGCGGTGGTGAATATATCACAATTCAGAGGTTCCAGCACAGATCCCTGAGGAATGCAGTAGATCACAGACCACCAGGCTGAATATTGTCCTTCCACTACAACCCTTTGTCTGCTATCAGTAAGCCAGTTCTCAATCCAACTGACCAAGTCACTATTAATCCTGTGCATCTTAATCTTCTGCATCACCCTACATGGTGGACTTTTTCAAATGCCTTACTAGGATCCATGTAGACAACATCCACCGCCTTGCCCACATTGATCACTAGAGCCAGCATTTTGCCATAAATGCCATAAGTGCCTTTTCATGCCTTTTTTGATGATTTCAGGAAGATAATGCCCTTTTCACGATTGAGTGCCTAAATCAGCCTTTTTTGCCGTTTTAACGTAACTTACAAGAAAATTTACACCACCGGGTCGAAACCCGGCTGTAAGTGGGTGTTAAGTGGTGATTGGAGAGGGGTGCATGGGAAAGGGTCCAGTCTTTGCAAACTGGAGTCGTGCTTTAAGTAGGTGTGAAGTGGTGATTGGGGAGGAGTAGGTGGGGATGGGTCCAGTCTTTTCAAACTGGAGTCAAGCTGTGTGTAGATGTGAAGTGTTGGTTGGGGTTACCAGGGTTAAGTTTCTGTTTATCGAAACTGCAGTAGAACTCGTTCAGGTCGTTGGTCAGCTGACGATTGTCCAAGGAGCAGGGGGGTTTTCTCTTGTAGCTTGTGATTTCTTGCAAGCCCTTCCACACTGAAGAAGAGTCATTTGCTGAGAACTTGCTCCTCAACTTCTCAGAGTACCTTTCCTTGGCAGCTCTGATTCCTCTTCTTAGCTTGTACTTGGCCTGCCTGTAGAGGTCTGCATCCCCGCTCCTGTAGGATATACCCCTGCAAGCGTCAAAATGCCTAAAGTCAAGTCAACGCCATGTAAAAAACGGAACGATTTGGTGAGAGTGTACGGGAGTGATATATTCTCTACAGACAATTGTGTGCTCTTTTGCAACGCATGTGATAAAGCAGTGAATCATGTGAAAAAATATTTTATCTCCATGCATGTACAGACAGCTAAACACAAGTTGGCGGCAGAGAAACAGAAGGTAGGAAATATGCAAGCTTGTCTCCTCACAACATTTACTGCTGGCTCCAATCGCAAATCTGAGTTTGAGTGATCTGTGCAACGCATTCATTGATGCTGGAATTCCACTGTGGAAATTGGAAAACAAATCTCTCAGAGGTTTTTTAGGGAAATACACATAGGAACATATACCAAGTGAGTCATCAATACGGAAAAATTATGTTGACAGCAACTTCAACATTGTTGTGCAGAAAATTAGAGATGAAGTTGCATGCAACAAAATATGGATCTCAATAGACGAGATAACATGCTGTGGGTAGATTTGTTGCCAATGTGGTTATTGGTACACTGGAGGCAGGTCAACCATCAAAGGAGTATTTCTTGTCATCGGAAGTATCGGAGAAGTCAAAGAGCTGAACTATTGCTCAGTTGTTTACATCTTAACTTGCTGTACTTTGTACTTAAAGTTCCTGGCGATGTAGGTGAAGACATACAAGGAAAATGTGAGAAGGTGATTTTAGCTAACAAAGATCTTGAAGAAATACGAAACACAGCTAAAGTTCTCAAAGGTAGTTGTAATGCACAAGATATCGACATGAATGTAGAGTTTGTAGCTTGTTTCAGGTATGCACCAGTGACCTCAGCTGGGGTAGAAAGAAGTTTATCACAACTGTAGCATATTCTGTCTGACAGACGGCATAGTTTAACACCAGATAATTTGAAAAAATGCTGGTAGTTATGTGCAACCATGCAACTTTGGTCATTTAATGTAGTATACCTTTATGATTATCATTTTTAACCATATTTTGGTGGTGGAAATAAATGCCTGTTTATGCCTTTTTTGTCTATATATGCCTTTTTTGTAATTTTATTATGCCTTTTTGCCTGCCTATTTCATAGATTTTTAGCGCCTAAACATCCTGGCTCTATTGATCACCTTCATCACTTCCTCAACTTAATCAAAGATGGCAGCCCATATAAATATAAGCTTTAGTTCAGTCTTCACAAAGGAGGACATAAATAACAATCCCAGGGATATGGAGAACACAATGTCTGGAGAAAGGGAGGAATTAAGTGTTAGCAGGGAAATTAATACACCTCTTGTTTTGACTTATTACCGGCCATACTTTGTCCTGCCTCTCCCTTTTTCTAGCTTTCTTTTAGCCCCCTATAATCAGTCTAAAGAACGGTCTCGACCTTAAAGACACATGTCTATGTTCTCCAGAGATGCTGCTGACCTGCTGAGTTACTCCAGCACTTTGTGTCCTTTGAGGACATAGTGTCCTTTTGAGTGCAGAGCAATAAATTTTCAGGTCCTAATAGTCTGTTTCACAGATCATTTAAGGAAGTGGCCTAGAAATGCACTAAATATATTTTCTAAATATTTCCAACATTCCTCAGACTTTGCAACAATTACAATAGATTGGACAGTAGCTAATGTAACATCAAAATTTAAGAAAGGAGGGAGAGTAAACAGTGAACCATTGCCCAGATAGCCTGACACCAGTGGTGGGAAAATGTTGGCGTCAATAATAAAATATGTCATATAGCACATAGGGAAACATGACAGGATCAGACAAAGTCAAAGATAGACACACAATGCTGAAGTAACTCAGCGGGACAGGCAGCATTTCTGGAGAGAAGGAATGGGTGACGTTTGTCAGACAAAGTCAACTTGTATTGATAAAAGGGAGATAATTCATGACATGTCTACAGGAACACTTTGACTAACTGGCCGAGAAGTTGAGGTAGAATTCACCAGTTGAGGTGGATGTGGCATATTTGAATTGACAGAAATCTTTTGATAAGGTCCCACAGAAGAGATAAGATTGCAAAATTAAATTGAAGTAGGGATAACTTGCTGATAGGAATACAATACTGGTTGGTTGATAGGATGCATAGAGTAGGAATAAACAAGAGATTCCGGACACCGTTTGATGGAATGTTGAGCAAAAAGCAAACTTCTGTTGGAACCCAGCAGGTCAGGTAGCAGATGTGGAGGGAAATGTTGTTTGTTAATTTTCCTCTATAGCTGCATCTTCACTTGCCAGTTCCTCCAATATATTATTTTTATGTAGGAATAAACAAGATTTTTTTGAATGGCAGGTAAGAGTGTGGTACGAATGAGATTCGTTATGGGATCCCAGCAAATCAATGATATATATTAATTATTTGGATGAGGGAATAATGTTCTAGTTTCTAGGTGACACAAAACTGAGTGTCAAAACTTGAAGATCTGGGTTGATTTGGACAAGTTGAGGGAGTGGGCAGATACATGCTAGATGCAGTATAATGTAGGCAAAAAAAGGTTATTCACTTTGTTGGTAAACACAGGGAGGCAGAATCTTATCTGAATGGTGATAGATTGGGAAAGGTGGAGGTGCCACGAAACAAGGCTAGATTGTATTCTAATTTTTAGGTTTCTGCATCCACTGAAATGGATAACTTTAAACTTTCCCTCATTGTACAATATTTATGGGCCCACTCACTTTTGTATCTTCTGCCTGACGGAAGAGAGAATTACAGCACCTGCAATTTTTTGCTTCAATTATTTTGTTAATAATTGAAAAGAGGGTTACCACCTTGTCATGGTGGAGAAGCTTGCGTGTTCCTAAGACCATGAGAGCTAAACCATCTGTGGCCATGCTCCTGGCAGAGTCACCTACGGCAGGCAGATCAAGGGGAAGGTTCCTGATAAAGCACATCCAGGAAGAAGATCTTAACTGTGAAACAGGCAGATAATATTGGCTGGCCAATCAGTGGAGCACCACAATGGCTGAGAAGGCAGAAGAAGACTGCAGCAGGGAGAGACTCCCAAACGTTGTGGTCCATGATGTTGGAGCTATTATGTCAATGTCAAGGACCGTGTGGTGGCTGTCCGTGCATCAAACCCCCCCCCCCCCTCCATGTTAAAAGATGTCGCAGACAGGCATCCACCAGGAGGGACAAAAAATCTGTGGCTCCAAGATCAGCCTCTTCAGCCCTTTCAAGACCTACGGATAAGATTCACCAGGTGGACAATCATACTCGACTTCGAGTGATTGACATTGATGAAGGCAACTACCTGCATTGTGAGGACGGGTAACCTGATAATAATCCACACCACACGCCAAGCAACTACAGACCCATTTCTAAACTGCCTTTCCTCTCAAAAGCCCTTGAAAAGGTAATTTTAAGTCAACTTATACCTTACCTTCACCAAAACACTATCTTGGAAACTTTCCAATCAGGTTTCAGGGCTCACCATAGCACAGAGTCTGCCTTGTTGAAGGTACACAATGACCTACTGCTCACCGTTGACTCCGGCGACTGTGCAATTCTGCTCCTTCTTGACCTCAGCGCAGCATTTGATACTGTCGGCCACACCATCCTAATTGACCGTCTCCGGTATGGGGTTGGTATTGATGGCACTGCCCTGAGCTGGTTCATCTCCTACCTCAAAGGTAGGAGTTTCTCGACTAACATAGGAAACTCTTTCTCCTCCCCAGCTAATCTCTGCTGTGGGGTTCCACAAGGTTCCATCCTTGGCCCCATTCTCTTCTCCCTGTATATGCTCCCCTTAGGCCAAGTCATTGAAAAGCACGGCATTTCCTTCCATTGCTACGCAGACGATACACAACTCTATCTCCCCCTGAAGCCCAAAACCCAATCAAATCTGCTTAACCTTACCCACTGCCTCGAGGATATAAGTGTTGGATGGCCCAGAACTTCCTCCAACTAAACGAGAGTAAGTCTGAGGTCATCCTTCTCGGCCCCTCGGACTCAATCAAAATGATAGCAGGCAGCCTTGGAAGCCTTACCCCACTACTCAAACCTCACATCAAAAACCTTGGCGTGATATTTGACTCAGCACTGAAATTTGACAAACAAGTCAATGCTGTGGTAAAAGCTAGCTTCTTTCAGCTTCGGACGATAGCTAAAATAAAACAATTCCCCCAGTTTGATGACCTCGAAAAGATCATCCACACATTCATCTCCTCCCGCCTAGATTACGGCAACTCCCTTTACACTGGCATCAGCCAATCTTCCCTGTCCCGCCTGCAACTGGTCCAAAACGCCGCAGCGAGACTCCTGACGGGCACCCGAAAAAGGGATCACATCACCCCGATCCTGGCCTCTCTCCACTGGCTCCCTGTGCGGTTCCGTATAAACTTCAAGATCCTCCTCCATGTCCACAAAGCCCTCAATGGGCTTGCCCCCACCTACATAAAAAGTCTTCTCACCCACCACTCCACCTCCAGGCCCCTCAGATCGGCCGACTTGGGGTTGCTGAATATCCCACGGTCTAGGCATAAGCTCAGGGGCGACCGCGCCTTTGCGGTTGCAGCCCCTAGACTGGAACAGCATCCCCTTTCCCATCAGAACTGCCCCCTCCATCGACTCTTTTAAGTCGAGACTAAAAACGTATCTATACTCCCAAGCCTTTCCTGACGTCCTCTGAGTGAGGGCTACATGTATATATGTACAGTGGCTTGCAAAAGTTTTCATACCCCTTCAACTTTTCCACATTTTGTCACGTTACAACCACAAACGTAAATGTATTTTATTGGGATTTTATGTGATAGACCAACACAAAGTGGTGCATAATTGTGAAGTGGAAGGAAAATGATACATGGTTTTCACATTTTTTTACAAATAAAAAACTGAAAAGTGTCGCGTGCAAAAGTATTCAGCCCCCCTGAGTCAATACTTTGTAGAACCACCTTTCACTGCAATTACAGCTGCAAGTCTTTTGGGGTATGTCTCTACCAGCTTTGCACATCTAGAGACTGAAATGTTTGCCCATTCTTCTTTGCAAAATAGCTCAAGCTCAGTCAGATTGGATGGAGAGCGTCTGAACAGCAATTTTCAAGTCTTGCCAGAGATTCTCAATTGGATTTAGGTCTGGACTTTGACTGGGCCATTCTAACACATGAATATGCTTTGATCTAAACCATTCCATTGTAGCTCTGGCTGTATGTTTAGGGTCGTTGTCCTGCTGGAAGGTGAACCTCTGCCCCAGTCTCAAGTCTTTTGCAGACTCTAACAGGTTTTCTTCCAAGATTGCCCTGTATTTGGCTCCATCCATCTTCCCATCAACTCTGACCAGCTTCCCTGTCCCTGCTGAAGAAAAGCATCCCCACAGCATGATGCTGCCACCACCATGTTTCACAGTGGGGAAGGTGTGTTCAGGGTGATGTGCAGTGTTAGGTTTCCGCCACACATAGCGTTTTGCATTTAGGCCAAAAACATCAATTTTGGTCTCATCTGACCAGAGCACCTTCCTCCACATGTTTGCTGTGTCCCCCACATGGCTTGTGGCAAACTGCAAACGGGACTTCTTATGGCTTTTTTTCAACAATGGCTTTCTTCTTGCCACTCTTCCATAAAGGCCCGATTTGTGGAGTGCACGACTAATAGTTGTCCTGTGGACAGATTCTCCCACCTGAGCTGTGGATCTCTGCAGCTCCTCCAGAGTTACCATGGGCCTCTTGGCTGCTTCTCTGATCAATGCTCTCCTTGCCCGGCCTGTCAGTTTAGGTGGACGGCCATGTCTTGGTAGGTTTGCAGTTGTGCCATACTCTTTCCATTTTCGGATGATGGATTGCACAGTGCTCCGTGAGATGTTCAAAGCTTTTGATATTTGTTTATAACCTAACCCTGCTTTAAACTTCTCCACAACTTTATCCCTGACCTGTCTGGTGTGTTCCTTGGGCTTCATGATGCTGTTTGTTCACTAATGTTCTCTAACAAACCTCTGAGGCTTTCACAGAACAGCTGTATTTATACTGAGATTAGATTACACACAAGTGGACTCTATTTACTAATTAGGTGACTTCTGAAGGCAATTGGTTGCACTGGATTTTATTTAGGGGTATCAGAGTAAAGGGGGCTGAATACTTTTGCACGCGACACTTCAGTTTTTTATTTGTAAAAATATTTGAAAACCATGTATCATTTTCCTTCCACTTCACAATTATGCGCCACTTTGTGTTGGTCTATCACATAAAATCCCAATAAAATACATTTACGTTTGTGGTTGTAACGTGACAAAATGTGGAAAAGTTCAAGGGGTATGAATACTTTTGCAAGCCACTGTATGTAGTTTGTTTTGTTTCTGCTATTCTTATAACAAATGTAAAGCACTTTGGCCAACGAGAGTTGTTTTTTTAAATGTGCTATATAAATAAATGTGACTTGACTTGACTACTGTTTGCAGCTCTGCCAGAACAGCTTGGCTGCTGGTGTGGCTTGTTACAGACCACACATCTTCAATACTGCAGCTGCGAAGTTGTGTGGTCGTTAGGCATTTCCTGCTTCCAATCCTCAGTCATTTCTTGACATCATGTAAAGTGAATTGTATTGTCTGAACACTTATTTGTTGGAACCTTTGGAGCAGCTGGAACCAAATATTTAATGGATTTGCCACTTCTGACCGAAGATGCTTGCAAACGTAATGTGACTATGACACACTTGGTTGGCTCTCCCATCATTCAGGATGAGAGTCTTTTGAAGTCTCCACTTCTCATTGTTGAGTTGTACCCGTAACGGGCCTAAAGGTGCAGGAGATAAAAATGTAATTGTCTTGATTCCCAGTGCTTATGACAATTAAACACTTTTGAAATGACTCTTGACTCATTACCTGATTAATTGTGTAGGAAGGAACTGCAGATGCTGGTTTAAATCGAAGATACTCAAAAATCTGGAGTAACTTGGCGGGACAGGCAGCATCTCTGGAGAAAGTAATGGGTGACGTTTCGGATCGAGACCCTTCTTCTGGTCTGAAGAAGGGTATCGACCCGAAACGTCACCCATTCCTTCTCTCCTGAGATGCTGCCTGTCCCGCTGAGTTACTCTAGCATTTTGTGTGTGTATTTTTTCCACATGGTGCTTTTTCTCTGCAACAGGCATGTTATTCTGTGACGTCAGAAGTATGTTGCCTTAATTTAAGTATGCCTGAAGCTTGGTCTCCTGCCAAGATGGTAATGGTAGAATGAATGAATTATCTCAGGAGGTGATGTTATGGATTGTGGTGGAATACAGTTTTGTTGATGACTTTGATATCCTCGTGGGTGTCTGGTTTTAAGCTGTTCGGTACAGTTAGAGTCTATTGCATTTTACATGCTGGGAGTGCTACACAACCTCAGTTGTGGATGGGTATGAGAACGATGCACTGCCTAGTTCTACCTATTGTCATGGATAGATGCACTCTGAAACATGCAATTTGGCAAGGTTAAGGTCCTATCACCATCTCTCACCTTTACTGCATACCCAATCGCTATGACTTGGTAGCTATGTCCTGTGGGACTCAGGGCAATGGTAGTTTCATTCTTGGCAATGGCCATTCAGGGTTCTTTAATGTCCCTAAGTTCTGCAATTATCCTAAATAAATGAACTGCAGTTTCCAACTTGGAAACAGAGCCACACAGCATTGAAAGAGGCCTTTCAGCTCAACTTGCCCACACTAACCAACACGCCCCTACTACACGAATCCCACCTGCCAGCATTGGGCGGAAGTGGCGGCGCTGTTGAACAGCTGCGGCTCGCCTGCAGTCCGTCTGTTTTTACTTTTTGTTGTTTTCTTTTGTCCTGTTTTAGTTAAATTTTAGTTTATTGGGTTGTGTATGTGTGGGGGGGGGTGAAACATGATTTTTGTCTCTTCGGGGGAATGCGACTTTTTCTTGTCGTATTTCCCTTCTCTGCCTCCGTCTGTGCTGAGGCCTAATGGCGGAGCTGGCGGCCTCCAACTGCGACCGACCTCGATGCTCCGGAGGCAGAGCCAGGACTTACCAACGCGAGGCTGGCCGACTTCAGGGCCGCGGTGGCGTTCCGGCGGTGGCGACCAAAGATACTGGTGGCGACCTGAATCCGGGGCTCGGCCGCGGCTGGCCCAGTGGACGACATCGTCGGGAGCTCGCAGGTCACAGGTGGGTGACCTGTTTTTCTGGAGCTCCCGCAACTACAGCTGCGTCCGCTGGACTGGAGGGCGGCAGCTTCGGCCACCCCGGGCCGTGGAGTTTGAACCGGCCCGTCGCGGAGCACGGATTCAGCCGCGGGACTGACTTACCATCACCCGGCGGGGTCACAACATCAGAAGCCTGGATCGCCTCAGCGCAGAGGGAGAACAAAGAGGGAAGAGACAGAGACTTTAAGACTTTTGCCTCCATCACAGTGAGGAGGTGCCTGGTGAAATCACTGTGGTGGATGGTAATTTGTGTTTATTGTGTGTTTTGTTATTTATTATTATATGTATGACTGCAGGCAACGGAATTTCGTTCAGACCGAAAGGTCTGAATAACAAATAAAGGAATCTATTTAGTCCACACCACCAGGGGCGCCGCACAATTGGCAGCCCCGCCAACAGTCTGTCTGTTTTTTTCGTCTTTTAGTACAAATTTTAGTGTGTGTTAATAGTTTGTGTAAATGTTCTCCAGTTTGTTTCGTATTGGGGGTTGGGGGAAACTTTCAGTTTCTTACCTTGCCGGAGATGAGATTATTTTCTGGATCGCATTCTCCGGTCGCTCTGCGGCCTACCATCGATGGAGCTGGATGCCTCCTCGGACTGACTTGAGCCCTACTTGCCTGGGATCGCTCCAGCCGCGCCCTGCGGACTTTGCCATCGTGAGCTCGCAGTCTCAGGAGAGGCTAGTCGGGAGCTCCAACATCACGGATTCGACCAGCCCCGACGCGGAATCCGATCACCGGCACGGGGGAGCTGTTCGCCCCGATGCGGAGGGCCCAGACGTCGCTGGCTACGGGAGTCAAGATTGTCCTGTAAACGGAGGGCTCGGGGGCCCCCGACCACGAGAGAGCTAAGGGAAGAGATTTGAACTTTTTTCGCCTTTCATCACAGTGGGGAATGTGGAAGAGTCACTGTGGTGGATGTTTATGTTAAAATGTGTTTTGTGTGTTCTGTTGCTTTTTATTGGTATGACTGACTTGGCAAATGAAATTCCTCATATGTTGCAAAACATACTTGGCTAATAAAGTGTGATTGTGATTGATTGTGATGTCCCTCCAAACTTATCCTATTCATGTATCTGTCCAAATGTTTTTTAAACATTGTGATAGTACCTGCCTCAATTACCTCCTCTTGCAGCTCGTTCCATATATCTACCCCACTGTGTGAAAAAGTTGTCCCTGAGGTTCCTATTAAATCTTTTCCCCCTCTCTTTAAACCTATGTCCTCTGGTTCTGGAATCCCCTGCTCTGGGTTAGACTCTATGCCTTTACCCTATCTAACATGATCTTGTATACCTCTATAAGATCACCCCTCACCCTCCTGCGCTCCAAGGAATAAAGTCCTAGCCTGCTCAACCTCTCCTTATAGCTCAGACCCTCGAGTCCTGGCAACAACCTCGTAAATCTTCTCTGCACCATTAGCAGCTTAAAATCTTTCCGACAACAGGTGATCAAAACTGAACACAACTATCTAAACGTGGTCCTACCGATGTCCAGTACAACTAACATGACCACTCAACTTCCATACTCAATACTCTGACTGATGAAGGGCAACATGAAGAATGTTGAGGGGTATTCCCAATGCCTATAGTATATGCTCAATTAGACAATGCTTAGTTATTTAAAATAGTGAACCTATACTTTGAGGCACAAGGGGTACAGTTTCTATAGTGATGAACTGTTGCCTCCTTCTTTTGAGAATACCCTGCGTTTCTTTATTTTTTTACAATATGAACACAATAATGATTCTTACTGGAGGCTTCAGTGATTCCAGTGTGGGAGAATACATGAGAAGGAAGTTTACAATCAATACAATACAATACAATACAATCAAGAAGTGTTACTTTCAAATTATAAGTTTTCCCACATTACCTTTGGCTTTGTATTCTCTTTACACATTACATTGTGTGGTACTTTCAAATTATAACTTTTCCCAGATTACCTTTGGCTTTGTATTCTCTTTACACATTACATTGTGTGGTGATATGTACGTCTAGATTCTACTATCTATCTAATGGATTCATCACAGATGGTCTAAGCCCTTCAGCCCTCAATGTCTGCTGACCATGATGCCAAGTTAAACTAATCTCTGCCTGCACATGGTCCATATCCCTCCATGTGGATCTCTGCAGCTCCTCCAGAGTTACCATGGGCCTCTTGGCTGCTTCTCTGATCAATGCTCTCCTTGCCCGGCCTGTCAGTTTAGGTGGACGGCCATGTCTTGGTAGGTTTGCAGTTGTGCCATACTCTTTCCATTTTCGGATGATGGATTGAACAGTGCTCCGTGAGATGTTCAAAGCTTGGGATATTTGTTTATAACCTAACCCTGCTTTAAACTTCTCCACAACTTTATCCCTGACCTGTCTGGTGTGTTCCTTGGGCTTCATGATGCTGTTTGTTCACTAATGTTCTCTAACAAACCTCTGAGGCCTTCACAGAACAGCTGTATTTATACTGAGATTAGATTACACACAAGTGGACTCTATTTACTAATTAGGTGACTTCTGAAGGCAATTGGTTGCACTGGATTTTATTTAGGGGTATCAGAGTAAAGGGGGCTGAATACTTTTGCACGCAACACTTTTCAGTTTTTTATTTGTAAAAAAATTTGAAAACCATGTATCATTTTCCTTCCACTTCACAATTATGCGCCACTTTGTGTTGGTCTATCACATAAAATCCCAATAAAATACATTTACGTTTGTGGTTGTAACGTGACAAAATGTGGAAAAGTTCAAGGGGTATGAATACTTTTGCAAGCCACTGTATGAGGGGAGCCATTTATTTTGCAAAAATACTCTGAAGAACTGCCTTTCCCAACATGACCTGTGACAGCAGAACAAAAAAGGTTACCACTCTCATTAAGATAAATTTGTATGTCAAGAAAAATTGTTATACCTGGACTGTGCCCGATAGTAGATGTTGCTGTTCTTTTCTTTTGAATCGCTTTCATTCTCATGTTATCTGTGATCCATGTAACTTCTGCTAAACACTTGGCGTTGAGAAAATAAATTTACGAGTAAAGAATATTGTACCTTCACAATCTAATTATGAATGAAGGTAAAAATATTGTTTTGCCATTTGTTTCTCTGCTGCTATCTCTTTCATGATTCCATACCTCTTTCAAAATCCATTTGTTTTCTGCATATGATTTATTTTTTGGAGTTTTATACTTGGTGAGAATTTTTGTGCTTGTTTGTAAATCTTTACTCTTGCTTAGCCACTTCATGACAGCAAGCCTCTATTCTAAAGCTCATGAAAATTCAGTAATTCAGCCTTCGTCTTGGTGAATGTGAGCACTGTTCCTTTTGAGCTGGCTGCACAATTTGGGCCATTACTGTACTTGAGAATGTTTCTCCTTCCATTGAATAGTCATTTAAGCAAATTGTTTTATACTCCTTTAAGTTAAGAGTATTACAAATTCAATTGATAGATGACATGAAATTGCTTGGCCACCATAGTTTCTATGTACTTGTTGTGTGCTGATTGCCCAGACTTTATTTCTGTAGATATTACAAAAGTAAAGGGAGGTCATTCAACAATCTGTCACTCTACTAACATGTAATATCTGACTACAGTAAAGTCAGTTGCATTTTATGATATTTCATTTTATTTCACTTGATAACAAGAGACCAGATATTTCAGAGACCAGAAGTAAAGAGGAGGGGAAAGATCCGTATTGTTCAGCATCTGTTCACAGTTAATGTGCAAGCTGCTTGCATATAAAGAAAACACGCTGAGGTGCCAATAAGTGCTTGAGGCTGAAATCAGCACAGTAGCAAAGAGGAACTGTCATTGATATCATTAAGTTAATGATTTTGGGCTGTCCCAAAATGCTTATTGTCAATAAAAATATTTGGAGGCATTACCACTCTTAAAGTGTTAAAAAATCTATTTTTTTTAATGTAACACAGGTGTGCAAGCAACAATGAAATGTATGTTTATTAGTAGTGTTGTTTGAGAGAGAACTGTTGGTCTTGACAGAGTTTTCAGTGCTGTTGGCGACATATTTATGTCACTTTTAAATCTTTACAGACATGAGTGTTTCATTTTTGAGAACCTAGCTATTAGAGGGATTATTTCTCCTGCATAGTTTGGTTGCTTCAAGCATAACTAAGTAATCTACATAATGAGGTTTTGCAGTATGTTTCTTGAATTGTTGAGGGAATCCCTTGGGCACTGATATTACAAATCCATTGTCTGATTGTTAACTTGAATTGCAATAGAACATAGAACAGGAACAGACCCTTTGGCCCGCAATATCTGTGCCGAACATGACGCCAAGATAAACTAATCTCTGCTTGCAAGTGATCAAGATCCCACCATTTCCATGTGTCTATCTAAAAGCCTCTTAAATGCCACTATCATATCCAACTCCATCACCACCCCTAACAGAGCCTCCCAGGCACCCATTACCTCTGTGTAGAACCAGCTTTCCCCATCGCATCTTTAAACTTTGCCACTCTCACCTTAAAACTATGCCCTCTAGCATTTGACATTTCTACCCTGGGAATAAGTTCTAATTTATCTCGGCCTCGAGTAATTTTATATCTACTACTATCAGGTCTCCCCTCAACTGCTGGCATGGGAAAACCAGAGAAAACATACAAGTTTGTCCAACCTCCCCTTATAGCTAATACCCACTAATCCAGGGAGCATTCTGGTAACCTCTTTCTGCACCCTTTCCAATGTGTGCACATCCTTCTTGTAATGGGCTGACCAGAACTGTACACAGTACTGCAAGTATGGTCTAACTGAAGCCTTGTACGTTTGCCAGGATAATCTGAACCTCTGGTACATATGCACATGTTTGCTCGATGCCAAAATCACTGAAAGATTCACCCTTCATGGAGTCCAGCAGAAGAGCACCAACATCCTGCAACTCCTCAGTGGTAATGAACCTGCACCATGTTACACCTGATATGGGATTCAATGGAGAGGGAGGACTATAGGCAAGAGAAGTAATAATAATTTGAATTAAATTAAAATTGTTATTAAATTGTTTTTATATTGATTAACAGACATTATTCACATACGTGCACATTAATTGACAGTTTGGCAGCTGGTTAATGTTATGTGCACAGCTTAACTTGTGAAGGTATGCCCCAACTGCCAGTACTCCAACCCATTACTACCCTGCACGCTGTTTAAGATGATTAATCACTGCGGTAAATGGAGCTTGGAATCACACTGGTGCAAATCTTCCACTGGAGCTATCTTGGAGAGTGCTGATATGTTTTGGCTCACTTAGACTCTAGCAATTTGTTCCATGTACAGGCCAAAAAAAGAAAACAAAGAGCTACGGGAAATAGTTGAGGCAGGTACAATAAGAACATTTAAAAGGCATTTGGACAGGTCTGTTGATTGGAAAGCTAACTACATACAAGTATCTGGGCCAAATACAGGCAATTGGGACTAGCTTAAATGGGGCCTATTTCCGTGTTTAATGATTCTATGATTGTGGTTCGGAGGACTCTGTCTCTGGCTGAGTGAAACACCATGAGGAACAGAGTCTGTGATTCAGTCTGAAACAGAGTGGTGGGGACAATTAAATAGAGGAAGAAGCTGGGCTAAAAGTACTTTTCACACCCCCCTCCTTTCCCCCAAGTGATTGACATGCAATCCTTTGAAATTTCTCAGCTGTTTCCATTTTTGCAGTGGGTGGTTGGGCCAACCTAAAAAGATCAGAAGGTTCATGTCAGTCACCTGCAAAGATTGACCACATGATCTTCAGTGCATAGTGATCACCAGGTCAAGACAGCTTCTTCTCACAACCATCAAGCTCTTCAACACTGCACAATAGCATATTCTTCTATGGGCTGTGTCCTTGGTTGCACATGGTTTTGCACAATTATGGTCACCGAGTATTCTGATTATTAATTTATGGTATTATTGATTATTATATATTTATCTGTTATTACATTTACTGGCCTGTTTGGCTGCAGTAAGAATTTAATTGTTCTTTACCGGACACATGTCATTTAAGCATACTTGGCAAATTCTATGAGGGCCAAGATTCAGCAGGTTCTTAACCAAAACTCAAATGACTGCTGAATTGCATTGGGACTTTGGCAAGGACAGTGAGTAGTGAGGGTTGCAGCCATATCCATGCAGAAATAGCTGGCCAGCATCTGGTTGCATGAACTCGTTGTTAAATATGATTGGAAAGATAACAGCAATTTTCTAATCACCACAGTTCATTCTTGAATATTACTCTGAACAACAATAATGGATGGATATTTACATGTGGAAAGAACTCTTTCCTGTGAGTTAGTATAAGATTCTGTCATTTGAACCTGTCTTTTTTCATGTTCACCAGCTACCTTCCTGGGGTGGGAGATTGCAACCTTCACATGGTCCGCCCTGTTTCTACGAATGCAATCAACCTGGCGTACACAATCAAATAAGATCAAATAGAACAAGTTGTCCTACAACTTTAGGATTGCACGCAAGAAGAAGAAGAGCTATCTTCCTATCAGTCCCACATTTTTGTTTCAAAAAGTGTTCTGTTGATAAATCTTCGTAGATTCCAGCAGTTCTACCACTAATTTCTCATCTGTGGATTGTGCACAGTGTGCAGAAGTGGGACAGGGGTTTACACTTAGGATTCTGCTCTGGGACGCTGCACGAGATTAGAATTGGCACATGATCAATGAGCCCATTCATTTGAATAATAATTTGACATCTTTGAGGAGTAGAATGAATAAGGTACGTTTTTTAATTATTTGTTTGCAGTAATATTTTTACTTAGTAGAGTTTATAAGTGATATTTTAAGATTGATTTAATTTATGACATTCAGAAGTATTGGAAAATCCTGACAACTACCTGTATGACAGATAATAAAATGGGAAGTGTGACTTTTCAGAGTGCTTTTTCTGGTCTGTTGACATAACCTGATGTATTGTGCAAGGCAGCAGGCTTCACTGCTTGGGTCCAGGATGATCTTGGGCAGGAAGATTTCTTCTCCAGGTGCAGACAACATAAGCAGCTAATATGTGCAGTTCATTAGTGAATAAGGGCACCAGTCTTCCATCTGCCCATCTGGACCATTCTCTCCTTGTCTAAACATCACAATACATCTCAGTTAGGTCTCCCCTGGCACACTGAAGGCAATGGTGCTCCACATTATCAAGAATTATGTATGAACCATTAGATTGTGGAAAGATGCAAGTGCAACAGGGTAGTTGGATGACTTTAATTTCACTAGTATTGACTCCCTAAATGCCAGATGCTTAGATGTGGCTGAATTTGTTAGGTGCATCTGTGAGTATATAGATAATCCAACAAAAGAAGAAGCCATACTTGAACTAGAAAATAAGTCTGGCTTCGGAGTTTCAGTGGGAGAGTATTTTGGGAACAGTGATCATAACTCTCCAAGTTTTCAGATGGTCATTGATGAGGATATCATATCTCCACGGGGAAGTGTTGAATTGGAATAGTATTAGGCATGAGCTGGGGGAAGCAGATTGAGGACACAAGAAACTGCAGATGCTGGAACCTGGAGCAAAACCAATACTGCTAAAGTAACTCAGGAGGTCAGACAGCATCAGTGCAGAGAATGGACAGACAGTGTTTTGGGTGGAACCCTTCTTCAGACAGATGGAGTGGGGTGGGGTGGGGATGGTGACAGTCTGGCAGTTAGTTGGATACAGGTGGTGAGTGGAGTTTGATTGACAGATGGGTAGAGTAAGTGACAAAGGCTAGAGGTGAGAAGACAAACGGAAGACAAACTTGTTCCATATTCCTCTCTTCAGTTTTACATTTCACTCCTTTCCTTATCCGACACCTTGTTGTCTCCTTTTCTAGCCTTTGTCACTTGCTCCACCTATCAGCCAATCACCCTCTCACCTTCCCCTCCTCCCCCCCCCCCCCAAAACCTCTTTTCCAGCTTTCTTTCCCCAACGCCATCAGTCTAAAGAAGGGAGTAGTTTGGATGTGGCTTTTATTGGGTAGGTTCACGTCTGACATGTGGGAAGATCGACACAAAATGCTGGAGTAACTCACTGGGTCAGGCAGCATCTCGGGAGAAAAGGAATAGGTGACGTTTCAGGACAGAACCCTTCTTCAGAATGAAAGATAGAGAAGGCCAGAAAACATGGCTGACAACAGATGACCTCAGGAAGGGTGGTCTATAATGGCCTAATGTTGGCTGGGTTGATGTGCTAAGAACGGGGATACAAGGATGCAAACAGTGGAACTAGCAGGACGACGGGTCTGTGGTGGGAGGGGGTTATGAAATGCAGGCGTTACTTGATATTAGAGAAATCAATGTTCTTACCGCTGGACAGCACTGGGCCTGTAGTCACTGGAGTTTAGAAGGTTGAGGGGGGACCTCGTTGAAACTTACAGAATAATGAAAGGCATAGATAGAGTGGATGTGGAAAGGATGCTTCCACTGGTGGGAGACTCTAGGACCAGAGGTCATGGTCTCGGAATTAAAGGGGGCTCTTTTAGAAAGGAGGAACTTCTTTAGTCAGGGTAATTAATCTGTGGAACTCATTGCCACAGAGGACTGTGGAGGCCAAGTCAGTAGATATTTTTAAGGCAGAGATAGACAAATTTTTCATTAGAACGGGCGTCAAGGGTTATGGGGAGAAGGCAGGAAATTGGGATTAGGAGGCAGAGATCAGCCTTGATTGAATGGCGGAGTAGACTTGATGGGCCGAATGGCCCAATTCTACTCCTATAACTTGTGAACCTGGTTTGTAAGCTGCCCAGCGAAATATGTGCTGTTCCTCCGCTTTGCGTGTGGTTTCACAATGACAGTGGAGGAGCTCCAGGACAGAAAGGTCAGTATGGGAATGGGACGGGTAGTTAAACGGGTAGTTAAACGGTAGTTAGACGGCTTTTCGGAGCTTCCGCAACGGCAACTTCTCCCATTGGAATCGCGGGGTTTAAAGGACACGGAGCGAGGCCTAAAAGGTCTGTCTCACTGTGCGAGTTGACCCACGAGTGACCCCGAGTGAAAGACTCGTGGTTGCGTACGAGACTACAAGTTTATGATCCAGAGTTTAACCGAGTTCCCACGGGTATGTCTAAGTTTCCCGTTTACTTCTCATTTCTGCGATGTTCCAAGTTCGTCTCCCGAGTGTACCAAGTTCCTCTCCCGTTAATCTTGAGGCAACAATGTATATCGAAGTGTTGAAAAATCATCACATGTTAAAAAAATGATGTCATGCCAGCCAAAGAACGTAGAGACTATTGTGTTTGCTGCATGTGTTCTGCACAACCTGATCCGTATCATAGGTGCAGCTTCAGGATCAGCAACAGCCATGCAGGACGGTGACTTAGTGGACAGTCAAACAGGGAGAATAACACTAGGTGCGTGGAGGAGTGTTACAAACGACGAGACTTTGGTGCCACTGCAGTGTTTTCAAGGTACGGGGACCAACAGTGCAAAAGAGCAGAGAGACTATCTCTGCTCCTACTATAATTCAGAATTGGGCAGTGTGCCGTGGCAGGACAGTTTATTTTGAGCGGCTGCCGACCACAGGGACATCACTGCATGAGGAGAGCCCACATGCAGAAAAATCCAGTTAATTTCATTTTCATTGTTTAACTTTAAGTGTGGATTTTATTTTTTATTGTGGTGTAAAAGAAATTTCATTGCATCTGTCTTTCCTTTAAAACGTGGTTATCATGCTAACTTGTCATTTAGCGCATTGCATTGTATCTTTTATGGCCTGAATTTAGACTAGTGCATTTCTCAGCTGAATTAGTATATAGTGGAAATACTTTTATTTGTGCTTCATTTGTTGATTTTCATGTATGAGAAGCCATTTTCAGACAGTGGTGTTTGCTGTAGTGCTACTTTTCTCAATATGCGCAAAAAAGTGTTTTTTATATTGAACAAGAATAAAGACTTTGTTTCACATTCAAGACATTTGTTTCACATAAGACTTTGTCTTATTTTCTGATCTACTGAGAGGTGACAATTTTAAACATTTAAAAAGCACAGCATATGAGGCAGCTGAGTCCTTAAATCTCACAAATGATTGTGAGAATCAAGATGTGAATATATTTTGCCTTCCTCTATTTTGTGTTTTATGATGAAAGGAATATTACATTCAAGTCATGAGACTTTGTAGTGATATTAAAATGAAGACTTCCAGACATCAATTTGATCTTGATAGCAAAGAACTCTCTTTTATTGTGCAATGAAGTAAACAAACAGTGAGAATCAAACGTATCAGCAAAAAGCTTTTCAACACAACACAACACAACACAAATTTATATATAAACTTCAAGCAATTTTTTCTTTTCAACCCACTCTGTCACCTTATCAATAACTTGCTTAACTTTGTTAAGCAGAATTTGTCTTTAAAAAGTCTAAGTAACTGATATTTCTGTCCCTGATTATTGTTTCTAAAAAGAGTTCCCACGGTAGAATCACGAGTCACAAAGTTAAACGCACGGGCCACTACGTTCTTACAACGAGTTTAAATGTTTCAATTTTTAACCACAAGAGTACATTTTACTCGTGGAAAAGTTCAAACATGTTTGAACTTTTGCAAGAGTTAACAAGTTTCACGTGTACCTCCCATTAGCGCCAAGAGTCGCTAAGTTGCGTCCACGAGTTCAGACGTTCCCGCTACGTTAATTGTACGTGATTACCACGAGTTAAATTTGTTTTAAACTCGGGGTCACTCGTGGGTCAACTCGCACAGTGAGAGCCCTTTAACATCGCCCGGCGCGGGTTAGCGGCCACGGGACTTACCATCGCCCGCCGGGGGCTCTAACATCGGAGCCCCATTTCGCCTAGACGCTGCAGTTGGACTGCGGGTTGGACTGCTTGAACCGCGGGGTTTAAAGGACACGGAACCGGGGCCTAACATTGCCCGGCGTGGCTAAATGGCCACAGGACATACCATCGTCCGCCGGGGGCTTTAACACCGGAGCCCCAGTTCGCCTCGACGCTGCAGTTGGACTGCTGAACCGCAGGTGAAGAATAAAGGGAAGAGATAAGACTTTGCCTTCCATCACAGTGAGGAGGTGTTGGAGACTCACTGTGATGGATGTTTATGTAAACTGTGTTAAGTGTGGGTCTTGGTTTTTTTTGTAATGTAAAAAACTGTAGTAATGAAATTTCGTTCAAGCCTAGGTTTGAATGACAATAAATAGCATTCAATTCAATTCATTCAATTCAATTCAATTCAATTCAAAATGTTTGGCAACTGGGAGATCGCATAGGCCAAGGCGGACTGAGCGTAAGAGTTCAGCGAACCCATCAGCAAGTTACATTTGGTCTCGTCGATAGATAGCAGCCCACACCAGGAGCACCGAACACAGCAGATGAGGTTGGAGGAGGTGCAAATAAACCTCTGCCTTGCCTGAAAGGACTGTCGAGGTCCCTGGATGAAGTCGAGGGAGAAGGTATGAGGATATGTGTTGCATCTCCTGCGGTTGCAGGGAAAAGTCCCTGGTGAGGGGGTGGTTTGAATGGGAAGGGATGAGCGAACCAGTGAATTGCAGAGGGAACAGTCTCTGGAAGGCAGAAAGGGGTGGAGATGAGATGTGTCTAGTGGTGGGATCCCATTGGAGGTAACATATGGGAGCTGTTGCAAGGCCAGCTGGGCAGTGCTGAGGACTAACATGTTATTTCCGAAAAGCAAAAGGGAGACTCAGGGAACTTTGTAAACTTTTTGCAGCAGGCGAGGTCTCAGATGACTGGAGAATAGCCAATGTTCCTTTGTTTTAGAAGGGCAAGAGGGACAAACTAGGAACTATAAACCAGTGGTTGGGGAACTATTGGATAAGATTCTTGGGGATATGACCTCCGCACAACTGGAAAATTGTGGACATTAGAGGTATTGATCATGGTTTTGTGCTGGGGAGGTCATGTGTTCCCAATGTTGGGCGAGTCCAGAACCAGGGGCCACAGTCTTAGAATAAAGGGGAGGTCATTTAAGACTGAGGTGAGAAAAACTTTTTCACCCAGACAGTTGTGAATTTATGGAATTCCCTGCCACAGAGGGCAGTGGAGGCCAAATCACTGGATGGATTTAAGAGAGAGTTAGATAAAGCTCTGGGGGCTAGTGGAGTCAAGGGATATGGGGAGAAGGCAGGCACGGGTTATTGATAGGGGACAATCAGCCATGATCACAATGAATGACGGTGCTGGCTCAAAGGGCCGAAAGGCCTCCTGCACCTATTTTCTATGTTTCTATGTTACAAACTTGATTGAGTGTTTTGAGGAGATGATGAAGATAATTAATGAGGGTAGGGCTGGAGATGTTGTTTACATGGGCTGTGGTTAGGTTTTGACAAGGTCCCTCATGGTAGCCTGATCCAGAAGATTAAGGCACGTAGGATCTATGGAGACTTAGTTGATTGGATTCATAATTGGGTCATCCATAGGAAACAAAGGGTAGTGATAGTGGGGTGTTTTTCAGATGTATATGAAAGTATGTAGTAAATGGCAGGATCCTTTGGAATCCATAGCTCCCTGGAACTGGTAATGCAGATAGATAGGTTGGCATAAAGGCATACGGCATATTTGCCTTCATTGGTCGGGGGTTTAGTGTAAAAGTTGGGAAGTCCTGTTGCAGTTGAATAAAATTTTGGCTAGGCCACATATGGAACAGTTCTGGTCTCTGCATTACAGGAAGGATATGGATCCTTTGGAGAGTGCGGAAGAAGTTTACCAGAATAGATCCTGGATTAGAGGGTATTAGTTATAAGGAGAGGAGGTACATATGTGGATTATTTTCTCTGGAGTGCCAGAGACTGGGTGTGGACCTGATAGAAGTATATAATATGAGAGACATAAGCAGGGTAGACATTTTGTTTGTCATCTACATCAATGATTTGGATGAGAACATACATGGCTCGAATAGCAAGTTTGCTGATGATACAAAAGTGGGTGGTTTTGCCGACAATAAAGATGGTTGTGAAAAACTGCAGCAGGATCTTGATCGATTGGCCAGGTGGGCAGAGGAATGGTTGATGGAAATTAATACAGAGAAATGTGATGTGTTACATTTTGGGAAGTCTAACATGGGCAGGACCTACACAGTGAATGATAGGGGTCTGGGGAGTGTTGTAGAGCAGAGGGATCCAGGGGTGCAGGAGCATGGTTCCTTGAAGGTCGAGTCGCAGGTAGATAAGGTGGTCAAAAAGGCTTTTGGTACCTTGGCCTGCATCAGTCAGAGTATTGAGTATAGAAGTTGGGAGGTGATGTTGCAGTTGTATAAGACATTGGTGAGATTGCTTTTAGAGTATTATGTTCAGTTCTGGGCACCATGTTATAGGAAAGATGTTGTCAAGCTGGAAAGGGTACAGAGAAGATTTACGAGGATGTTTGCCAGGACTAGAAGGGTCTGAGCTATAGGCAGAGGTTGAGTAGACTCTATTCCCTGGAGCTTAGGAGGATGAGGTGTAATCTAAAAGAGGTGTATAAAATCATGAGAGGAATAGATTAGGTAGATGCACAGAGTCGCTTGCCCAGAGTAGGGGAATCGAAGACCAGTGGACATAGGACCTTTTCACACAAAGGGTGGTGGGTGTATGGAACAAGCTGCCAGAAGAGGAGGTTGAGGCCCAGACCACCCCAACATTTAAGAAACTGTTAGACAGGTACATGGATAAGACAGGTTAGGAGCGATGTGGACCAAATGCCGGCAGGTGGGACTAGTGTAGCTGGGACAAGTTGGCTATGTTTAAGAGGCACTTAGACATACACATGACCAGGCAAGGAATTGATGATAGAGAAAAGGCTACTGTTTAAGAAGGAACTGCAGATGCTGGAAAATCAAAGGTAGACAAAAAAGCTGGAGAAACTCAGCGGGTGAGGCAGCATCTATGGAGCGAAGGAAATAGGCGACGTTTTGGGTCGACTGTTCTTCAGACTGATGTGACGGTGGGGGGGGGGGGCGGGAAGAAGAAAGGAAGAGGCGGAGAGTGGGCTGAGGGAGAGCTGGGAAGGGGAGGAGAAAGCAGGGACTACCTGAAATTGGAGAAGTCAATGTTCATACCGCTGGGGTGTAAACTGCCCAAGCGAAATATGAGGTGCTGCTCCTCCAATTTACAGTGGGCTTCACTCTGGCCATGGAGGAGGCTACTATGCAGTTTAAATTGGCATTGTAGCCAGTGCAGAACCTGTGCAGAAGGACCTGTTCCTGTACTGAACTGTTCTCTGTGGGAGGGCAGTGTGGAACTGTGGCAACGAGTCATGAGAGAGCCTTTGTCTTTTGGGTGTTGAATGTGAGACCCATTCTTCTGTCCGCTTCCGAAAAATGATTTGACTTGACTGAGCCCACTTTGAAACATGCACAACGACTAGCATCATATGCATACCTGCAGCTCAGCTACTGAGGTTCTACAATGTAGTAATAGTGGGCTAAACATTTCTTTATTAGTTCTGAAAATATCTTGGAGTTGATGTGCAGCAACATTTCGAGAAAGGTTTAACAATTGTTGAGACAATGACACAGTCATGTTTTCACTGAGACTGGCTATGTGGTAGAAAGTTTGTTTAGGATCATGACTTGACCTTCAACCATAGACAAATCATTTATACAATGGGAAAGAATGGGAATCAAAACGCTCGAAGATCTGTATGAATTGGGAAAATTACTATCATTTCAACAACTACAACTGAAATATAATTTGAAAAATAATCAATATTTTAAATATCTACAAATTCGTGATTACCTGAAAAAATACACAAAAGACTATCATAATATGCCTCCCGACTTACTAGATGAAGCAATGAAGACAAAGGCGGAATCAGCTAATCTAATATCGTACTTATATAATATCATTTTAAACATAGAAATACCCACAACAGATGGAATTAGAAGAGACTGGGAACAAGAATTAGCTATAAAAATTTCAAAAAGAGAGCTGGGATAAACCATTTACTACAGGTGCATAAATGTTCGATCAACGTACGACATACGCTCATCCAATTCAAAACATTACATAGACTATACTATTCAAAACTAAATTAAATAAAATCTTTCCTAATGTTTCACCAATCTGTGATAAATGTCTATGTCAAGAAGCTACCATAGCGCATTCTTTTGTTTTTTGTACAAAAATCCAAAAATTCTGGTATGAAATATTTGATATTTTCTCAAAATTAATTTAAAATAAAACTGGTACCAAAACCAGAATGGATCATTTTTGGAATATCGGAAGGTATCCCTGAATTAACGTGTATCAGAAGAACTTATTCAATTACGGGCTAATAATGGGAAAAAAGCTCATACTTAAATTCTGGAAAAATGCACCCACACCAACAATAAAAACGTGGACATCAAATATGTTGGAAACATTACATCTGGAAGAGATGAGATTCCTCTTAGCAGGTAAAGCAGACCAATTCCAAAAGACGTGGTCTACGTTTCTGGACCTATTACAAGCATGAGGTGCAATAGTAATTTAAAAAAATAAATAAATAAAGAAATGGTATCAGGACCTGGTAATGGGAGGTAAAACAATAAAAACAGACTTGGTTGGTGGTTCCCTTTCTGCGATTGTTCCTACTCTCTTTTTCTTTCTTTTCTAGGATCTACTTTCTTACTTTAATTCCTTCTCTAACTTCTTTTCTAAGGGGCTTTCTTTTCACAACACTCTCTTGCACTTCACGACTCTTGCGCACTTTCTTTACTTCTCTTCTATCTTTCTCTTAAAGCTCAAAAAAATGAAGCGGTATAAAAAATGTATTAAGGTATAAGTGTTGTGTATTACTGTAATTTACCGTACTTCTAATAAAAATAATAATAAAAAAAAAAAAATAGGATCATGACTTGCATATCTTCATGAAGCACATGAGACGGAGATAAATTTTATTTGGCAGCTGAATATGATGAGCCTGAGGCAACAGTCAAGACAGGCTCCATTAGGGAGGCTAATTAGGCAGTCTACTTGATGGAAGGAATATAGGGATTGAAGCTAAATTCAGGGTCAATTAGGATGCTAAGTTTGCAAACAGCCGTGTCTAACTGCGGCAAGTGGCTGGGGAAGAAGATGAATGAGCCAAAGGAAATATCTAGGGATATTTCAGCTTATGTCAGACAAGCAGCATGCTAAATCAATTCAGTTCATGGGCATCTCTCCTACAACATGCATTACATCAAGTCAATCCAATAATTGTGGTCTTGTCTGTTCCTCTGAAGATTGCACATAAAGATAATTTTGCCATTGATTACATCCTGACGAAAAAAAATGTTACTAGAGAGACAAGTAGTCAAACAAAGTAAGATAAATGAATGGAACAAAAAATAATTAGCACATTTAATCAACCATAGGCATGTAGCATTCCTGTGCATCACTTTTTGATAGGTATAAATGTTCATGGCTCTGAAGAACTCAATCTGTTGATCTACCTTGGTTCAGTACTCACTGACAGCTATCACTCACCTCGGTGCAACTCATGTAACCTGACAATACTTTATTTCAGAAAGCTTTGGTAGATATGATGTTTTGATGAATTAGTTTTATCTTCTGTGACCAAAGTTATATCACAGTAATTTTTCAGATTAAAACATCAGCATTGCCAAGAGAATAACATTCTATTTTACATGTCTAGCATAACAGCATTTCAAAAATAAAATGCTCATCATTTTGAAGAACTAGTTGAGACAAAGTCTGTATGACAGCTGAAAATAAATTGTGTCTCCCTGCCAGGATTTTTCCTGCAGTTTTTTTGCCACAACACTTGATAAAGCACACCTTACTGTTGGAATTACTCAGATTCTAAGGTGATCACCAAAACCCCCAACGCGACTGTCTCACGGAATGGTTTATGGATCATATGAAGAGATCAACCCTTAACAAGTATAATACAATTTCCACACTGCAAAATTTATTTATAGCAACATTAGCAATTTCAGAGTTTGGCAAGCTCCACATACCATTAAGATTCTTTAAGCAGATTTATTTTTATCCATGCAATCTATTTCTCGATGCCATATTGCAAATTGATCAAGTCAAGTCAAGTTTATTCGTCACATACGCATAGGAGATGTGCAGTGAAATGAAAAGTGGCAATGCTTGCGGATTGTGCAAAAAAAACTACAATGCAGAATGCAACAGAATCAGAATTACATATTTGTGGGATAAAAAAAGATGAAGAAACAGCAATTTAATAAGACACCACACCAACAGTAAATTGGCACAGTAAGTTAGTCCCTGGTGAGATAGGAGTTTACAGTCCTAATGGCCTCTGGGAAGAAACTCCTTCTCATCCTCTCTGTTTTCACAGCATGGCAACGGAGGCGTTTGCCTGACCGTAGCAGCTGGAATGGTCTGTTGCTGGAATGGTAGGGGTCCCCCATGATCTTGTTGGCTCTGGATTTGCACCTTCTGATATACAGTTCCTGCAGGGGGGGCGAGTGTAGTTCCCATAGTGCGTTCGGCCGAACGCACTACTCTCTGCAGAGCCTTCTTGTCCTGGGCAGAGCAGTTCCCAAACCAAATTGTGATGTTTCCAGACAAGATGCTTTCCACAGCCGCTGAGTAGAAGCACTGGAGGATCCTCAGAGACACTCTGAATTTCCTCAATTGCCTGAGGTGGTAAAGGCGCTGCCTTGCCTTACTCACCAGTGTGGCAGCGTGTGATGTCCATGTCAGATCCTCTGAGATGTGGACTCCCAGGTATTTAAAGCAGCTCACCCTATCCACAGTATCCCCATTTATCTTCAATGGTGTGTACATCCTCGGATGTTGTGCCCTCCTAAAGTCCACGATCAGCTCCTTCATTTTTTCGACATTCAAGAGGAGGCTGTTGTCCTGACACCAGAGTGCCAGATCAGCCATCTCCTCCTGGAAGGCCTTCTCATCGTTATCGGAGATCAGGCCCACCACCACAGTGGTGGATCACCCTTCATTGTTCTATGCATTGCTTCATGACATATTGCAATTATTATATCCAACCTAAATTTACTTTTTGCTTATTTTGTTATAACAGACACTTACCTGATAATGGGCCATGGATAGGTCAAAATGTATTGAAGTGTGACCAGATTTCAATGAACCCTGTCAATATCCAGGACTGTTCTATCTTTTAAGTTATCTGAAATAAAATGACAACCATTGCTTTTAGACAAAGTATTCTATTCCATTTTGTTAGCACATTAGCTGAGCTCAGCCAGTGATAATAATTCACTGTTCCCGTCAGGTTTTAGCGATTTGGACATATAGAGAGCATATGTTATGGACAGACAGAAAACTTTAATAGCCAAGTATGTATACACACAAGGAATTTGCCTTGGTGCTTTGCTCACAAGGATAAAAACACGATATACAGTAGACAATTAAAAATAAAACATTATATTTTAAACATGTGAAAATAAAGTACCAGAGTAAAAAGAGGCTACAAACTTTTGGCTGTTGAATAGTTATAAAATATTTGCAGCTTAAGGTTCTAAAATATGGCAATTTGTGTTTTAAATCTTATTTTACTGCTCAATTTTAAATGAGAGTATCAAATTATTTTACATTTGCATACAATTATTCAGAAATTATATCATAAAAGTATTTTAAACATAAAAAATGTAGAAGTACAACATAGGAACTGCCCAATGACTATGCTGAACATGATACCAAGCAAGTCAAAGTAATCTCTCTGCCTGCATGTGAGCCATATTGCTAGATTCCCTGCACATCCATGTGCCTATCCAAACAACTCTTAAACACAACTGTCGTATCTGCCTCCACCAGCACCTCTGGCAGCACATTCCAGGCACTCATCACAGTTCAGCAAATGACATAACATGCCAGCAAATAGATTATACAATTGCGACATACACTTGCTCCAACAATATTTTAAATATATCACAATAACAATAACAATAACAATACAATTTATTTGTCTTTTGGACAAATTTGTCATTTGGACCCCGTTGAGGTCCAAACGAAATGTCGTTTCTGCAGCCATACATTACAAAACGAAGAAGACCTGTGACACAACACAATTTACACATACATCCATCACAGCGCTGTGATGGAAGGCAAAAAAACGTATCTCTCCACTGCACTCCACCCCCCCCCCCCCCCGATGTCAGTCAAAGTCAAAGCCCCCGGCGGGCGATGGTGATTGTCCCGCGGCCATTAAAGCCACGCCGGTTAATGCAAGGTCGCGCACCGGGTCTTGGTGTTAGAGCCCCGGCGTGCGCTCACAAAGTCCGGCGGCTATTCCAAGCCGCGCGGGGCGACGATGTAAAGCCGCGCTCCAGGTGCTCTTCAACCCCGCAACTCGGGCAGGAGAAGTCGCCGCTGCGGAAGCCCCGAAAAGCGGTCTCCCACCAGGGGACCCGCGGGCTTCCGGTGTTGCCGTCCGCCAGACCCGTGGTTGTAGCCTCCAAATCTCCGGGGGGTCGGGTAGCAGCAGCGCTTGTCTCCACCACAGCTCCACCCGCTCCGGACTCGGCCAGCCCCGCGACGTTGAGTAGTCCGCAGCTCCGCAACTGGAGCCCCAGGTCGTTCCTGCTGGAGGACGCTCCACGTTGCCCAGCCCCAACGACAACGGAGACCCGACAAAGAAAAGGTCGGGTCTCCCGTGCAGGGGAAAGATTTTAAAGTCCCCCCCCCCACCCCCACCCCCATCACACTGCAAGCTTTAATTTTGACATAAATAAATGTCAGAAAAATCAGAGCTCAAATGAACTATGTACATTTTCAAAGGCAGGTATACCTTTTAAAACTTGTACCTGATGAAATTTACCATTGGTACATTTGAGGGAGGCACAGTGGCGCAGCAGTAGAGCTGCTGCCTTACGGCGACAGAGACCACGTGGATTTTCTCCGGGTGCTCCGGTTTCCTCCCACATTCCTAAGACATACAGGTTAGTAGGTTAATTGGCTTCGGTAAAATTGTGAATTGTCCCTAGTGTATAAGATAGTGCTAGTGTGCGGGGTGATTGCAGGTCGGCACGGACTTGGTGGGCTGAAGGGCCTGTTTCTGTGCTGTGTCTCTAAAGTCTAAGGTCAGTGCAGGACTTGGCTCAATCCAGACTAAGGATCTAAAGTACACCTTGATTTTAACATTTGCTGCCGTTAAAAGGAAAGACAAAAAACCTGTTTTGCTTGAAACTTAAACTGAGTTTTCCAAAGAATGCAATGGAATAACTTAAATCATTTTGTTGATCTTCCTTAAAATTACTCAATCCCCATCCGCTTGTGGAATTACAAGGCCAATATGGATAGGCTGTGTTTATTCTCACTGGAATGTACAGTGCCTTCCATAATGTTTGGGCCAAAGACCCATCATTTATTTATTTGCCTCTGTACTTGAGATTTGTGATAGAAAAACATCACATGTGGATAAAGTGCACATTGTCAGATTTTAATAAAGGCCATTTTTACACATTTTTGTTTCACCATGTAGAAATTACAGCTGTGTTTATATTATAGCAGGATTTTGATCTGTTGGGTAAGTGGGCTGAGGAATGGTGAATGGAGTGTAATGCAGATAAGTGTGAAGTGTTGCATTTTGGGAAGTCAAACCAGGGCAGGACCTTCACAGTGAATGGCAGGGCTCTGGAGAGTGTTGTAGAAGTTGGGATGTTATGTTACAGTTGTACAGGACATTGGTGAGGCCGCATTTGGAGTACTGTGTTCAGTTTTGGTCACCCTGCTATAGGAAGGGTTTCGTTAAGCTGGAAAGAGTGCAGAGAGGATTTACGAGGATGCTGCCAGGACCCGAGGGTCTGAACTATATGGAGAGGTTAAGGCAGCTAGGACTTTATTCCTTGGATGGCAGTAGGCTGAGGGGTGATCTAATAGAGGTGTATAAAATCATGAGTAGAATAGCAAGGGCAAATGCAGTCTTTTACGACGAGTAGGGAATCAAAAAGCAGGTGAGGGGGAACTTTTTCATACGAAATTATACGTAATGAGCAACAGAGGAGGTAGTTGAGGCAGGTACTATAGCAACATTTTGCAAAACATTTGCACATATACATGGATAGGAAAGGTTTTGAGAGATATGGACCACATGTGGGCAGGTGGGACTTGGTCAGCATGGGCAAGTTGGCCAAAGGGCCAGCTTCCATGCTATATGGCTCTATGATTAAAATATGAATTTGAAACCTTAGAAAAGGTGTTTAAAATTGTTTTAAAAAATGTTAATTATTCTTTCAATTAATGACCCAACACCATAAAATCTTCCTGTACTGCTTTGTATCAAATGTTTTATCTATCCTGTGGTTTCCTCATTGCGTTGGTCATGGAAAGCAAAATAATCCTTCCTGTTGTAAAGGTCTAACTATGCTACCACAGAGCAGAAAGATGATTGCCTTCATGGAGCGATTGTACAAATTGAGCAGAGTTTACCCAGACTGCTCATCAGTCTGTAAATCCTACCACGACTTCACACTATTCCCCAAGGGAAGAATGTAACATTAGAAAACTACAGCAGTCTTCATCTTCCACATTGTCAATTCCAGGTGTCAGCTGCGGCTGTGTCGGAGACACGCTACTGCTGGGCAGCTGCTCCACAGTGAAACCCGGCCCTGGTATTTCATCCTGCTCCCAGTGCTGTCACAGCAAAACTGACAGATGTCAGCCAGCGATATTAGTGAGAGTATAATGACGATGTCTAAAACAGAAACCTGATAGAAGTATATACTGTTGTGAGACATTGATGGGTAAGACAGTCAGTTCCCTTTTCCCAGGGTGGAGATGTTAAAGACTAGAGGCCATAGCTTTAAGGTGAGAGAGGCAAAATATAAAGAAGTGTGGAGCAAGTTTTTATTTTACAGAGGGTGTTGGGTGCCTGGAACGTGCTGTCAGGAGTGGTGGTGGAGGCAGATATGATAGTGGCGTTTGAGACTTTTTGCATAGCACATGGATATGCAGAGAATGCAAGGATTTGGATCACGTGCAGGCAGAGAAGATTACTTTAACTTGGCTCCACGTTTTACATGGACATTGTCGGCCGAAGGGCCTGTTCCTGTGCTGTGCTGTTTTATGTTCAAGGAAGGAACGGTCCAATCAAAATGGTAGAGGTTGGAACGAAATACGAATAATTATTCATGAGATTGGTGGGGAGCTTCAAAAGCTGAGCATTGGAAAAATAACTGAAATTCTTGATTTCTGGAATAAAAGACCTCATTTACCTTACATTATTTCCTCCTCGGCATCAGTTCAAGTGACCTTTGAGACTGAATACCAACCAATTGCATTCTTCAATACAAATGCAACATTATGCCTCAGAGGAAAGAATTTTCCTTGCGTATAAGAAATAGCAAGCACAAAGGAAATTATTTCATACTTCATCAATCTTTACTGTAACAGGCAAAAAGTCAACCACTTAAAAATTGAAAATACTTGCAAAAGATGTGGAAAGGACATAAATGGCCCAAATTATAATATCCAGGCATTACAAGTCTGTGATTATTTACAATTCATGTTGTATATAACCTATCAATGAATATATGAAAACATTACTTTTAACATAATTCATAATACAAACTAGTGCACATTATATGAATGAAACTCTCAAAGGCTGCAATCACACAATAGATTTACTGTTGGCATGAGTTAATTTACGTGTAAGAATGCAAATAAATGAACTCACACCAACAATCTATGTGTGCATAGTCTGTGGTGTGAGGCAGAGTACTTTTGGGGAGCTGCATTCCACTTTGCTCGGGTGTTTGCTCGTCTAACTTTGATGGTATTAGACAGGAACTTGCTAACGTTAATTGGAGTTGGATGTTTGCGAGCAACAGCATGTCCAGAATGCGAGATGTTTTTCAAAGTATGACGACAATAGTTTAGGTAAGAAAGTTGAAGTGTAATGTTACAGTTGTACAAGCTTTGCCAAGGCCGCATTTTGTGTATTATTTTCAGTGTTAGTCAACTTGCTATAAGAAGGATGTTATTAAGCTGGACAGAGTGCAGAGAGGATTTACAAGGATGTTGCCAGCACTTGAGGGCCTCAGCTATAGGGAGAGGCTGGGCAGGCAAGGACTTTATTCCTTAGAGTGCAGGAGGATAAGTGGTGATCTTATAGAGGTGTATAAGATCATGAGAATAGATAGGATGAATGCACATAGTCTTTTCCTCAGAGTAGGGGAATCAAGAAATAGGTGAAATAGGTTTAAGGTGAGAGGGGAAAGATTTAATAGGAATCTGAGGGGCAACATTTTCACACAGAGGGTGGTGGGTATATGGAACGAGCTGCTAGAGTAGTTGTGGCAGATACTATAACAAAATTTAAAAGATATTTGGACAGGTTTATATGGATACTAGACCAAGTGCAGGCCCATTGGGTCTGCTCCCCCAACGCACCCGTTCCCTACCCGTAGCCCCCACAGTAGGCGTGGTCCTCCAACTCAAGCCGTTCCCGAACGTAAGATTCCAGCACTCCTCTGCCTCTCTCAGCAGTGGACTTTAAAAAAAAATCCGATTCCACTTGCCCTGCGTGTTGCAATTGCAATTCGCCCTCCCCCTCTTGTGAGGTGAAAGGTCCAGAGTGTTCCTGTGTCGCAACATTGTATCGAAGTATGTTAGAAGCTGGCAGGAATGATTTTAATAGTAAAAATCTTGTGAAAGTTGGCATTTTCAAAGCTTTAATTACAAATAACGTGAAATATAGGATGAAATCATCAGTGAAGCTGTTCACTGCTAGCTGAGCTATTGTGACATCATCAGTTGAAGCTGGTCTCTTTAAATTCAAAGTCTTTTGATTTAAAAAAAATGTAATCAGTAATAAGTCGAGAAATAAAGCATATTTTGGGCGTGGCGAGGACTTACCATCGGAGCCTGCGATCCCTTGCCAGGGATCGCCGGAGAAGAGCTCCGACCCCCCGCCTGCGGCCTATAACATCCTCAAGCCACGGTCTCCGGTAGGAAAGTTCCGATTCGGGCGCACCAAGCTGCGGAGTGCGTTCGACAGTCCCGACGTCGGAGTTTAGATCATCCCGAAGATAGGGCCTGTACATCCGGCCGTCCATAGCGGCGACTACGGAGGGTTTATGGCCCCGACCACAGATGAACAAAGGAGGAGGACTGACTGAACTTTGTTGCCATCCACCACAGTGAAGAATACTGTGGTTGATGTTTGTGTTAAATTCTATTGTGTATTGTGTGTTCTTTTTTTAAGTGTATCGCTGCTGGCAAATTCATTTCACTGCACCTTCAGGTGCATGTGAGGAATAAATTTGACTTTGACTTTGACTGACTTTGAAAATGTTCAGTGAAGTGATCTCTGCCTAGAGGGGAAAAATGTGAAACAGAATATGTAAAAATCTTGTGAAAGTTGGCATTTTTAAAGCTTTAATCGCGAATAACTCGTGAAATATAGGATGAAATCTTCAGTGAAGCTGATCACTGCTAGCCGAGCCATTGTGACGTCATCAGTTGAAGCTGGTCGTTTAAATTCAGTCTTTTGATTTTTTAAAACTTTAATTAGCAATGAGTCGAGAATAAGTCGAGAAATAAAGCATAAAATGTTCAGTGAAGGTGTTCTCTGCCTAGAGGGGGAAAATGTCAATCAGAATATGTAAAAATTTGATCATTACCGCGTAGTGTTTTTGCGAAGATGTAAAGACAACCACATATACACACACATATACACACAAACAAGATCAGAGTTTTAATGAGTAGATGATATGAGTCAAATGTGAGCAGGTGGGACTATTGTAAATTGGTCGTCATGGGCAAGTTGGGCCGAAGGGCTTGTTTCCGTGTTGTATGACTCTAAATCACTCATTGTTAACATGTTTAGGTTTATTATTGTCATGAGTAATAAGGTACAGTGAAATGCTTTGTTTGTGCACGCCATCCAATCAGATCAAATAATACTATACACGAATCCAATTACGTCAAATTCAATTACGATAGATAGAGCAAAGGGGACGAAACAACGTGCACATTATAGTTCATGAAGTTTTTGGATAAATATGAGCATTAAAGACTACATGGAGACAACATGAAAATAGAATGACAGCGCCCTCCATAATGTTTGGGACAAAGACCCATCATTTATTTATTTGCCTCTCTACTTCAAAATTTGAGATTTATAATAGAACAAAAATCACATGTGGTTAAAGTGCACATTGTCAGATTTTATTAAAGGCCATATTCCCACATTTTGTTAGAATTAGAATACCATTTATTGTCATACAAACAGACATGGTTCGTACGAAATTTCGTTCCTGCAGTCATAACATTAAAAAAAAACAAGACACACAATTAACACAATTTACATAAACATCCATCACAGGGAGTCTCCAAACACCTCCTCACTGTGATGGAAGGCAAAAGTCTTGTCTCTCTAGTCTCTTCCCTATTCTTTATTCGTCTCCCGAGGCGACCGGGGCTCCCGATGTTAAAGCCCCCGGCGGGCGATGGTAAGTCCCGCGGCCGTTAAGGCCGCGCCGGGCGATGTAAGGCCCTGCTCCGGGTCTTGATGTTAGGGCCCCCGGCGGGCGATGGTAAGTCCCGCGGCCGTTAAAGCCACGCCGGGCGATGGTAAGTCCCTGCTCCGGGTCGTTTTTTACCCCACGATTCGGGCGGGAGAAGTTGCCATTGCGGGAGCTCCGATAAGCGGTCTCCCACCAGGGACCTGCGAGCTCCCGATGTTACCGTCCACCGGGCCTGCAACCGGAGCCTCCGAAGCTCCGAAGCCGGGTCACAGCCGCGCGCCGCCACAGCGCTCCACGATGAGCCCTCAGGTCGGTTCCGGTTGGAGGCCGCCAGCTCCACGATGTTAGGCCCAACGACAACGGAGGGAAGAGATTAAAAAGTTTTAAAAGTTCCCCCCACCCTCCCACATATACACATCTAAAAAATAAAACCAAAAACATACAACTAACGGGACAATAAGAAAGAAAAGACGGACGTAATGCAGTCGAGCTACTGCCACAAGGCGCCGCCACACCGAATCAGTCTTACGTTACAGCCTTATTCTAAAATGGATTAAATTAATTTTTTTTATCAACAATCTACTCACAATACCCCATAATAAAAAAAGTGAATACTGGTGTTTAGAAATTTTTACAAAGTAATTATTATTATTTATTTTTTTTAATTATTTTTATTAGAAGTACGGTAATTTACAGTAATACACAACACTTATATCTTAGTACATTTTTTATACCGCTTCATTTTTTTAGCTTTAAGAGAAAGATAGAAGTAAGAAAAGTAAAGAAAGTGCGCAAGAGTCGTGAAGTGCAAAAGAATGTTGTGAAAAGAAAGCCCCTTAGAAAAGAAGTTAGAGAAGGAAGTAAAGTAAGAAAGCAGATCCTAGAAAAGAAAGAGTAAGAAAGTAGGAACAATCGCAGAAAGGGAACCACCGACCAAGTCTGTTTTTATTGTTTTACCTCCCATTACCAGGTCCTGATACCATTCTTTATTTATTTATTTTTTAAATTACTATTGCACCTCATGCTTGTAATAGGTCCAAAAACGTAGACCACGTCTTTTGGAATTGGTCTGCTTTCCCTGCTCCCCCACCCTCCCACATATACACATCTAAAAAAATAAAACCAAAAACATACAACTAACGGGACAATAAGAAAGAAAAGACGGACGTAATGCAGTCGAGCTACTGCCACAAGGCGCCGCCACACCGAATCAGTCTTACGTTACAGCCTTATTCTAAAATGGATTAAATTATTTTTTTTTATCAACAATCTACTCACAATACCCCATAATAAAAAAAGTGAATACTGATGTTTAGAAATTTTTACAAAGTAATTAAAAAGAAATAATTGAAATATCACATTTACATAAGTATTCAGACCCTTTACTCAGTACTTTGAAATAGCCACGAAGTTGGCAGCTGCCAAGGCAAAGATGGAGATACTGGAAGGTCAAGGTACAAGATGTGGCTCGAGAATATCTCAGAAGGAGAGTTCCTTAGTCCAAGAAGGAGCTGCTAAACTGGGAATAGCAGCTAAATCAAATCTACAGCCAGAGAATATCTGGCATGACGCAGAACTAGTACTGAATGGGTGGATGGGCGACAAAACTTAATTTCAGCAACAAGGAACTAGACTGAAGCAAACAACTTTTGGGCTGTCTGTTGAGGCTCGTAATAATCATCCATCTGCACCCAGCCCAGGGATCTCAAAGTGAATTCTATGAATTGGTGAGGAATCAAACAAGAATCAGCGAGCTCCTAGCTCAACAAAATCTCTCTTCCACCTTATCCCCAATGGAAATTCCTAAGTTTGATGGTGATCCTTTGCAATATGAAACTCTCATAACAGCGTTTCAAGAAGGAGTGGAAATGAAAACTACTAATGAAAGAGTTTGCTTACGATTTCTGGAACACTACACAAGCGGATATGCAAAGCAACTTGTAATAAGTTGTCAACATTTGCCTGCGGAGGAGAGCTATCAAATGGCAAGAAAATTGCTTAAAGAACATTTTGGTAATGAACAAAAGATTGCTATTGCATACATGAAGAAGGCCTAAGCTTGGACAGCTATCAAGGCAGAAGATGTGAAGGCATTGCATGAGTTCGCGATATTTCTTAGAGGTTGTTGTAGCTCGATGAGAAATCTCGACTACATGGAAGAAATGAATGTTGTTAGTAATATGAGAACTATCATTCTAAAACTGCCCTATAGGCTTAGAGAAAGTTGGAGAGATAGAGCAGGTCAGATACAGGAAGACCACAGTCAGCCAGCCATGCTTCCTGACATGGTGAATTTCATGGAAAAGGACCTACGGTTAATGTCAGATCTACGCCATGGGAATATTCAAGATCCTAAAACTGTTAAAGGTTCTACCTTTATTAAAATAAAAGGAAGATCAGGACCTAAGGAAAGCAGTTTTGCTACCGCTATAATACCTGTAGAAACGACAGAGAGGAATGAAAGGAGATGCATCCACTATTAAGCAAAAAGGGTTCTGTTTGTCATGTGATGAGGTTGGTCACACCATAAAGTGGTGTCAAATTCAAGAAGAAGGAATATAAAGAAAAGGACTTCTTAATGGAATCTGTTTTGGATGTTTGAAGAAAGGACACAAGGTTAGAGACTGCAAGAGTCGTATAACTTGTAATAAGTGCAGACAAGATCATACTGAACAGAAGAATACGGAAAAGATAGAACAGAAGGAGAAGCCAGCTACGAGTGATGCTGTTACCTCACCTCAGATAAATGCGCATATTGGGGTCGAGGTAGAAATCTGTATTTTCTCTATCTTACCAGTAAAGGCAAGGAGCAGCCAGGGGAATACAGTGTTGCAAACATATGCATTTTTGGATCATGGAAGTTGGACTACCTTTTGCACAGAAAGCTTGATGAGAAGGCTGGACATCACAGGAGAAAAGACTAAGATTTTCTTGCCTACCATTACTGAAGAGAAATGCTGTGATATCCATCATATTACAGGTATGGAAATATTTACTGGATGATGACAATTTTATACAACGATCTGATGTGTTTACACGAGACCATGCCTGTTTCTCATCTAAATATATCCAAGCAAGAAGACTTGAAACAATGGCCTAACTTGAAGGATGTCAAGATACCTAAAATGAATTCTGGTATCGGCCTACTTATCGGAACGAATGCTTTGAAGACATTGGAACCTAAAGAGTTAGTCAGCAGTCAAGGGGACGGACCATTGGCAGTGAGAACCCTACTCGGATGGGTTATCTATGGCTCCTTGAGAAGGAACAACAGAAGCAGGAACCAGAATAACCACCCTGCTGCTGCTGTCAATCAAATATCTACTGTTAAATTAGAAGAGCTATTGATCAAGCAATACAATCACAACTTCAATGAAAGTACCAGTGGGGAATCAGAAGAGATGTCCAGAGAAGAGTTAAAGTTCTTGGATATTATGAATCACTCAGTAAAGATGATAGATGGACACCATTGTCTAGACTTGCCTTTCAAACAAGAAAGTGTTAGTCTGCTGAATACCCGTCGCATTGCAGAGCAATGCACCCAGAATCTGAAACGCAAATTTGGCAAGAATACAAAATTTCATGATGAAATTACATATTTCCTAAAGGACATGATTGACAATAATGATGCCTACCTACAGACCAGCTGAATCGAAGTGATGGAGAGCTTTGGTATATTCCACACCATGGGGTGTATCACTCAAAGAAAGGGACCTTGAGGGTGGTCTTTAACTGTGCTGCAGTCTTCAAAGGAACATCACTTAACTGTCAACTACTACAGGGTCCGGACCTTACTAACTCACTCATTGGAGTTCTTAATAAATTCAGACAAGAACCGATTGCTTTGATGGCTGATATTAAAGTAATGTTTTATCGTCAAAGTATCAGAAAAGCATATTGACTATTTGCAATTCCTACGGTGGCCTGATGGTGATGCACAACAAGATCCCGTTGAATACTGGATGAAGGTACATCTCTTTGGAGCGGTGGCATCACCAAGTTGTGCAAACTTTGCATTAAGTAGCAATGTTACAAAATTTTGAGATTTTAAAAATCAAGTCTGCAATTTATCCCATCAGATAAAACATAAAAATGAGTTTAATTTGATACCTCATTCACTTTCATATCTTCAGTATTAAAAAAGTTATGGCCATTTTCATACTCGGAAATTAGCATCTTATCTTGTTCCCTATTGCTTTTCCATTGACTTAACACAAAAGCTGTGATCGAGGTCAGTCAAAGGCCCACAACTTTCTTAAAAATTAAGAGAACTGAATGAAATGTTCAGTTATTATAGATTGAAGCATTCTGAAACAAATATAAAACATCTTACTTGGATGACCTGAAATTAAAGCATATAATTAGTTAATTACCTAATTGTAGCTAATTACAAAATTGACCGTTGTGACGGAAATAGTAATAAACACCCAGACTGCCTTGAAAATTCAAAAATGTGATATTCTCAAGATCAGAACTTTAATATTATTGTACAATATGCTGTAAGTCCGTAACAGATAGGTAAATAAATTACAACTTCTAGCAATAGACCAAGTCTATATGGAGAAGATCAGTTGCTAGCTGGTACATTGGCATATCATAATCAGTAGCATCATCATACTCCTCAGATTGTAACCAATAAGCAACCCTGTACACTTTGTTTTTCCTCAATGTTTCAATTTTGGCATTGTAAACTACAAGTTTTTGCTCTTCAAACCACACATGACGCATTTCTGCCCACTACTTTCCCATTAAGAATGTCCTGTAGATTCCATTTCTTAAGAAAAGGATAATTTTTAAAAATAGCCTAAGTATCCAAATAACAAACTAATCCCATTCACACAGGAATTCACAATATAACATGATTCTTAAATCTCACTGTCATGAATTTATATGCCAGATGGAAGGAATTTAATGTTTAATTCCCATAAATGAATCCAGAAACATCCTCTCAAAATATATTGAAATCAAAATCATTGTTTTTTGCACAATACATGTGACTCAAACTGTTGTGAATATTTAGTTTAAAAATAATGATCATGGAGAGAGAATAACACAAAATATAGATAATTTAGACGGCTTATGACATGATTGTCCAAAAAAAAGGGCATTTTAATCATCTTGCTTCTGGAACGTGATCGATTGGAACGTTGCGGTTGCGGGGAATTTGAACTCCATATCGACAAGAAAAACACTGCTGGTTCGTATGGGGCCCAAATAACATTTTCGCAACGTAAAATTAGATTAAAGCCATCCCAAGAAGCAAGCTTATATGTAAAATAAACGACTTGCACTTTGTTTCGTCCCGTTCTTGCGATCCATCACGTTGTAGGCGGTGAGGGCGTTCGAAGTCGCTTTTTATTTTAATCCAAATATTAAATTGTCCAGCGATTTTTTTTTTTTAAATAGCGCGAACGGGAGTCGGATCGATTATTCTTCAGCAGCTAGCAACCCGAGGAAGTCCGCCTCCGACAGGCAGTACAAAACGGCATTTTAATCACGCCCCCCCCCTCAAAGGCGCCAAATTCGTGCACACGGCCAGTGGCAGAACTGCAGCGCCGCTGAAGGTAAGTATTGTAACATCGCTACATTAAGGAAGACCGCCGAGGACAATAAAGTTCACTTTCCAGAAGAAGTGACAAACAGTAAAGAATCATTTCTATGTGGATGATTGTTTAAAAGCCATGTCTACGGAAGAGGAAGCAATTCAAATGGTGAAACATCTGACTTCTCTTTGTAATAAGGGAGGATTCATGCTATTCAAGTGAATCAGCAACAGCCGTGTTGTATTGGAGAGCATTCCACTAGATGACAGAGTCAAGGAGGCCAGGGAGTTAGATTTGGACAAAGACAATCTGCCAATGGAAAGGGCACTGGGAATGCACTGGTGTGTTGAAACATATGTGTTCCAGTTCAGAATCTCGTTTCAAGAGCGACCATGTACTAGAAGAGGTATCCTATCCGTGATTGATTCTGTTTACGACCTTTTGGGATTTCTTGCACCATTTACACTACCAGCCAAGTTGATTTTGCAGGATCTTTGTAAGGAAAAACTTGGATGGGATGAGAGTATAACGCAAACTTCCTATCAGCGATGGACAGAATGGTTAGCAGATCTCAACAAGATCTCAGAATTCAAAGTGGACCGGTGCATGAAGCCTACAAACTTTGGTCGAATTAGATATGCACAGCTGCATCACTTTTCAGACGCAATTGAAAGTGGCTACGGTACTGTTTCATATCTAACACTGGAAAATGATAACATGTTGCATTCTTAATGGGAAAGGCCAGAGTGGCACCATTGAAGCAAATGACGATTCCCAGAATGGAACTTACTGCCGCAGTCTTAGCTGTTAAAGTTGACATAATGCTGCAAAAGGAACTGCAGCTTCAGCTCGAGAAATCTATCTTCTGGACTGATAGTACTACAGTGCTTAAATACTTTAACAATGAGAACAAGCATTTTCTAACATTTGTAGCAAACAGAATCTCTAATGTAAGTAGAGCTACTAATGTATCACTGTGGATGTATGTTAATACAAAGGAAAATCCTGCAGATGAAGCTTCTAGAGGATTAACAGCAGATCGTTTCTTAAGCAATAAGAGATGGATCAATGGAGCAGAGTTTCTCTGTAAGCCAGGCAGAGAATGGCCAAAGCTTGATCCGGGAATTGAAATCTCTGCTAATGATCTAGAAATTAAACAAAACGTTACAGTGAATGTTATTGCTATAGGATTCATCGAACACAACATATGGCTTAATTACCCGTTTTTCATCATGGAATAAGTTGGAGACTGTGGTAGCTTGGGTTCTTAAAGCTAAAACAAAGTTATTGCTATTTGCTCAAAAAAGGAAAGAGATTGCTGAAAGTATTTCTGAAGAAAATTCTGAAAAACTAAAGGAAAAGGTTGAAAATAAGATGCAAGTTTTTAAGGCATCGTATTGTGGACAGGTTTTACGTCTTGATGATCTTCTCCAGGCAGAAAACGCGATTATTTATTTCTGTCAAAGATAAAGATACAAAGAAGAAATATCGACGTTGGAAGCTGGAGTACATGGTGTCAAAAGATACAGTAAATTGTATATGCTTGATCCGGTATTGGAGGAAGGACATTTGAGAGTAGGGTGTTGCCTGAATAGACTAGCAATGCCTGAAGAGGCTAAGCATCCTACTATTCTCTCGAAGGACTTACATATTTCAACATTATTGTTACGACATATTCATGAACGGATTGGACAGGAAGGAACCAAATGCTGTCGCAACCTCTTAAGAAATATTGGATTATCAAAGCTAATTCTGCTGCAAGAAAGATAATAAAAATTGTGTTGTGTGCAGACGACAGCAGGGAAAAGTTGGAGAACAGAATATGGCAGATCTTTTATGGAAAAGGTGGACACAAGAATATTTGCCTCTAATCCAAGAACGACAACGATGGTTGAAAGTAAGATGAAATTTTATTCCAGGTGATATCGTTTTGGTGGTTGATTCTACTGCACCTCGAGGTTCTTGGTTGATGGGAAAGGTACTGGAGATCATGCCAGACGTGAAGGGTTTGGTGCGTACAGTACGACTTCAGACTAAGAACAACATCTAAGACCGATAACCAAAATATGTCTGCTTCTAGAAGGCGAAGGCGAAGATGGAAGAATCTCTAAAGAAGTCTGAATGCTAATGTATAATGCTTGTTACTTTTGTTTTTTGAGATATGATAAGCTTTTATAGCTCCTTTTTTAATGTTTATTGGTAATTGCCTCGTTATATACTTAAAACATTTAGGGGCCGGTATGTAGGAGCCATTAAGCTTAAGTCAGTATTATTATCATGTCTGATATTTTTAGTCTTATTTTTTATCTGCCTGTACTTTTGTAGGTGGGATTTAAAACATAGTAGGGGTGTGTTCTTTTGTTAGGAGTCTGGCGCAGCCTCTCAGATTAGAAGTTTCCGTTTGGTGTCGGAGAATGAGGGGAAATAGTTTTCTACCATGATCACGACACACACATGTTACGAGACGACATACCTTTATAAGAAGAAGCTTTTATGTGATTTATATGATGTGAATGGAACAGCGATTAATAACGGAAAGTTATGAGTTATTTCTTTATTTTGTATTACTTCATCAAAAAAAGCAATTAATCAAGAAACAATGTCTGGAAGATTCATCTTTGCTGTCTTATGTGTGTCATGAGTGCATTAGGCTATACCTCCAAATCATCTCCGATAATTAAAGGCTATCCAAGTTGGACTTTGAGAACGTTGTAAAAACTGCCATTATAGGGTCATTGTCCTGTTGGAAAGTGAACCTCCACCCAAGTCTGAGGTCCAGAGTGCCCTGGAGCAGATTTTCATCAAGGATCTCTCTGTACTTTGCTCCGTTCATCTTTCCCTCGATCCTGACTAGTCTCCCAGTTCCTGCCGCTGAAAAACATCCCCACAGCATGATGTTGCCACCACCATGTTTCACCGTGGGTATGGTATTGGCCAAGTGATGAGCGGTGTCTGGTTTCCTCCGGACGTGATGCTTGGCATTCAGGCCAAAGAGTTCAATCTTGGTTTCATCAGACCAGAGAATCTTATTTCTCATGGTCTGGGAGTCGTTTAGGTGCCATTTGGCAAACTCCAAGCAGGCTGTCATGTGTCTTTTACTGAGGAGTGGCTTCCGTCTGGCCACTCTACCATAAAGGCCTGATTGGTGGATTGCTGCAGATATAATTGTCCTTCTCGAAGGTTCTCCTGAAAGTTTAAAGATTTAAAAGTTACAAAATAGATGCTTAACCTTTCTCCTATTAACACTAGCAAGGTTACAGCACAATAACAGAAATGTTTTCGCCCTTCTTTAACACTAGCGAGATTACAGCACAAAAACGTGAATGCTCTGATATAAACAATCAGAAAAATGTTCAGACATTCGTTCCTACCCTTTACTCCACAGATAGTAATGTACATCAACAAGGTCAAAAAACAAGTGCTTGAATCTGCAAAAAAATAGCTTCTTCAGCATAACCATGTACGGGCTAACCTTTCCTCTATCAGAAAAACCTGTCAATCCGAACAGGAAAGAGGCTGTACAATGCTCTGTAAGATAAAGAATTGTTGAATTGCTGATTATTGGGGTATAAATATATCTGATTGAAATTACTTCTGTGTGTGGGGATAGTGTGATGCTATAGTCTGTATTTTACATACTGTGAGAGTTAACTGCCACACTCTCCTGGGCGAAACAAAGATTTTACTGCTTTATTACTAACTTTTGTGTTGTTATAGACAATAGATAATAGGTGCAGGAGTAGGCCATTCGGCCCTTCGAGCTAGCACTGCCATTCAATGTGATCATGGCTGATCATCCCCAATCAGTACCCCGTTCCTGCCTTCTCCCCATATCCCCTGACTCCGCTATTTTTAAGAGCCCTATCTAGCTCTCTCTTGAAAACATCCAGAGAACCTGCCTCCACCGCCCTCTGAGGCAGAGAATTCCACAGACTCACAACTCTCTGTGAGAAAAAGTGTTTCCTCATCTTCATTCTAAATGGCTTACTCCTTATTCTTAAACTGTGGCCCCTGGTTCTGGACTCCCTCAACAACGGGAACATGTTTCCTGCCTCTGGCGTGTCCAAACCCTTAACAATCTTATATGTTTCAATGGGATCCTCTCTCATCCTTCTAAACTCCATAGTGTACAAGCCCAGCTGCTCCATTGTCTCAGCATATGACAGTCCCGCCATCCCGGGAATTAACCTTGTAAACCTACGCTGCACTCCCTCAATAGCAAGAATGTCCTTCCTCAAATTAGGGGACCAAAACTGCACACAATACTCCAGGTGTGGTCTCACTAGGGCTCTGTACAACTGCAGAAGGACCTCTTTGCTCCTATATTCGATTCCTCTTGTTATAAAGGCCAACATGCCATTCGCTTTCTTCACTGCCTGCTGTACCTGCATGCTTACTTTCATAGACTGATGAACAAGGACCCCCAGATCCCGTTGTACTTCCCCTTTTCCCAACTTGATGGCCATTTAGATAGTAATCTGCCTTCTTGTTTTTGCTACCAAAGTGGATAACCTCACATTTATCCGCATTAAAATTCATCTGCTATGCATCTGCCCACTCCCCCAAACTGTCCAAGTCACCCTGCATTCTCATAGCATCCTCCTCACAGTTCACACTGCCACCCAGCTTTGTGTCATCTGCAAATTTGCTAATGTTACTTTAAATCCCTTCATCCAAATCATTGATGTATATTGTAAATAGCTGTGGTCCCAGCACCGAGCCTTGCGGTACCCCACTAGTCACTGCCTGCCATTATGAAAGGGACCCGTTAATCCCTACTCTTTGTTTCCTGTCTGCCAACCACTTCTCTATCCATGTTTGAAGTAAAAATTGTAGATCAGTGTCACTCATGTTATGAGTCATACTTTGTAGCTACGCCCACTAGGTTAACAGAAAGCTTCTCAGCCCTTTTTCCTTCAGTCTTGAGTTACGTATTAAGATGAAGTTACCTATGCTGTAACGCTAATAAAGCCTTTGGATCGTAATCACTGTGTGTGACCTAAGTTATTCCAACAGCAGATGTTCGACATGGTGTCAGAGTGTACGGACTCACACCTTGCTTAATTATATTGCTTTTATTTTAGTTTGTTGTTTTCTCCGGTATATATTACTATGGCTTCTGCTCTCAGAAAACCAGAGATCCTGGTGTTTGACGAAGACCTCGCAGAGCCGGTGGCTTCATGGGTGATGGAGATTGAACCAGCATTCCTGGTGATGAAACAGGGGACTGCAGTGCATGCGGAGGGGGCGTCGCCACTGGCAAAGCAGCCGCTCCAGAAGAGGGTTGTTGTGCTGGTGTAGGTGGATCAATGCCGCTGGGCACGGACGGCAGTACACTTGTACGGTCTGGATAATACGGAGGTGGAGTCAGCTCATTCACAGGCAGGATATGTTGTCTGCTACGCCTGTAGGTGCCGCCATCGGCACTGACCAGATATGAGCGTGGCTCAGAAGCAGTTACAGAAATTACACCGATACGGTCATGGCCTTTGTCAGTTTGCAAACGATCCACCTGCCCCTTGGTTAATGGTGGCAGTGGCCTACTTGTCTTGTCATACCACTGTTTTTGAATGTCACGCTTTTGTTATAACCTGGACTGGACTTCTGATGGTGGAACCACCTGCGGGATCAATGCCTGATCCGCCACAGGCACCGTGGCTCGGGTCTGCCTCGACAATAAACGTTGAGCAGGTGAACCCAAAATGGGGTCGGGGCAGATGTTGCGTCGGATGAGCAGATCCAGGTACATGTCAGAATTAGCTCTGTATGATCGTTCCATGAGCTGTTTGGCACTCTTGACAGCCCGCTCAGCTAGTTCATTCAACTGTGATATTCAGGGCTACTGGTGATGTAGCGAAAACCCCAGCATGCAGCAAACTCCTTGAAGTGTTGGCTGGTAAATTGACTGCCATTATCAGATAAAAGTAAGCACGGAGCTCCGTGATCTGCAAAATGGCGAGCAAGCTTCAAAACTACCCTGCGAGAAGTGGGGCTGCTAAGAAAATCAATGTCAAACCATCCAGAATACGAATCGACAAGTACCAGGTACTGCTTGTCATGCCATTCAAATATGTCAGTTGCCACTGTAGACCACGGGAGAGCAGGAGCCGGATGTGAAAGAAGTGGTTGCTTTTGTTGATGAGGTGCCAAGCTGTTACAAACTGCACAGGAAGCCATATTCTCGGTAATGTATTCGGCCATGCCAGGCCAGTAAAACATGTTTCTTGCCCGTAGGACGGTGGCTTCAGCGCCTGGGTGCCCTGCATGGACAGCGTCAAAATACTTGCTGTGCAGTGAAGCAGGGACCACAGTTTTATGTCCATTTACAATAATGCCATCCTGCAGCACTAGCTCATCGCGGACGGCAAAGAAAGGCCGAACTGGCAGCGGAACGTTGTAGTGTTTGTCTGGCCAGCTGCACTTAATGACGGAGGTGAGCGACCATAAGGTACTGTCAGCAGCAGTGTGGGCAACCAAATCCTCCACACAGGACGAGGGAATAAAGGACACAGTCATTACGATAAAGTCATCATCCGGCGAGGACGGACCCTCATAGGTCTCCCGGGGTGCACGCGAGAGAGTGTCAGCCAGATGCATATCCTTGTCAAGTTCATAGGTCAGAACGATGTCATATTTTTAAAGTTGTAGCGGCATCTGCTGTAAGCGCGCTGGAGAGGCAAGAATTGGTTTGTTAAAGATGCTGATCAGAGGTTGGTGGTCGGTTTCTTTTTTTTTTTTAAATTATTTATTAGAAGTACATTACATTACAACCACATACATTAGTACTCGTCACTTATGTCTTCTTACAATTAATGTACTCCATTTATTTTTTACACTAGAAAAGGAAAAGATTGAAAGAAAGAAGAAAGTGAAGGAAAAAGTGAGAGTGTAGAAAATGTGACAACAAAAAAGGACGAAGACCCTATAAGAACAAAATTAAAAACAAAAGAAAAAGAGTTAAGAAATAGACCCTAGAAAAGAAAGAGAAAGAGAAAGAGGAAAAAGAGAGAAACAAATATTTTTATGAGCATTACGCAAATGGGACAAACCAACTCTTCAACTATCATCCCCCCTTACCTGACCTCAATTTTTTTTTTTAAAGGTACCTTTGCACCCTATGTTTGTAATAATTCTATAAATGCAGACCACATCAGGTGGAAGTGATCTGGTTTACCTGCTAGGAGGAGTCTTATCTCTTCTAGGTGTAATGTTTCGAACATATTTGAAATCCACATGTTTATAGTTGGTATTGGAGCCTTCTTCCAAAATTTTAGAATTAGCTTTTTTCCAGTTATTAACCCTTAGTCTATTAGTTTCTTTTGAAACACATTTAGTTCTGGACCATCTTCCGTTATTCCGAAGATAATCCATTCTGCTTTGGGTATCAGTCTTATTTTAAATAACTTTGTAAAGATTTCAAAAATTTCATTCCAAAATTTTTGTACAGAAAACGAATGAGTGCGCTATAGTAGCTTCTTGGGATTGACATTTATCACAAATAGATGATACATTTGGGAAAATTTTATGAATTTTAGTTTTCGAATAATATAATCTATGTAAAATTTTAAATTGTATTAAAGTGTGTCTTACATTAATCGAACATTTATGCACGTTTAATAAGTGTTCATTCCAACTTTCCTTTGAAATTTTAATAGCTAACTCTTGTTCCCAGTCTCTTCTGATACCCTCCGTAGATGGTATTTGTACATTTAAGATAATATTATACAAATATGATATTAAGTTTGCTGATTCAGCTTTTATCTGCATTGCCTCATCCAATACATCTGCTGGGTTATTATAATGATCTTTTGTATATTTTTTCAAATAGTCGCATATTTGAAAATATTTAAAATATTGATTATTTCCGAGTTTATATTTTATTTGTAATTGTTGAAATGAAAGTAATTTTCCAGTTTCATACAAGTCACCGAGCGTTTTAATTCCTAGTCTATCCCAATGTGTAAAAGCTTTATCTATAATAGAGGGATTAAACAAAGGGTTATTAACTATAGGTAATAAAAGTGATAAATTTCTTAATTTTAAATTTTGTTTTATTTGTTTCCAAATTCGGATTGTACTATGAATAATTGGGTTCTTATTATAATTTATATTATTGAATTTCATTGGAGAGAGGAGGATCGCTCCAATGTTTCCAGAGGAGCAATCCTCTTTCTCCATTACAATCCAGTCCACTTGCTGGGCGGAGTTATCCATCAGTTGAATCATATTTTTAATATTTACTGACCAATAATAATACATAAAATTAGGTAGTGCTAAACCCCCTAATACTTTAGGTTGATTCAGATGAGTTTTTTGTATTCTATGTGATTTATAGTCCTATATAAAATTAGTGATATCTGAGTCGAGTTTTTAAAAAAACTTCTTTGGTAAGTATATAGGAATCGATTGAAATAGGTATAAAATTTGTGGTAGAAAGATCATTTTTATTGCATTTATTCGGCCTATTAAAGACATCGGGAGCGTTTTCCAGAATTTAATTAGTGTGTTTAATTTATTAAGTAGGGGTTCAAAATTTGCCTTAAACATACCTTGATATGTTCTGGTAATTTCGATTCCCAAGTATTTAAATTTTTCTGTAGCTATTTTAAAAGCGAATTTTAAAAGATGTGTTGAATCTTTCAGTTTTATTGACATAATTTCACTTTTATTCCAATTTATTCTATATCCAGAAAAAGATCCAAAGTCTTCAATTACATTTAATATATTTGGTATAGTGATTTGAGGTTTTGTAATGTACAGTAATATATCATCCGCGTATAAAGATATTTTATTATATGAGTCTTTAGTATTATATCCATGGATATCAGGGTGTATTCTAATTTTTTCTGCTAGCGGTTCAATAATGAGAGCAAACAGCTGTGGTGATAATGAGCATCATTGTCTATTTCCCTTTGATAGTTGGAATTTCGAGGATAATATGTTATTAGTTAGTATTCTAGCTGTAGGTTTATTATATAGTAACTTGATCCATAGAATAAAATTCTCTCCCAGTTGGAATTTTTGTAATACTTTATCCATATAATTCCATTCTACTTGATCAAATGCTTTTTCAGCATCCAGCGAAATAATTGATAATTCTTGATCTTCAGATTTGTGTGAGTGCATTATGTTGAGTAGATGTCTCATATTGTTAGATGAGTATCTCTTAGGGATAAACCCCGTCTGATCTGGGTTTATTAATTTACTAATGTATTTACTTAATCTTCTAGCTAATGTTTTCGCTAATATTTTTTGATCTGTGTTTAACAATGCTATAGCTCTATATGAACCCGGTGATAATAAAAAAAAAACTAAAAAAGTGAAAATACAGTGTCTGATATAGTCGGCACTGTAGCGAGTGTCCCACTTGTAGGTGGGGAAAAAACCTTGTTTTGACTTCCATTGTGTTGTTAAACAAATAGCTCCGCTCTCTTGGTTAATCATAACATATTAAAATATTAAAACGGGGCCTCACATTCAGATATATAATACAATTTTACCCTATATATTTCATTATAACATATCAAATATATATCGCAATTTTAACTACTAATTATTAAACCGATACTTTTGACTTCAATAAGAATCAACTGTTGGTTGAAGGGGTTAACGAGACGTGCCCCTGGGCCTAAGCCAGGTGCTCGTTTCTCATCCCCTCCTCCCACTTATAGATAAGGTTTCAATTTATTAAAAATTCATATTAGTATGTTAGTTCGTTATTTTTTATTTTTGTTTTTGTTAGTATTCTAATCTAACATGCATAACTTATTAAGTTGTTAATAGGATAAGTTCTTACAATTGGTTTTAATATTATAATCTAATAAACAAGTAAATGCTTCTGGTATATACCATTCCCGTCTGTTCAGCTGTTTACTCGTTTTGAACAGAAAGTGTCCTTGATTCAACATTCCAAAGATAACAGTCTAGCTATCCCCAGACAAAGCATTGCTTAGAATGGTTCAGATCTGCCAAACCCCCCTTTGATTTCTACTTTTCAACGATAGTTTGGGCATATTTAAACGCGTCTTCAGGCTTAACAAATGACTTTTCAGAACCCTTGAAGGAAATACGCATTTTCGCAGGATAAAAAATCCCATATCTGATCCCTTCTCTCCCTCTTAAAAGATTCTTAACCTTCTCGAATTTGTTTCTTTTTTGCACAATTTCATACGGGTAGTCCCTGAATATCTTAATAGTGTCATTGTCCAGCCGCAGTTGCACACCGTGTTTGATTTTGCTCATAACATCTTCCAGTTCTAAAATATCCCGAAATTTCACAATAATATGTTGTGGATAAGTTTTTTCCCCCACCAGATCTTTGTTTAAATCTTGGGACACGATGAGCCACTTCGATTTTCGGTTCTTTGGAAAGATTCAGCAGTTGTTTAAGCAAGCCCATGGCAAACTCACGCACATCCTCCCCCTCGGCTCCCTCTGAGACTCCAAGAATTCTCAAATTCTGACGTCTAGAGCGAGCTTCCAGGTCCAGGCATTTTCTGAAACTTTACTAAGTTGAGTCACCATCTGTAGTGAAGTTTGTTCATTTTCTCGCCTCATTTGCTCATGTTCTTGCCTCATTTTCGCCATGTCTTCAACCACTCGAGCCGTGTTTTTCTCCAATTCCGTAATTGTGCGCATACTTGCAGCTACTGTTTCAAGCACAGCCGTGAACTTGACCGTAGTAGTTTCATCCATCTTGTCCATTCTCTCTGATAGTCCATCTTTCACCTCATCAATTTGTTTATTCATAATGTCCAGTGAATCAATCATCTTCTGATTGCTAGCATCCATAGCCTTCTGATTACCAGCATTTAAATCCTTCATCATCTTTTCCATTTTTTCCATCATATTTCCCATATTTTCCTTCATATTTTCCTTCATATTTTCCATCATAATTTTATTTTCATCCAAAATCTCATCTTTCATATTTTTCACTGATTTCTTCAAGTCATCAAACTCTTTCTTAGATCTTGTGCCCATTTCTGCAGCCACTTCAGAGACTTCAGAGACTTCAGAGGTAACTTCTGCTTCAGACTTCTTCTGGTCTCTCAGCAGCTTTTTCACTGATCTCTGAGGGCTCACAGCTGGAGGCAGTTTACTCATTTAAAGGGCTTTAAACCACCGTTTAAAACATCGCGCTTAATGATGACGTCATCAGCGCGGTGACCAGAAGCTCCGGTAAGGTTTTTAAAAACAATCCCGATTTCTGGACCCGTTTTACACGATAAATCGTGAAATTTTTCGGGAGAGGAGCTAGGTGCACGTCTGTTAGTCCAACATGGCGCCACCGGAAGTCTGGTGGTCGGTTTCAATCGTGACTGTATGTCTAAAGATAGAGTCGTGAAATTTCTTGCAGGCGAAAACAACCGCCAGTAGCTCTTTCTCAATTTGGGCAGAGCGTTGTTCTGTGTCAGTCATAGTGCGCGAGGCAGAGGCAACAGGCTTATTGCCGCTACTGTCATTTTGAAGACATGCTGCGCCAAGTCCATGTTGTGAAGCGTCACAAGTCAGTGTGACCGGTCGTTTAGGATCAAAATAAGCGAGAGTAGGAGCACAAGGCATCTGCTGCTTAAGAGTGTCGAATGCCCCCTGCTGTTGCTCGTCCCAGGTCCAAGCAGTGTCTTTGTGTGTAAGCTGGTGTAACGGGGCTGATATTTCACTGAAGTCCGGAATAAAAGTAGTTCACCATGCCAAGGAATCTTTGTGGACCGAGCACGTCTGTGGGTGCTGGGAGCTCGTTGATGGCACTGGTTTTCGTTGGATCAGTTTTTAGGCCATCCTTACTGAACACATGGCCTACGTATTTCACCTCACTTAGCCTGAATTTGGATTTTTGAGGGTTTAGCTTGAGGTTAATGGCCTTGGCACGATCCAGGACCTTCATCAGATTAGCATCGTGTTCTTCGACAGTTCGTCCAACAACGAGGATGTCATCCACTACAATGGAGCATGGGTAACTCGCAAACAACTGCTCCATAGATTGTTGAAATACTTCACTGGCAGAGCTTATGCTAAAAGGCATGCAAAGAAATCTGTATCGTCCGAACGGTGTGCTGAAGGTGGTTAACTTGGAGGAGTTGTGTTCCAGCGAAATCTGCCAGAATGAACTCTTGGCATCTAGTACAGTGAATACAGTTGCCTCAGCCATCTGCGCTGCAATCTCGTCCATAGATACATAGATACATGGAAAATAGGTGCAGGAGTAGGCCATTCGGCCCTTCGAGCCTGCACCGCCATTCAATATGATCATGGCTGATCATCCAACTCAGTATCCCGTACCTGCCTTCTCTCCATACCCCCTGATCCCTTTAGCCACAAGGGCCACATCTAACTCCCTCTTAAATATAGCTAATGAACTGGCCTCAACTACCCTCTGTGGCAGAGAGTTCCAGAGATTCACCACTCTCTGTGTGAAAAAGTTTTTCCTCATCTCGGTCTTAAAGGATTTCCCCCTTATCCTTAAGCTGTGACCCCTTGTCCTGGACTTACCCAACATCGGGAACAATCTTCCTGCATCTAGCCTGTCCAACCCCATAAGAATTTTGTACGTTTCTATAAGATCCCCTCTCAATCTCCTAAATTCTAGCGAGTATAAGCCAAGTCTATCCAGTCTTTCTTCATATGAATGTCCTGACATCCCAGGAATCAGTCTGGTGAACCTTCTCTGCGCTTCCTCTATGGCTATAATGTCCTTCCTCAGATTTGGAGACCAAAACTGTACGCAATACTCCAGGTGTGGTCTCACCAAGACCCTGTACAACTGCAGTAGAACCTCCCTGCTCCTATACTCAAATCCTCTTGCTATGAAAGCCAACATACCATTCGCTTTCTTCACTGCCTGTTGCACCTGCATGCCTACTTTCAATGACTGGTGTACCATGACACCCAGGTCTCGCTGCATCTCCCCATTTCCTAATCGGCCACCATTTAGATAATAGTCTGCCTTCCCGTTTTTGCCACCAAAGTGGATAACCTCACATTTATCCACATTATACTGCATCTGCCAAACATTTGCCCACTCACCCAGCCTATCCAAGTCATCTTGCAGTCTCCTAGCATCCTCCTCACAGCTAACACTGCCCCCCCAGCTTAGTGTCATCCGCAAACTTGGAGATGTTGCTTTCAATTCCCTCATCCAGTTCATTAATATAAATTGTAAATAGCTGGGGTCCCAGCACTGAGCCTTGCGGTACCCCACTAGTCACTGCCTGCCATTGTGAAAAGGACCCGTTTACTCCTACTCTTTGCTTCCTGTTTGCCAGCCAGTTCTCTATCCACATCAATACTGAACCCCCAATACCGTGTGATTTAAGTTTGTAGCCTAATCTCTTATGTGGTACCTTGTCGAAAGCCTTCTGAGTCCAGATACAACACATCCACTGGTTCTCCCCTATCCACTCTACTAGTTACATCCTCGAAAAATTCTATAAGATTCGTCAGACACGATTTACCTTTCGTAAATCCATGCTGACTTTGTCCAATGATTTCACCACTTTCCAAATGTGCTGCTATCCCATCTTTAATAACTGACTAGCAGTTTCCCCACTACCGATGTTAGACTAACTGGTCTGTAATTCCCCGTTTTCTCTCTCCCTCCCTTCTTAAAAAGTGGGGTTACGTTTGCTACCCTCCAATCCTCAGGAACTACTCCAGAATCTAAAGAGGTTTGAAAAATTATCACTAATGCATCCACTATTTCTGGAGCTACTTCCTTAAGTACTCTGGGATGCAGCCTATCTGGCCCTGGTGATTTATCGGCCTTTAATCCATTCAATTTACCCAACACCACTTCCCGACTAACCTGGATTTCACTCAGTTCCTCCATCTCCTTTGACCCGCGGCCTGCTGCTATTTCCGGCAGATTATTTATGTCTTCCTTAGTGAAGACGGAACCAAAGTAGTTATTCAATTGGTCCGCCATATCCTTGTTCCCCATGATCAATTCACCTGTTTCTGACTGCAAGGGACCTACATTTGTTTTAACTAATCTCTTTCTCTTCACATACCTATAAAAACTTTTGAAGTCAGTTTTTATGTTCCCTGCCAGTTTTCTTTCATAATCTATTTACCCTTTCCTAATTAAGCCCTTTGTCCTCCTCTGCTGGTCTCTGAATTTCTCCCAGTCCTCTAGTATGCTGCTTTTTCTGGCTAATTTGTACGCATCATCTTTTGCTTTGATACTATCCCTGATTTCCCTTGTTATCCACAGATGCACTACCTTCCCTGATTTATTCTTTTGTCAAACTGGGATGAACAATTTTTGTAGTTCATCCATGCAGTTTTTAAATGCCTTCCATTGCATATCCACCGTCAACCCTTTAAGAATCATTTGCCAGTCTATCTTGGCCAATTCACGTCTCATACCTTCAAAGTCACCTTTCTTTAAGTTCAGGACCCTTGTTTCTGAATTAACAATGTCACTCTCCATCCTAATGAAGAACTCAACCATATTATGGTCACTCTTGCCCAAGGGGGCACGCACAACAAGACTGCTAACTAACCCTTCCTCATTACTCAATACCCAGTCTAGAATAGCCTGCTCTCTCATTGGTTCCTCTACATGTTGGTTTAGATAACTATCCCGCATATATTCCAAGAAATCCTCTTCCTCAGCACCACTGCCAATTTGATTCACCCAATCTATATGTAGATTGAAGTCACCCATTATAACTGTTTTGCCTTTGTTGCACGCATTTCTAATTTCCTGTTTGATGCCATCCCCAACTTCACTACTACTGCTAGGTGGCCTGTACACAACACCCACCAGCGTTTTCTGCCCCTTAGTGTTTCGCAGCTCTACCCATACCGATTCCACATCCTCCAAGCTAATGTCCTTCCTTTTCACTGCGTTAATCTCCTCTCTAACCAGCAACGCTACCCCACTTCCTTTTCCTTTCTCTCTATCCCTCCTGAATATTGAATATCCCTGGATGTTCAGCTCCCAGCCTTGGTCACCCTGGAGCCATGTCTCCGTGATCCCAACTATATCATAATCATTAATAGCTATCTGCACGTTCAACTCATCCACCTTATTACGAATGCTCCTTGCATTGAGACACAAACCCTTCAGGCTTGTTTTTACAACGATCTTACCCCTTATACAATTATGTTGAAAAGTGGCCCTTTTTGATTTTTGCCCTGGATTTGTCTGCCTGCCACTTTTACTTTTCACCTTGCTACCTATTATTTCCGCCCGCATTTTACACCCCTCTGTTTCTCTGCTCACCCATTTAAGAACCCCACCACCTCTTATTCTCTGTTTATTATTGTTTTCTTCTTTCCCCCCTACATGTTGGGTCTGAGTGCTTTCCTTCTCTGCCTCCTGCCTCACACACTGTCTAATAGCTTTCTCTATTTGAGTCCCTCCCCCCAACCATTCTAGTTTTTTTTAAAAACAAATTTAAAAAATATTTTAATTTTAAGTACAATTGTATACAATCATATTTTCATAATACCTTTTATGTACAGCTTCTTATTTAAATTTTTTTTTGTAATAAAGAAGAAAAAGAGAAAAGTTAGATAATGAAAAATAGAAAAATGTGAGATATATAGTGTGTGAAAAAGAAAAATAGAGAGTGAAAAAAGAAAGTTGAGACATAGAAAATAGAAGAAAGAGAGTAAAAGAAGAAAAGAGAAGAAAAGAAAATAGAAGTAAGGAGATCATTTATAATCTTGACCATCCCCAGTCACGGATTAGCTTTTACACTTGTGTTGCACCATATGTTTCCAAAAAGATGACAAATGGAGACCAACTCGTTATGAATTGGTCAAATTTATCTATTAGGAGGAATCGCATTTCCTCAAGATGTGCGGTATCCAACATACTTGCAATCCACATTTTGAGCGTTGGTATTGGTGTATTTTTCCAAAATTTCAATATTAATTTTTTTGCTATTATTAAACCATAATTAAAAATTGACTTTTGAGATGAGCTCAATTTGTTCCCGTCTTCCATTACCCCAAATATAATCAATTCGTTATTGGGTTCCATTTTTGTCTTAAATAATTTTGTAAATATTTTGAAAATATCACTCCAAAATCCATGAAGTTTTATACAAGAAACAAACAAGTGTGTTATAGTTGCGTCTTGGGTTAAACACTTATCGCAAATGGGCGATATATTTGGATAAAATTTATTTAATCTTATTTTTGAGTAATATAATCTATGTAAAATTTTAAATTGGATTAGATTATGTCTTGCGTTAATCGAACACTTGTGAATGTTTGTCAAATACTTTTCCCATGTAGCCTTCGTAATTTTTATCAATAATTCCGGTTCCCACTCTTCTCTAATTACCTCGGTCATGGGTAAATCTATATTTAAGATACTATTATATAAATATGATATTAATTTTTGTGTATCAGCTTTTATATTCATTACTTCTTCTAGTAAATCAGGAGTTATTTTTTGATATCCCTGTATGTATGTCTTAAAAAAATTACGAATCTGAAAATATTTAAAATAATGAGTGTTTTTCAGTTTAAATTTTAATTGTAATTGTTGAAATGATAATAAATCTCCCATTTCATACATGTCCCCGATCCTTTTAATTCTTAAACTTTCCCATTGATTATATATTTTATCCATCATAGATGGTTTAAATAAAGGATTATTTGCTATCGGTGTTAACAATGATATGTTTCTTAATTTTAAGGATAATTTTATTTGTTTCCATATTCTTATTGTATCTTGTATAATTGGGTTTTTCTTATATATTGTATTGTTCATTTTTTTTGGGGAGAAGAGGATTGTTCCTATATTTTGGTACATGTACTGGTATAGATTAAAATAGGTATAATAACTGTGGTAGGAAGCTCATTTTAATAGCATTTATTCTGCCTATTAATGATAAAGGGAGTGTTTTCCAAAATGTTATCATTATATTAAGTTTATTTATTAAGGGTATAAAATTGGCATTGAATAAAGCTTTATGTTTTCTAGTAATCTGAATACCCAAATATTTGAATTTTTCTGTTGCTATTTTAAAGGGGAATTTCAATAAGTGTGTAGATTCTTGAGGTTTTAACGTCATGATTTCACTTTTGTTCCAGTTTATTCTATATCCAGAAAAGGACCCAAATTCCTCTATTAAATTTAATAAATTTGGTATGCTCGTTTGTGAATTTGTTATATATAACAAAATATCGTCTGCATACAATGAAATTTTATTATTTGAGTCCCTAGTATTATAACCCTGAATTTCGGATGGCTTCTTATACTTTCAGCCAGAGGTTCTATCATAAGGGCAAATAGCAGGGGTGATAAAGCACATCCCTGCCTATTACCCCATGATAATTGAAATTTTTGAGATAACATGCTGTTAGTTAATATTCTTGCCATCGGTTTATCATATAATAATTTCACCCATGCAATAAAATTCTCTCCCATATTAAATTTTTGTAATACTTTGTATGAATACTGCCATTCTACCTGATCAAATGCTTTCTCTGCGTCCAAAGAAATAATTGCTAAGTCTTCTTCCTCCACTTTATGTGAGTACATTATATTAAACAGGCGTCTCAAATTATTAAATGAATATCTTTTGGGTATAAACCCCGTTTGATCAGGGTTTATCAATTTACTAATATATTTGCTTAGTCTTCTAGCTAAAGTCTTTGCTAGAATTTTCTGGTCTGTATTTAAAAGTGATATAGCTCTATATGAGCCCGGTTCCTCTAGATCTTTATCTTTCTTTGGAATAAGCATAATAGTTGATTCTGCTAATGTTTCAGGTAATTTATTTTCTTTAAAAACGTAAGTATATAAATTAAATAGATAGGGGGTCGTTATCTCATGAAACCATTCTAGTTTAAAGTCTCCCCAGTAGCCTTTGCAGATCTCCCCGCCAGGATATCGGTCCCCCTCAGGTTCAAGTGCAACCCATCCTTTTTGTACAGGTCGCACCTTCCACAAAAGAGGTCCCAATGATCCAGAAATTTGAATCCCTGCCTTCTGCACCAGTCCTTCAGCCACGCATTTATCCTCCACCTCGCTCCATTTCTACTCTCACTGTCGCGTGGCACAGGCAGTAATCCCGAGATTGTTACCTTTGCTGTTACCCACAGTTACCCACAGTGCCCATGGGATAGTGAGGTCGTTTAATGGCTGTGTTTAAGTCCTTAGGGTTGTTACAAATCCGTATTTCGTCTTTATTCTTCTTCGTTGCCACAACCATGGTGGAGACCCAATCCGAGGGGTCAGCGACGGGAGCAATCACACCTAGTGACACCATTCTGTTGAGTTCACTTTGAACATGGTCCCGCATAGCATGGGGAATCTTGTGTGCTGGACGGACAACTGGGATTATCTCAGGGTTAATGGTAATTGTGTACTTAACAGGCAACCTGCCCAGCTTGTCGTCAAACAACGTTTTGTATTGTGTCAGGATTTGTTGGCTAAAGTCACAGGTTGTAGTCAGATGACAAACAGAAGGGCTGAAAGAGACAGGTCCCAGGTCGTGACAAGCATTGGCACCCAGCAGAGATGGCACATCCTCACGAACAACATAGAAACTCAGGTTGTGGACAAGGGAATGTAAAGTTCTGCCATGTAAAAAGATCTTTGGAAATGAGGGGGCTGCACCGTTGACCCTTTGACGGGCCTCTGGCTCACCCCTCTCGGACAAATTTGTGTACCTGGTGTTTTTCTGCCCGTTCTTTTACACTATATACACTTCCTTACGCATGCTGATAAGGAGGGAAGGGAATGTGGAATGTAGCTTACACTTTGAAGCTTTCATGGAATGATCTGTGTCTAAGAGGTGGGAGCAGTAGCAGCAGCAACAGAGAGAGAGAGAGAGTCGAGTGGGATATAAGGGATGTGTTAAATGTGCGTTTTGAGTTGAGACCGTTCTTCAGTATGTGTTGTATTTATGAACAAAGTATGAACATTTTTGGGTGTATCAAAGTTTTAAGAGTTTTGCATGATTTCCTTGAGGTGTGTTTAACTGTGTTTTACTCTTGTGAGAATTTTATTGCTTTAAAGTGTGTGAATATCTGAGATTCAGCATATTGCATGAGGTGTGGAAATTTGTGAGTGAATGTCACAGAAAAGGGTGTAGAGTGAGTGAGTTTAAAGACTGTTACTTGTTTGTGGAACCGGTTTTGGGTGAATGTTGAATTAATCGTATAATTCAGATGAAATAGGATGTCATTGAATGAAATTACTCATTTGCTCAGATAAATCTTTGTAGAGTCTCATGTGTTTTAAAAGGAAGTGTCTCTTTAAGAAGTTGCAGCTGTGTGGGGGTGGAGCCGTACACAGTTATTTTATTTTCCTTTGCTCTTTGGAAATGCATTGACTATCTACGTGGAATTAACTGTTTATTCTCTGTCTTCTCAACTTTTATTAAACAGCAGATGTGGCTCAGCAAAGAGACTTCATTTTCTTCGCTGCGTAACCTGGCATTAGGATTGGTGACCTTGTCGGTATTTTTAGTTTGATTTCTTCCTATTTCTTACCTTTTGAATTGAATTCAAGAGAGATCTGAATTGCACATGTGGAATTCAGATTGAGGTGTTGGATGAGAATTTGGAAATGCCCTTATCTCAGAAAAAAATCTGTTAATTTGAAATTGTGAATTTGGGGAGATAGATTGAAAGAATTGGGAATAATTTTTAAATAGTTTTTTTCTTTATAGCAACGTATTTTTAAAGGGTCTGCATTGTAAGTAGTTTAAGTAAAGCCTTGACTGAGACTGGACAGGACATTAGTGATGAATTATTTACTTATGCACAGCAATTGACCCGAACCTTGTCAGTCTTACAGAAACCACTGAACCACAGAAACGCAGAAACCACTATCAGCTGACCATAACGGCAAATCCTTATAACCAGGAGATCACGAACTGATAAGAAATTGGGATCGGAAGAAATTGGGAGAACGGTGGAAGGAGCCCTTCCAAGTATTAGTGACTACACCTACATCAGTGAAGGTCGAAAATAATCCTCGTTGGATACACCTAACCAATTGCGAACAAATTGGAAACTGGAAAAAGGAAGTATGAACTTGGATGTCCTCCTGCAAGGATGGAGGTAAAAGGAAGCCATACAAAAAAATTAAAAGAAGGCCAGTATTTACAGTATCTTGTTAAAACTAGCCATGAACATAAGCGAATGCATTGCACTGAATTATATACATGCCTTCCTAATCCCGGACACCAGGAACGAGTCTCCCCCTGGTTGAATAAACTTGAACAATTAACAGTGACCCCTTATTTGTTCTTTGAGTTCCCGGGATTAGGAATAATGATCCACCTCTCTTAAAACCAAAGGGATCGATTTGAGATGGGAGACACCTCTGAGTCACACTTAACCGTAGCTACTAGACCTCCAGCAACAGCGAAAGAAACAGGAAAAATGATAAAATGGCTGAAGGACAAACAGACAATTCATGTTTTAAAGTTGCCAATGACACAGAAGGAAAGATCACATGGGTCAGAAAGGAATGGGATACTATTTTTGAAAAGCAACAGCCGCCTACTGAGGATCCGCCAAGGTTACCAATGGCTCTGGTCCAAGTACCCTTTGAATTATGGGCAAAGCATAAGAATCATGTGGGATGACCCATTCAGCCCCTAAACATAAAGTGACTTTAAAAAAGGGTGCTGCCTTGCCATGTTTAAAACAACATTGACTAGCCCTGGAGGATGAAGAAGGGATAGCTATGGTCATCATGTCTTTATTGCAACAAGCACTATTAGTGAAAATGCAAAGTCTGTGTAATACTCCTATTCTGCCAATCCCGAAAGTGGGAAGACGTAATGAATGGTGTTTTATCTAAGACCTGAGAGCTATTATAAATAGTGATCCCTATTGGTCCTTTAGTACCTGACACCAATATTATTCTGTCATCTATACCGGCAGAAGCCGACACCTTTACAATAATTGACCTATGTTCAGCCTTTTTCACCATACGTCTGCATAAAGACCGATAGCCTATTATTCCGTGGCTTCACCAGCAGTAGTAAATGGCATGCCAGCCTGCTTATGCACTGTAACGGCGAGGGCTACAATGATAGAAGTGTTAGCAGTGAACTTGCTGCTGTAAGGTAAACAAGCTTCTTTATCTGATGAGGATGTTGGGTTTGTGCCATATCCCTTTACAAGCTCAAGGACAGGTTCAAACCAAATTACAATCAGACACATGTGTGCCTCCATTTCTGCAACTGATTAACGAGAGAAAATATTTAAAAACATTCTTACTATAATATAAGCATTGATCATAAAGATCAACAAGGAGGCACCTGTGCTATAATACGATGAGAGTGTTGTGCTTAGATGCCTGCTGAATCCTCTAATATCACTGACCTTGCTACCCACATTTCCCAAGAAATTGAGAAAATCCATTAGGTTGGCAGTGACATGCATTGGTACAATGAAGGAAATGGGAGCTGATGGACATTCAGTTGGTTTGGTTGACTCTGGGGAACTGTGTTACATTATGGCTATCTTTTTATTAATCATCACTGATTTTTATTGTTAAATGCTTGCGACCATTGGGTACCTACCGAGATTTGTGAATGTTATCATAAATGATAAAAAGGAAGGAATGAGAAAGTTTAAAGATGTAAAAGTTACAAAATGGATGCTTAACTTTTCTCCTATTAACACTAGCAAGGTTACAGCACAACAACAGAAATGATTTTGCCCTTCTTCTTTAACACTAGCAAGATTACAGGACAAAAACATGAATGTTTTTGCTCTATGATATAAACAATCAAAAAATTGTTCAGACTATTTGTTGAATCTGCAAAAAATAACCATATATGGGCTAACCTTTCCTCTATCGGAAGAACCTGTAAATCCTAACAGGCAAGAGGCTGTACAATGCTCTGTAAGATAAAGAATTGTTGAATTGCTGATTATTGGGGTATAAATATATCTGATTGAACATTACCTCTGTGTGTGGGGATAGAGTGACTATATTTTACATACTGTGAGAGTTGACTGCCACACCCGCCTGGGCGAAATAAAGATTTTACTGCTTTATTACTAATTTTTGTGTTGTTATCTGTTTGAAGTAAAAACAAACCTTAACTCCCATCTCTACAGAGGAACTCTGGAGCTCTGTCAGGGTGACCATCGGGTTCTTGGTCACCTCCCTGACCAAGTCCCTTCTCCACCAATTGCTCAGTTTGGCCAGGCGGCCAGCTCTATGAAGAGCCCTGGTGGTTCCAAAGTTCTTCCATATAAGAACTTCTACGGGTGCACAGCAGAGAGCACATTGACAGGTTGCATCATTGACTGGTTCGGCAACTTGAACATCCGGGAGTGGAAAAGACTGCAAAAAGTTGTGAACACTGCCCAGTCCATCACCGGCTCTGACCTCCCCACCATCGAAGGGATTTATCAGAGTCGCTGCCTCAAAAAGGCAGCCAACATCATCAGAGGCCCACACTAACCTGGCCTCATATTCATTTCACCACTGCCATCGGGAAGAAGGTACAGGAGCCTGAAAACTGTGATGTCCAGGTTCAGGAACAGCTTTTTCCCTACAGCCATCAGGCTATTAAACACTGCAACCTCATATAGGCTCTGAACTACAATAGACTATTATTATTGTTGCATTGTTTTGTTTGTTTTTTGAGTATGTGTTATATATATATATATATATATATATATATCTATCTATATCTATATGAATATATATATATATATATATATATATATATATGTGTGTGTATATGTATATATATATGTATATTAATGTATATCTATCTATCTATTATATAAAACTCTCTGGCTGTCGTCCGTCTGTACGTCTGTACGTCTGACGTTCTGCTTGACTTGTGCCGCGCGGCCTTTGATACCGCCCCGTGCCCGCGCGGCGCGCGGAAACGCCGAAGAATGTTAGTAAAGATTCCGTTGTGTGATGTCACAATGCACAATGCTCACAGATGTCCAATCGGAATGGATCCATTTACATATGCCTTTGCGGCAGCCCCAGCCCCGGCCCCTCTCCCCCAACCCCCGCAGCATTGGGCATTGTGACATCACAAAACGGAACCTTCATTTACATTCTATTGCTGAGAGCTGTTTGTTTAACATTTTGAAATTTCCCCATTCCCTATCGCCCCCACACACGTGGCGACGCCCTGCGACACGTGTGACAAATCCAAATGAATCCGTTTACATATGCCTTTGCAGCAGCCACAGCCCCAGCCCCTCCCCCCCAACCCCGCAGCCTGTGATTACGTTTATCTTTACGAATAGACAACCCTGATACAATTTGGTCGTTTTTATGTACACTTTAAAAAATAAAATACTTCTCCCCCCCCACCCCCAAACATTTCAAAATGATTAAAAAACAGCTCAGCCATAGAATGTTAGTCCTGGTGGTTCCAAAGTTCTTCCATATAAGAACTTCTACGGGTGCACAGCAGAGAGCACATTGACAGGTTGCATCATTGACTGGTTCGGCAACTTGAACATCCGGGAGTGGAAAAGACTGCAAAAAGTTGTGAACACTGCCCAGTCCATCACCGGCTCTGACCTCCTCACCATCGAAGGGATTTATCAGAGTCGCTGCCTCAAAAAGGCAGCCAACATCATCAGAGGCCCACACTAACCTGGCCTCATATTCATTTCACCACTGCCATCGGGAAGAAGGTACAGGAGCCTGAAAACTGTGATGTCCAGGTTCAGGAACAGCTTTTTCCCTACAGCCATCAGGCTATTAAACACTGCAACCTCATATAGGCTCTGAACTACAATAGACTATTATTATTGTTGCATTGTTTTGTTTGTTTTTTGAGTATGTGTATATATATATCTATATCTATATGAATATATATATATATATATATATATATATATATATGTGTGTATATGTATATATATATGTATATTAATGTATATCTATCTATCTATTATATAAAACTCTCTGGCTGTCGTCCGTCTGTACGTCTGTATGTCTGACGTTCTGCTTGACTTGTGCCGCGCGGCCTTTGATACCGCCCCGCGCCCGCGCGGTGCGCGGAAAGGCCGAAGTTTTTTACCGTTTCTAAAGAGGTTACGTTTAGCTTTACGAACAGACGATCCTGATTAAATTTGGTCGTGTTTATGTACGCTTTTTAAAATAAAATACCTCTCCCCCTCGAACCAAACATTTATAAATGTTTAAAAAAACTGCTCAGCCATAGAATGTTAGTAAAGATTCCGTTGTGTGATGTCACAATGCACAATGCTCACAGATGTCCAATCGGAATGGATCCATTTACATATGCCTTTGCGGCAGCCCCAGCCCCGGCCCCTCTCCCCCAACCCCCGCAGCATTGGGCATTGTGACATCACAAAACGGAACCTTCATTTACATTCTATTGCTGAGAGCTGTTTGTTTAACATTTTGAAATTTCCCCATTCCCTATCGCCCCCACACACGTGGCGACGCCCTGCGACACGTGTGACAAATCCAAATGAATCCGTTTACATATGCCTTTGCAGCAGCCACAGCCCCAGCCCCTCCCCCCCAACCCCGCAGCCTGTGATTACGTTTATCTTTACGAATAGACAACCCTGATACAATTTGGTCGTTTTTATGTACACTTTAAAAAATAAAATACTTCTCCCCCCCCACCCCCAAACATTTCAAAATGATTAAAAAACAGCTCAGCCATAGAATGTTAGTAAAGATTCCGTTGTGTGATGTCACAATGCCCGATGCTAACAGATGTCCAATCGGAATGGATTCATTTACACATGGCTTGGCAGCAGCCCCAGCCCCAGCCCCTCCCCCCCAACCCCACAGCCTGTGTCGAAGGGCTGTGATAGGGAATGGGGAAATTTCAAAATGTTTTAAAAAACAGCTCTCAGCAATAGAATGTTAATGAAGGTTCCGTTTTGTGATGTCACAATGCCCAATGCTCAAAGATGTCCAATCGAAATGGACCAATTGATATATGCCTTTGCAGCAGCCACAGCCCCAGCCCATCCCCCCCACCCTGTGCCTTCCCCTCTCTCTTGCACAACTCCCCGCTACCCCTCTGCCCCTCACTCCCCACTTTTCCCCTCTCCCTCCTCTCCCCCTCCCTCCCCTCCCACACCCTCTCTTCCCCCTCCACCACCCGTCTTCAACCCCATCTCCCCCCCACCCCTTCCCCTCTCTCTTGCACCACTCCCCGCTACCCCTCTGCCCCTCACTCCCCACTCTTCCCCTCTCCCTCCCCACCTCTCTCCCTCCACCTTCCACCCTCCCTCTCTTCCCCCTTCTCCTCTCCCCTTCCCCTCATCCCCTCGCCCCCTCTCCCCCCTTCCTGCCCTCCCCGCTCTCCTCCCACTCCCCACTCTCCTCCCCCTCCCTCTCACCCACCCTGATCTCCTCTCCCTCCCCAATCTCTCCCCTTTCCTCTTCCCCCTTTCCCCTCCCTCCTCCTCTTCTCTCCCCACCCCGTCTCCATCTCCCCTCTTCTCTCCCCACCCCATCTTCCTCTCTCCCCCCTCCCCCCGAGTGTGTTTGGGGGTGGTTAGTGTGAGTTTGGGGGGTGGTTAGTGTGAGTGTGATGCCGCAGCCCCCCCCCCCCCCCCGCAAACGCTCGTTGGGAAAACAGACCGGCAACAGTCTCGGAACTGCAGATGCTGGAAAATCGAAGGTACACAAAAAAAAACTATATCATCAGCGGGTTCAGCAGCATCTATGGATCAAAGAAAATATGCAACGTTTCGGTAGAAAACCATTCTGAGGATGGTCTTCGACCCAAAGCGTTGCCTATTTCCTTCACTCCATAGATGCTGCTGCACCCGCTGTGTTCTCCAGCTTTTTTTTGTGTACCAGTCTCTCTGTCTCTCCCCTCTCTCTCTCTCTCTCTCTCTCTCTCTCTGCCGTTCTCTCTTCACAGCCCGCGGCTCGACTCATGCACGCCCACTCCAACCCCCCCCTTCACCTCTCTCCCCCATCCTCTCTTTCCTCTCTCCACCCCTCTCCTCTCTCCCCCTTCCTCTCCACCCTCCCTCCCCCTCCCCTCTTCTCTCCCCACCCCGTCTTCCTCTCCCCCTCACCCCATCCCCCTGAGTGTGTTTGGGGGGTGGTTATTGTGAGTGTGATGCCGCAGTCCACCCCCCCTCCTCCCGCAAATGCGCGTTGGGAAAACAGCCCACCAACAGTCTCTCTGTCTTTAAGATGGAACTGCAGATGCTGGAAAATCGAAGGTACACAAAAAAAACTGTATATCATCAGCGGGTGCAGCAGCATCTATGGATCGAAGGAAATATGCAACGTTTTGGTAGAAAACCAGTCTGAGGATGGGCTTCGGCCCAAAGCATTGCCTATTTCCTTCGCTCAATAGATGCTGCTGCACCCGCTGTGTTTCTCAAGCTTTTTTTTGTGTACCAGTCTCTCTGTCTCTCCCCTCTCTCTCTCTCTCTCTGCCCTTCTCTCTTCACAGCCCGCAGCTCAACTCATGAACACCCGCACAAAACCCCCCCTTCACCTATCTCCCATCCTCTCCTTCCTCTCTCCACACCCTCCTCTCTCTCCCCCTTCCTCCCCCCCAGCTGTCATCCGTCTGTACGTCTGTACGTCCACCGTCCTGCTTGACTTGTGCCACGCAGCCCCTTTGATACCGCCCTACGCCCACGCAGCACGCGGAAACGCCGATATTTTTTACCATTTCTCAAGAGATTACATTTATCTTTACGAATAGACACTCCTGATTAAATTTGGTCGTGGTTATGTACACTTTTTAAAATAAAATACCTCCCCCCCCCAAAACCAAACATTTCAAAATGTTAAAAAAAAACAGCTCAGCCATAGAATGTTAGTAAAGATTCCGTTGTGTGATGTCACAATGCACAATGGTCACAGATGTCCAATCGGAATGGATCCATTTACATATGCCTTTGCAGCAGCCCCAGCCCCAGCCCCTCCCCCCCAACCCCCGCAGCCTGTGTCGAAGGGCGTCGCCACGTGTGTGGGGGTGATAGGGAATGGGGAAAATGTGAGCATTGGGCATTGTGACATCACAAAACGGCACCTTCATTTACATTCTATTGCTGAGAGCTGTTTGTTTAACATTTTGAAATTTCCCCATTCCCTATCACCCCCACACACGTGGCGACGCCCTTCGACACGTGTGACAAATCGGAATGGATCCGTTTACATATGCCTTGGCAGCAGCCACAGCCCCAGCCCCTCCCCCCCACCCCCGCAGCCTGTGTCGAAGGGCGTCGTCACGTGTGTGGGAATAGAGAAAGAAGATTGGGGGTGATAGGTAATGGGGAACAGATGGACTGTCCCTACCCCTCCTACTTCAACTCTCCCTCCCCACTCTTCCCCCTCCCTCCCCTCCCACACCCTCTCTTCCCCCTCCACCACCCCTCTTCACCCCCACCTCCCCCCCACCCCCTTCACCTCTCTCTTGCACCACTCCCCGCTACCCCTCTGCCCCTCACTTCCCACTGTTCCCCTCACCCTCCCCCACCTCTCTCCCTCCCCCTCCCTCTCTCCCTCTCTTCCCCCTACTCCTCTCCCCTTCCCCTCATCCCCTCCCCCCTCTCCCCCCTTCCTGCCCTCCCCGCTCTCCTCCCACTCCAAACTCTCCTCCCCCTCCCTCTCACCCACCCTGATCTCCTCTCCCTCCCCAATCTCTCCCCTTTCCTCTTCCCCCTCTCCCCTCCCTCCCCCTCTCCTCTTCACTCCCCACCCCATCTCCCTCTCCCCTCTTCTCTCCCCACCCCGTCTTCCTCTCCCCCCCCTCCCCCCTCCCCCCGAGTGGTTTGGGGGTGGTTAGTGTGCGTTTGGGGGGTGGTTAGTGTGAGTGTGATGCCGCAGCCCCCCCTCCCGCAAACGCGCATTGGGAAAACAGCCCGCCAACAGTCTCTCTGTCTTTAAGACGGAACTGCAGATGCTGGAAAATTGAAGATACAGAAAAAAAACCTGTATATCATCAGCGGATTAAGCAGCATCTATGGATCAAAGAAAATATGCAACGTTTCAGTAGAAAACCATTCTGAGGATGGGCTTCGACCCAAAGCGTTGCCTATTTCCTTCGCTCCATAGATGCTGCTGCACCTGCTGTGTTACTCCAGCTTTTTTTTGTGTACCAGTCTCTCTGTCTCTTCCCTCTCTCTCTCTCTCTCTCTCTCTCTGCCGTTCTCTCTTCACAGCCCGCGACTCGACTCATGCACGCCCGCTCCAACCCCCCCCTTCACCTCTCTCCCCCATCCTCTCTTTCCTCTCTCCACCCCTCTCCTCTCTCCCCCTTCCTCTCCACCCTCCTCCTCTTCAAATTTTTTTTTTCTAACATTAAATTTTCCCTCTGCCCCAACACCTCTAGACGCATATCTGAGAGGTGAGGGCTATTCGTCAGTGGATAGGGTGGAGATGGGATAAAAGAAGCAAATTAAAAAATTAAAATAATATCAAGGGGTGTGATGAGTGTGTGTGTTTGTGGGTGCCGGATTGCTTTGGAGGAAAGGGGGTGATTAGTGTGACGCCACAGCCTTACCCCCCCCCCCCCCGCAAACGCACGTTCGGTGTTCAGACCCAACGGGTCTGCACTTGGCCTAATATATATCTATATCTATCTATCTATCTATCTATTATATAAAACTCTCTGGCTGTCGTCCGTCTGTACGTCCGACGTCCTGCTTGACTTGTGCCGCGCGGCCTTTGATACCGCCCCGCGCCCGCGCGGTGCGCGGAAACGCCGATGTTTTTTTACCGTTTCTAAAGAGGTTACGTTTGTCTTTTCGAATAGACGATCCTGATTAAATTTGGTCGTGTTTATGTACGCTTTTTAAAATAAAATACCTCTCCCCCCCCAAACCAAACATTTCAAAATGTTTAAAAAAACAGCTCAGCCATAGAATGTTAGTAAAGATTCCGTTGTGTGATGTCACAATGCACAATGGTCACCCCCATCTCCCCCCCACCCCCTTCCCCTCTCTCTCCCCACTCTTCCCACTCTCTCCTCTCCCCCTCCCTCCCCTCTCTTCCCCCTCCACCATCCCTCTTCACCCCCATCTCCCCCCCACCCCCTTCCCCTCTCTCTTGCACCACTCCCCGCTACCCCTTTGCCCCTCACTCCCCACTCTTCCCCTCTCCCTCCCCACCTCTCTCCCTCCACCCTCCCTCTCTCCCTCTCTTCCCCCTACTCCTCTCCCCTTCCCCTCATCCCCTCTCCCCCTTCCTGCCCTCCCCGCTCTCCTCCCACTCCCCACTCTCCTCCCCCTCCCTCTCACCCACCCTGATCTCCTCTCCCTCCCCAATCTCTCCCCTTTCCTCTTCCCCCTCTCCCCTCCCTCCCCCTCTCCTCTTCTCTCCCCACCCCATCTCCCTCTCCCCACCCCGTCTTCCTCTCCCCGTGATGCCGCAGCCGCAGCCCCCCCCCCCACCCCAAACGCAAGGTAAACAAAAAAATGAAGTATAAACTCAGCGGGTGCAGGAGCATCTTTGGATTGAAGGAAATAGGCAATGTTTCATAACAAAACACGTCTGAAGATGGGTTTCGGCCACAAACATTGACTATTTCCTTCACTCCATAGATGCTGCTGCACCCGCTGAGTTTCACCAGCTTTTTTTGGTGTACCAGTCACTCTGTCTCTCCCCTCTCTCTCTCTCTCTCTGCCCTTCTCTCTTCACAGCCTGCAGCTCAACGCCCTTCGCCACAGCCCCAGCCCCTCCCCCCCACCCCCGCAGCCTGTGTCGAAGGGCGTCGTCCCGTGTGTGGGAATAGAGAAAGAGGATTAGGGGTGATAGGGAATGGAGAACAGATGGACTGTCCCTACCCCTACTACTTCAACTCTCCCTCCCCACTCTTCCCCCTCTCTCCTCTCCCCCTCCCTCCCCTCCCACACCCTCTCTTCCCCCTCCACCACCCCTCTTCACCCTCATCTCCCCCCCACCCCCTTCCCCTCTCTCTTGCACAACTCCCCGCTACCCCTCTGCCCCTCACTCCCCAATCTTCACCTCCCCACCTCTCTCCCTCCACCCTCCCTCTCTCCCTCTCTTCCCCCTACTCCTCTCCCCTTCCCCTCATCCCCTCCCCCCCTCTCCCCCCTTCCTGCCCTCCCCGCTCTCCTCCCACTCCCCACTCTCCTCTCACCTTCCCCTAACTCAGCGGGTGCAGCAGCATCTTGGGATCGAAGGAAATAGGCAATGTTTCATAACAAAACACGTCTAAGGATGGGTTTCGGCCACAAACATTGCCTATTTCCTTCGCTCCATAGATGCTGCTGCACCCGCTGAGTTTCACCAGCTTTTTTCGGTGTAGCAGTCTCTCTGTCTCTCCCCTCTCTCTCTCTCTCTCTCTGCCCTTCTCTCTTCACAGCCCGCAGCTCAACTCATGAACACCCGCTCAAACCCCTCCCCCTTCACCTATCTCCCACATCCTCTCCTTCCTCCCTCCACACCCTCCTCTCTCTCCCCCTTCCTCTCCCCCCTTCCTCTCTCCCCCTTCCTCTCCCCCCTTCCTCTCCACCCTCCTCCTCCACCTCTTCAAATTCTTTTAATCCTAACATTAAATTTTCTCTCTGCCCCCCCCCCACCTCTAGACGCACCTGAGAGGTGAGGGCTATTCGTCAGTTGATAGGGTGGAGATGGGATAAAAGAAGCAAATTAAAAAATTAAGATAATATCAAGGGTTGTGATGAGTGTGTGTGTTTGTGGGTGCCAGATTCCCACCGCGCAAATGTGCTTTGGAGGAAAGGGGGTGGTTAGTGTGAAGCCACAGCACCCCCCCCCCCCCCCCACCACCCGCAAACGCACGTTCGGTGTCCAGACCCAACGGGTCTGCACTTGGCCTAGTATATAATTAAAAGTCTCATCTTGACCACTTCCTGTCTGCGCTGTATATTGATTTTAGAAAAACGCTACCATATATCGCTATGATTTTTGGCCATTTTTGGCCATCTTAATCACAGTCATCCTCCGCTGAGCAGGCCCTGAGGATTTTTCCCATCGATGGAAAATAAAAAAGTTATGAGCCAGGATGTTTAGGCACTAAAAATCTCTGAAATAGGCAGGCAAAAAGGCATAATAAAATTACAACAAAGGCACAAAAAAGGCATCTATTGACAAAAAAGGCATAAAAAGGCATTTATTTCCACCACCAAAATATGGTTTAAAATGATAATTATAAAGGTATTCTGCATTAAATGACCAATGTTGCCTGGTTGCACATAACTACCAGCATTTTTTCAAATTATCTGGTGTTAAACTATGCCTTCTGTCAGACAGAATATGCTACAGTTGTGAAAAGCTTAGTTCTACCCCAGTTGAGGTCACTGGTGCATACCTGAAACAAGCTACAAATTCTACATTCATGTCGATATCTTGTGCATTACAACTACCTTTGAGAACTTGTTTTGTATTTCTTCAAGATCTTTGTTAGCTAAAATCACCCTCTCACATTCTTGAGTGGCCAAGTCAATCACCCGATCTGTACCCAATTGAGCATGCCTTTTATATACTGAAGAGAAAACTGAAGGGGACTAGCCCCCAAAACATGCATAAGCTAAAGGTGGCTGTAATACAGGCCTGGCAGAGCATCACCAGAGAAGACACCCAGCAACTGGTGATGTTCATGAATTGCAGACTTCAAGCAGTCATTGCATGCAAAGGATATGCAACAAAATACTAAACATGACTACTTTCATTTACATGACATTGCTGTGTCCCAAACATTATGGTGCCCTGAAATGGGGGGACTATGTATAAACACTGCTGTAATTTCTACATGGTGAAACCAAAATGTATAAAAATGGCCTTTATTAAAATCTGTCAATGTGCACTTTAACCACATGTGATTTTTTATATTATAAATCTCAAATTGTGGCGTACAGAGGCAAATAAATAAATGATGGGTCTTTGTCCCAAGCATTATGGAGGGCACTGTATAATAGGAAAGGCATGTAATTGACTGACTAAAGACTATGAAAGACTGTGTAATTAATTCCTTTGTTGCAGTTTCTGTGATTTTACTGATTCAAATGAAAAGTGGTAAGGTGACAGGTTGGGGCATTCAGCGTATTGATTAGCAGCTGATTTGGGTTAAATCCATTAGTTGCTAGTGATCTCTAACTATTAGTCATGCCAATTGTTAGTGAAATGGAGAAAATGTCACTGTGGCAGTTGCCATGGTGTCGTCCTTTGGTCACCAAAATCAAATTACACTCCTTAATTTACAGACAGCTCTGTGAATGGCAGATTGTTCATGCAAAATGCACTTTCTGTGCAGCCCAGAAGGGAATCAATGCAATTTCCCAGCCCAGCAGATGTAGGTCCTGGAACATTCATTGACATTATAAAGACCTTTGGCATCTTTTTCAGGGGACAAAAGAAGCTGCTGAGTCAGTCTATCAGTAAGGTAATTAACATAATCGGTGAAAACATGTCTTGTTGGACTTGAAACCAGCTGATTGATTGTAATGAATTTAACTTGTTCCCTACAACAAATGGTGTGATTAAAGTCTGCATGTTTGCCGTGAACCTTTTCAAGTTGTTGGCACGGCTATTTAGGGTGATGGCATGGTGCACTTATAAAGGGAATCTATTGACAAATCATTGATGGATGTGTTTGCTTGCATGATTTATGACCACAATTATGATGATGTAATATAGTTTTACAAAGATGCTCTACAAAAAAATTGGGTCAAGAGTTTATACAAAAACATACTGGGTCTGCTATAATTAAACCAAAATAATAAAATTCTACAGCTACCAATTTTACTTACCTAACTTCTGAAACCACCTTGGATTGTGAATTCACATCAAATCAATAGCAAATTACATCAGATTGGAAGAGTATCCCTCAACCACTTGGGGCGATCAAATATTTCTTGTATAAGAAGGAACTGCAGATGCTGGAAAATCGAAGGTAGACAAAAATGCTGGAGAAACTCAGCGGGTGAGGCAACATCTATGGAGCGAAGCAAATAGGCGACGTTTCGGGTCGAGACCCTTCTTCAGACTTTCAATATTTCTTGTACATAAGACACATTGGTATAGCTGGTAGAAGTGCTGTCTTGCAGCATCAGAGACTTGGGTTCGATCCTAACATCAGGTGCTGTGGATTTTGCAGATTCTCCCTGTCCGCACGTGGCACGTCTCCAGGTGCCTCAGTTTCCTCCCACATCCTAAAGACGTGTGGGTTTGCAGGTTAATTAGTCTCTATAAATTGTGCCTTGTATGTAGGGAGCGGATGCAAATGTGGGATAACACAGAATGGATGGATGATGGTTGGTGTGGACTCAGTGGGCTGATGAGCTTGTTTCCATGTTGTATCTTTTAATCAATAATGAGTGCAATTATGGAGACATAGGAGACTGCAGATGCTGGAATCTTAAGCAGAACACAAAGTGTTGGAGGAACCCAGCAGGTCAGGCAACATTTATGAAGAGAATGGATGGGCAGCATTTAGGGGAGGGACCCTTTTTCAGACTGAAGTACAATTATCTTCACTTCTGTTAAATAGACAGTGGTTGTGATTGTAGGATGTCAATCATTGCAGCCCACGCGCCACTACAGGAAGTGCTCTGGACAGTGTCCCAGGCTCGCCCATCTTCAGTTGCTTCTATGCCCTTCCTCTGCCATCAGGTTAGAAGTAAAGATGTTCGCTGAGGATTACACTATGCTTAATCCCTTTTGCCACTGCTCAACAAATGATGAGTCCATACCTGCAAGCGGAAAGATCTTGACAATATTTGGGCATGGGCTGATAAGTTACAGGTAACATTTGCGCCACTAAAGTGCCCGGCAATAACTGGTCTCATGTCCTGTGGCTGGAATGATTGACTTCCAATCAACACATCTTCCTTTGTTGTGATAAATTACTCTTGATGCTTGGATGCCCACCCACTTCACCTTTACCACAGATGCTCAACTGGTAGAGCTGCTGCCTCACAGTGCCAGAGACTTGGGATTGAATCCTGACCGTAGGTGCTGCCTGTGTGGAGTTTGCATGATCTCCCTGTGACATCATTGGTTTCCTCTGTGTGTTTTGATGGTCAATTGGCCTCTGTAAATTGCAGCTAGTGTGTCGGAAGTGGATGAGAAACTGGGATAACACAAAACTAGTGTGAACTGATGATTGAGGGTCGACATGGACTTGGTGGGCTGAAGGGCGTTACCATGGTGTACCTCTAAACAATAGGCACCTCTAAACAATAGACACCTCTAAACAAGAGATATCTCTAAACAAGAGATTCACTCCCGCATTGCCAAATGCTGCCCTGTTGCCAATGACAGTCACCCTCCTCCCACCTCCAATGATTCAGTTCTTTCGTCGGCATTTGTATATAATCAGTAGTCAGTTTTATTTGTCACATACACAGATAAGTGCAGTGAACTGCATTTGCCAGCAGCGGTACAATTAAAACACACAATAAGATTTAACACAAACATCCACCACATCATTCTTCACTATGGTGGAAGGCACAAAGTTCAGTCAGTCCCCCTCCATTGTTCACCCGTGGTCGGGGCCATAAACCTCCGCAGTCGCTGATACGGGCGGCCGGATGTACAGGCCCTCTCGTTGGGACGGTCGAACACACTTCGCGGGCTCAGGATGTTGTAGGCCGCAGGCTGGCAGTCGGAGCTCTTCTCTGGCTATCCACGGCGAGGGATCCCGCTCCGGATGGTAAGTCCACGCCGCGACCACGGCTCGAGCTCCGCAGTCCGCGGCTTCAGGATGTTATAGGCCGCGGGCCGGCGGACGGAGCTCTTCTCCAGGCATCCCCGATGAGGGATCCCAGGCTCTGGACACCGCGCCCGCGGCTACAAGCTCCGCAGACCGCGGCTTCAGGATGTAACAGTCCGCGGGCTAGTGATCGGAGCACCTCCTTCTGGCGACGCCGGCAAGGGCTCGCCAGCTCCGCAATGAAAAGTCCACGCTGCGCCCGCTGCTGAAACTCCGGGAAAGGCCGCTCCAATCCATGGTGTTAGGCCGCGAGGGAGGCGACATGGAAAAAGTCGCCTCTCCGTGAAGGAGGTGACCGAAAGCGGTTCCTCCCTTTCCCTCCCCTCACCACCCCCCCACACAAGACACACCGAGAGACACTAAAACAAACATTTGGACACACTAAAAAAAACAAAATAAGTAGAAATAACGAACACGCTGCTGGCAGGGCAGCCGTCTCGCAGCGCCCCCACCGACCAACGCCATGTATCAAGGCTGCGATATGATCTAGAGCTGATTACTCTGTGTGTGCCTTGCCACCAATAACATGCAAACTGGTTTGCCAACAGCTTCCACTTGCTGATGATTGGGAGTCCATTGATTAGGAAGTAATTAACAAGATTGGAGTTAGCCTGTCACGTGTGAATTGGACATACCCATGCAATTTTGTATATGGTTGATTAGGTGCATGTTGTCTGGACCACAGGCCTTCAGCTGGGATGTAATCTGCTCCCATAACCTTTAAGGACTTAATTTCTTCACATCACATGGAGAGATTACAATTGGCTGAAGACTGGCATCGGAGATAGTGGAGATCTCAGGAGCAAGCTCGTGGATTATATAATCAACTCTTCTGGCAGAATCTGATTGTGGAAGCTTCAGCCTTTTAGCTCTCGCATACTGGGCCCTACAAGTAACATTGTAAATCTCATACGTTTTCATGACAATCCAACAGTTTGGTAGTTATCACTCTTGATGCTAGCTTTATATTCCAGGTGCATTTAATACCTTGAATTCCAATTTTCCATCTGCCACAATAAAGATTCTGAAATAAAGATACCTGCACGTGCGCCATCAGAAAGTCTGCCACCTAGTTAAAGAACCAACATCTTGTATATTTACTTCTTTCCAGAAAATTGACAACTATATTCCCCTGGCATACACATCTTTGGTGACTTAAGTAAGTAAGTAAGTAAGTAAGTTTATTGGCCAAGTATTCACATACAAGGAATTTGTCTTGGTGCTCTGCCCACAACTAACAACATGACATAAAGTGACAGTTACGAATGTCATGTTACTTGTGGGCGGAGCACCAAGGCAAATTCCTTGTATGTGAATACTTGGCCAATAAACTTACTTAGTTACAATATTTTACTTATCAGATTGAAGACACGAGAGACTGCCGATGCTAGAATCCTGTGCAAAAATACAAGCTGCTCTAGGGACTCAGTGGGTGAGGCAACACTGGGGGGAATGGATAGAACACATTTCAAGTCAGGATCCATCATCAGACTGCCTTCATTACCAGACTAAAATTTGTTGTGACAGTGCCTTTGATAGTGGCTCTCAATAGTATAAATGTTTGGTACTCATACTAGATCTAGTATGGCCATCCCTTGGGCATTCACAGTGGTGCAGCGGTAGAGTTGCTGCCTTACAGTGACTACAGGGTTTGATCCCGATTAAGGGTGCTGTCTGTACGGAGTTTGTACGTTCTCCCCGTGACCTGCGTGGGTTTTCTCCGAGATCTTCGGTTTCCTCCCACATTCCAAAGACGTACAGGTTTGTAGGTTAATTGGCTTGGTAAATGTAAAAATAGTCCCTAGTGGGTGTAGGATCGTGTTAATGTGTGGGGATCGTTGATTGGCGCGGATCCGGTGGGCCGAAGGGCCTGTTTCTGTGCTGTATCTCTACACTAAAAAGCAATTAAAAAACATACTTGTGAAACCAGTGCTGAGGTAAGTTCACTGCCTTAATCAGTGTGGATATCTCTCAGTACACATTTTAAATAGGTGAACCGGGTAATATTCAGAGATGAGAACACCCAGGAAATTTACCGTAAGTCTTTGCATTATTTAGAGCAAACTCATTAACTTGATATGTTCCTGGCACATTTCCCTTTGAGAGATCCTTCCGGCTTCTTTTGACTTGAGTCCATGACTCTCCCAACTTGCTGTCTTAAATAGCTATCATTATTTTTCTTTGGAATTGCCAACATGTAAATGAAGTTCTGACCACTAGAAGCAAGGCACTAAAAATCCCATTCAAACGTCTTGAAACCTTTCATACTTAAACTTGGTTATCATCATAAGCTTTGGACTACTGTGTTCCCTTCTGTCGAATTGCTCAAATAACGTTTTTTTATTTCATCTGTTATTTTATATTTTTATTCAAATAATAAAGACTCATTATATGAAATCATTTGAAGGATTCCCCAGGGTATATTTTAAGAATAATTGTAAGATGTATAACATTTTAAGAACTGACGCTAATTCTGTTTGAATGGTGATGTTTTGAGAATATGTTAAATTCCTCAGGTCAGATCGTTTATATCATAAGATCCATAAGATCCATTATATCATAAGATCCATGAAAATCAAATACAAATGATTTTAAAGAGAAATGTCGCAGAGGAAGTGGTTGGAGTGTGAAGTGGTTGGGGTATGGTGATGAAAGGAGGAGAGAAGGAGGGGTAAGCAGTAGTGACACGAAAAAGACAAAGCCTAGAATGGGCTAAAAGTCACCACAGGGCATTTGTCAAGAATGAAGCTTTGGAATAAGACAAATAAAAAGGTAGAGACTTCCACAATGTTGAAATGATAGCTTACGAGTTCTGCACTTAAGCAAAAATCAAACTGCTGGAGGAATTCAGCAGGTCAGGCAGCATTTGTGGAGGGAAATGGAGACACAGTGCTTTGAATTGGGACATGTGTCGTCTCTTTCCCTCCATGGATGCTGCCTGACCCATTGCGTTCCTCCAGCAGTTTTTTTTCCCCTTAAGTGCAGAACACCTGTCATTTCAACATTGTGTTGTTACTGCTTGAGAATCCAGCATCTGCAGTTTCTAGTGTCCCCAGAGTTCCGTCACGTAATGTGCCAGCTCTATGGTCATAATTTATTTGACACGGTTAATTGTCTGATTGATGATGCAGTTCATCACATCATCAGGGTGCGTTATCATCAGCAAATATGATTGGTAGTATCTTTGGGATCATTTCTTGTATCATTTCCTTCATTGGACTGTTTAGCATTACGTTTAGTTGCTTCTGAAGAATATCTAGCAAAACAGGTAGTGAGACTTGAACAAGTTTTGTCTTTGGAGATCTGGGAAAATGGTATATAATCCTGAGATGGGAAGTGGAGATTGTTGTTAAGAGTCTGTGGGATTATAATAGATATTTGTTGATCGCCTGTCTCCTGACATAGAGATAGACAATGTGAAAGTGAAGCAGGATGAAATTCACTGGCAAAAAGTAATGACATTTTTGAGTTTTGCACGAATGCAGGAAGCAGCACCAATAGAGTTGTTGATGTATTGGAAAAAGATGTAATGAGAGAGCCCAAATAGAACTAAAACAAAAACTGATCACGGTAGGGCGCATCTGAAGCAATACCTTTGATCCAGAGATTGTGAGTGGAACTGAAGGGGAAATTGTTCAGTGTTAGTGCAGCAGAATGCATGACTGAAGGAGGAGAAAGAATTTCAGATACCTGGATTTTGGGGATTTGTCCCTGGACAGTTGGGACCTGTGCAAGAAGCATGGGTTGCACTTAAACTGGAGGGGGCACCAATATCATTGTACAGAGAGGCTACACAAAAATGCGGGAGAAACTCAGCGGGTGCAGCAGCACCTATGGAGCGAAGGAAATAGGGTACAGAGAGGTTTGCTAATGCTAGTTTACAAAGAGTGGTGTGTGCTCAGAATACTCTACTGGGGAGGTGGTAGAAGCAGATATGATGGTTTAAGAGGAATATAGACAGGCGCATGAACAGGCAGGGAATAATGGGGTACATATTATGTGTAGATAGATGGGATTAGCTTAAATTGGCATCTCAGTCGCTGCAAACATCATGGGTTCAAGGGCATGATCCTGTGCAGTATTATTCAATGTTATTTGTTCGATGCGAGAATGGATTTAGTCAGGAGAATGAATGTATGGATGGAGGGGAATTGATTTGACCTCTGTGCAATTAAGAACAAAAAATCTCTCAAACCATAGTGTGATAGAGGTGTAGATAAACTTTACAGCCATGATAAATGTTATGACCAGTGAATTGGAGACTATCAAAATGAAGGAGGACATCAGGTGTGGCACAGGTGCTTGTACAGATTCCATAGCTTACTTTACTGCAATCCCCAAGTGTGTCTTGAGGAAAGCCAGGCTCGTTATCTTACATTGGAGCAAGACTTCATCTCTGTTAAATTCTGTTTCTTCAAATGTGATCTCTATAGCTTCTTCAGCAACTATGCACACTGCCAGGTTGAAGAAGTTCCCTGCAGATTGGACTTTACTGCTGCACTTCCAATGATTTCCATGTGTGAGCATGTCATATGCACCAAGCATTGCAGCAGAATTCCCTCTTGCATTTAGTGACAGGAATTACAACACAGTGAAATCCACATTCATTGATTTCTATACACGGCAAGAATGATTGTCTAGTTCCTAGAGCAACTATTTAAAAATACAAACTGATTTAGAATTAATTTATCTCTTAACTTGAAAAATATCATTTTGAAAAGGCTGACAATAACACTTGAAACACCTTGCTATAACTCACTTACTTTAGAATAAAGTCACAAATAATATCACTTTAATTTCATATAAATTGACCTTACAAAAGTGCTTTACAGTCTATTAAATTTGAGGCAACTTTCATTGTTCATACTCAAGTAGCCAGAGCTGCTAAGTATGTGGTGGACAGGCTGTGTGGCAGATATGGTCACCCAGTCGATGACAGCATTAAATTCCAAGCAAATGACATTTTGATACGGGAGAAAATTTGATTTAATTGTCATGCATTTGATTTCATTTGTCTTTGAGACAAACATATCAGTGAAGAATGTACAATATAAATTGCACCGCCTAATATCTATACATGTGCAGGTCGGTGGTGAAAGCAAGGTGGGGATTTTTGGAAAGAATTCCAGTTTCCTGCATATTCAATAAATTGTACACTTATTTTTTTAAACCGTCTTGCTATCCAATGTCTGCCAGGCAGATTGACTATTGTATTGGTAAGAGTCAGGCGTTTGATGTGGGGAGAGGGCAGGGGGGATACTGGACATGGAATGCATTGGTCATTGTACAGTGGGAGTTGGATGGACATTGCAACGAGGATGTGGCTGAAAGATTGGGATATTAAACACTGGGGGAAAGTTGGAGGTGTTAAATACTGCAAGATGGTTGTGGGTCTGCCAATCACCTGGCTGATCCCCAAGGCCATACTTCATGCCTGTGAGCATGTTGGGCCTGGGAGAAACCCTAGGGCTCTCGTTGACCATAAGCTGTTCAAGAAAAGGTCTCACTCTGCTCAATTTGCTAACCTTTACATATGGCTTATGTCTGAAACAATAAGAACTAATATTATTTTTTAGTATGAAACTTAAATCAATTTCAGTAACTAACCACCTACCCAACAATTACTAACTTCATTATATCACCAGTTGCACTACTCTTCACTCGTCTGAAGAGGGGTCTCGACCCGAAAGGTCACCCAATCCTTCTCTCCAGAGATGCTGCCTGTCCCGCTGAGTTTCTCCAGCATTTTGTGTCTACGTACTCATCCAATCTGTTTCTATTAAAACCACAAATGATTGGGAATAATAATTTAAAAAGCTTTCTCGAATGTCCTTAAAATACACTTGGGGAAAATACTTGAAATAGGAATGGTTTAGAGGGATATGGGCCAAACGTAGCAAATGAATGGGGCCTCTTGGTTTACATAGATGACTGTTGGGCCGAGCAACATATTTCTGTGCTGTATGACTCTATGGCAACATTGCCTGCTTCATCTGGTGACCAATGTTAAATCAGCAGTGCTAAATCACAGCATTCTCATCTAACATGAATATATTAGATGTGGTTTCCACAATACTAAATGATATGTGATATTACAAAACAAAATGCCAGTGGAAACTTGTTACAATCTAAACAATTAACGTGTGGGTCAATAGACGATAGATGCCGGAGTAGGCCATTCGGCCCAGCACCGCCATTCAATGTGATCATGGCTGATCATCCCCAATCAGTACCCCGTTCCTGCTTTCTCCCCATATCCCCTGACTCCGCTATCTTTAAGAGCCCTATCTAGCTCTCTCTTGAAAATATCCAGAGAACGCCCTCCACCGCCCTCTGAGGCAGAGAAATCCACAGACTCACAACTCTCTGTGAGAAAAGTGTTTTCCTCGTCTCCATTTCTAAATGGCTTACCCCTTATTCTTAAACTGTGACCCCTGGTTCTGGACTCCCCCAACATCGGGAACATGTTTCCTGCCTCTAGCGTGTCCAAACCCTTAACAATCTTATATGTTTCAATAAGATCCCTCTCATCCTTCTAAACTCCAGAGTGTACAAGCCCCAGCCGCTCCATTCTCTCAGCATATGACAGTCCCGCCATCCCGGGAATTTACCTTGTAAACCTACGCTGCACACCCTCAATAGCAAGAAATGTCCTTCCTCAAATTAGGGGACCAAAACTGCACACAATATTCCAGGTGTGGGCTCACCAAGGCTCTGTACAACTGCAAAAGGACCCCCTTTGCTCCTATACTCGACTTCTCTTGTTATAAAGTCCAACATGCCATTCGCTTTCCTTCACTGCCTGCTGTACCTGCATGATTACTTTCAGACTGATGAACAAGGACCCCCAGATCCCGTTGTACTTCCCCTTTTCCCAACTTGACGCCATTTAGATAGTAATCTGCCTTTCTGTTTTTGATACCAAAGTGGATAACATCACATTTATCCACATTAACTTCATCTGCCATGCATCTGCCCACTCCTCCAAACCTGTCCAAGTCACCCTGCATTCTCATAGCATCTTCCTCACAGTTCACACTGCCACCCAGCTTTGTGTCATCTGCAAATTTGCTAATGTTACTTTGAATCCCTTCATCCAAATCATTGATGTATATTGTAAATAGCTGCAGTCCCCAGCACCGAGCCTTGCGGTACCCCACTAGTCACTGCCTGCCATTCTGAAAGGGACCCGTTAATCCATACTCTTTGTTTCCTGTCTGCCAACCAATTTTCTATCCATGTCAGCACTCTACCCCCAATACCATGTGCCCTAATTTTGCCAACTAATCTCCTATGTGGGACCTTATCAAATGCTTTCTGAAAGTCCAGGTGCACTACATCCACTGACTCTCCCCTTTTCCATTTTCCTAGTTACATTCTCAAAAAATTCCAGAAGATTAGTCAAGCATGATTTCACCTTCGTAAATCCATGCTGACTCGGACCGATCCTGTTACTGCTATCCAAATATGCGTCTATTTCATCTTTTATAATTGACTCCAGCATCTTCCCCACCCACCGATGTCAGGCTAACTGGTCTATAATTCCCTGGTTTTCTCCGCTTTTCTTAAAAAGTGGGATAACATTAGCTACCCTCCAATCCACAGGAACTGATCCTGAGTCTATAGAACATTGGAAAAATTATCACCAATGCATCCACAATTTCTATAGCCACTTCCTTAAGTACCCTGGGATGCAGACCATCAGGCCCTGGGGTTTTTATCAGCCTTCAGTTCCATCAGTCTATCCAACACCAGTTCCTGCCTAACGTGGATTTCCTTCAGTTCCTTCGTCACCCCAGATCCTCTGGCCACTAGTACATCAGGAAGATTGATTGTGTCCTCCTTAGTGAAGACGGATCCAAAGTACCTGTTCAACTCATCTGCCATTTCCTGGTTCCCCATAATAAATTCACCTTTTTCGGTCTACAAGGGTCCAACCTTGGTCTTAACTATTTTTTTCCTCTTCACCTTCATACCTCATCTTTTCTCCCTGTGTTGACTTTTTAGTTATCTCTGTTGCTCTTTAAACATTACCCAATCCTCTTGCTTCCCGCTCATCTTTGCTACTATGTACTTCTTCTCTTTTATTTTTATACTGTCCCTGACGTCCCTTGTCAGCCATGGTCGTCCCTTACTCTCCTCGGAATCTTTCTTCCTCCTAGGAATGAACTGATCCTGCACCTTCTGTATTATTCCTAGAAATACCTGCCATTGTTGTTCCACTGTCATCCCTGCTAGGGTATCTTTCCAGTCAACTTTGGCCAGCTCCTCCCTCATGGCCCCAATGTCCCCTTTATTCTTTTTTTTATATTTTTTTTATTTTTTAGAAGTACGGTAGATTACAGTAATGTACAACACGTATATATTAATACATTTTTTGTACCGCTTCCCTTTTTTAAACTTTAAGAAAGAAAAAGAAAGAAGTAAGAAAAGTGAAGAAAGTGCGCAAAGGTTGTGAAGTGCAAAAGAGTGTTGGGAAAAGAAAGCCCCTTAGAAAAGAAGTTAGAGAAGGAAGTAAAGTTAGAAAATAGACCCTAGAAAAAAAAAAGAGAAAGAAAGAAGGAACAATCGCTCTATTATAACTCTTATACCATACTTCATAGAGAAGGAACTACCAACCAAGTCTGTTTTTATTTTACCTCCCATTACCAGGTCCAGATACCTTTTATTTATTTATTTGTTTTTCTAAATTACTATTGCACCTCATGCTTGTAATAGGTCCAAAAACGTAGACCACGTCTTTTGAAATTGGTCTACTTTGCCTACTAGGAGGAATCTCATCTCTTCCAGATGTAATGTTTCCAACATATTTGATGTCCACATTTTTATTGTTGGTGTGGGCGCATTTTTCCAGAATTTAAGTATAAGCTTTTTTTCCCATTATTAGCCCATAATTGAGTAAATTCTTCTGATACACGTTTTAATTCAGGATACCTTCCGATATTCCAAAAATAATCCATTCTGGTTTTGGTACCAGTTTTATTTTGATTAATTTTGAAAAAAATATCAAATATTTCAAACCAGAATTTTTGGATTTTTGTACAAAAAACAAAAGAAATGTGCTATGGTAGCTTCTTGACATATACATTTATCACAGATTGGTGAGACGTTAGGAAAGATATTTATTTAGTTTGGTTTTTGAATAATATAATCTATGTAATGTTTTAAATTGGATAAGCGTATGTCGTACGTTGATCGAGCATTTATGCACCTGTAATAAATGATTATCCCAACTCTCTTTTGAAATTTTTATACCTAGATCTTGTTCCCAATCTCTTCTAATTCCATCTGTTGTGGGTATTTCTATATTTAAGATGATATTATATAAGTATGATATTAAATTAACTGATTCCGCCTTTGTCTTCATTGCTTCATCTAGTAAGTCGGAAGGCATATTATAATAATCTTTTGTGTGTGTTTTCAATAGTCCACAGATTTGTAGATATTTAAAATATTGATTATTTTTCAAATTATATTTCAGTTGTAGTTGTTGGAATGATAGTAATTTTTCTAATTCATACAGATCTTCGAGCGTTTTGATTCCATTTGATTCCCATTCCCATTTGTCCCCTTTATTCAATTGTAAAACTGACACTTCCGATCTACCCTTCTCCCTCTCCAATTGTAGATAAAACCTGACCATATTATGGTCACTACCTCCTAATGGCTCATTAACCTCAAGTTCTTTATCAAATCCGGTTCATTACATAACACTAAATCCAGAATTGCATCACGAAGGCACTCTAGAAAGTCCCTTTCTTGGGGTCTAGTACCAACCTGATTTTCCCCAGTCTACCTGCATGTTGAAATCTCCCATAACAACCACGGCATTACCTTTGCTCCATGCCAATTTTAACTCCTGATTCAACTTGCACCCTTTGGAGCCATTGGTGAGAGGAGGAGTTACCTGGGCGGTGAGTTATAAAATCGAGCGCGGGGCTTGCTTTCACAGAGGCCCGGGGAGCCGTTGGTGAGAGGAGGGAGTTACCCAAATCTGCAGCGTTCCATCTCACTTCCAGAGAAGGGGTCTGGTGGAAGCCTCTGATTGGTGGAAGCCTCTGATTGGTGGAAGAGGACCAGAGGAAGCAGCTGATTGGGTGCAACCCCCAGGTTTGCATTTCTGCTTTCATGTTAAAGGTTCAGTGAGTTTGAGGGTTCAGTGAGTTGAGGGTTCAGTGAGTTAGAGGGTTCAGTGAGTTGAGGGTTCAGTGAGTTGAGGGTTCAGTGAGTTGAGGGTTCAGTGAGTTGAGGGTTCAGTGAGTTGAGGGTTCAGTGAGTTGAGGGTTCAGTGAGCTGAGGGTTCAGTGAGTTGAGGGTTCTGTGAGTTAAGGGTACAGTATTTATTAGTAAAGGTACAGTTTAAAGGATAAAGATTTTTATATTGTGAGGGAGTTGATTTAATTTGGGGATAAGCCATGTCATGGAGATTGGCCCGTGGTTTGCTCAGCCTGCAACATGTGTGAGATCAGGGGATATGGTCGGTGTCCCTGGTGACTACGTTTGCAGGAAGTGTGTCCAGCTGCAGCTCCTGGCAGACCGCATTGAACGATTGGAGCTGCGGTTGGATTCATACTGGAGCATCCACGATGCTGAGAAAGTCGTGAATAGTACGTACAGTGAGTTGGTCACACCGCAGGTAAATGGTAAGAGGACAGAAAGGGAACGGGTGGCCAATAGCCAGCATAGCAGTAGGCAGGTAGTGCAGGAGTCCCCTGTGGTCATCTCCCTCCTAAACAGATATACTATTTTGGATACTGTTGGGGGAGATGGCTCATCAGGGGAAGGCAGCAGCAGCCAAGTTCATGGCACCATGGGTGGCTCTGCGGCACAGGAGGGGTGAAAAAAGAGTGGAAGGGCAATAGTAATAGGGGATTCCATTGTAAGGGGAATAGATAGGCGTTTCTGCGGCCGCAAACGAGACTCCAGGATGGTATGTTGCCTCCCTGGTGCAAGGGTCAGGGATGTCACTGAATGGCTGCAGAACATTCTGGAGGGGGAGGGTGAACAGCCAGTTGTCGTGGTGCACATTGGCACCAACGATATAGGTAAAAAAAGGGATGAGGTCCTACAAGGTGAATTTAGGGAGCTAGGAGATAAACTTAAAAGTAGGACCTCAAAGGTAATAATCTCTGGATTACTACCAGTACCACGGGCTAGTCCGAGTAGAAATAGGAGGATATTGCAGATGAATACGTGGCTTGAAAAATGGTGCAAGGGGGAGGGATTCAAATTTCTAGGGCATTGGAACCAGTTCTGGGGGAGGTGGGACCAGTACAAACAGGACGGTCTGCACCTGGGCTGGGATGGAACCAATGTCCTTGAGGGAGTGTTTGCTAGTGCTGTCGGGGAGGATTTAAACTAATGTGGCAGGGGGATGGGTGCAAGAGCAGAGAGGCAGAGGGGTGTAAAATGAGGGTAGAAGCAATAGGTAGCAAGGTGAAAAGTAAAAGTGGCAGGCATACAAATCCAGGGCAAAAATCAAAAAGTGTTGTAAAAACAAGCCTGAAGGCTTTGTATCTTAATGCAAGGAGCATTCGTAATAAGGTGGATGAGTTGAATGTGCAGATAGTTATTAATGAATATGATATAGTTGGGATCACGGAGACATGGCTCCAAGGTGACCAAGGCTGGGAGCTGAACATCCAGGGATATTCAATATTCAGGAGGGATAGACAGAAAGGAAAAGGAGACGGGGTAGCGTTGCTGGTTAGAGAGGAGATTAACGCAATAGAAAGGAAGGACATTAGCTTGGAGGACGTGGAATCGATATGGGTAGAGCTGCGAAACACTAAGGGGCAGAAAACGCTAGTGGGAGTTGTGTACAGGCCACCTAACAGTAGTAGTGGAGTTGGGGATGGCATCAAACAGGAAATTAGAAATGCGTGCAACAAAGGTAAAACAATTATAATGGGTGACTTCAATCTACATATAGATTGGGTGAATCAAATTGGCAGGGGTGCTGAGGAAGAGGATTTCTTGGAATGTATGCGGAATAGTTTTCTAAACCAACATGTAGAGGAACCAACGAGAGAGCAGGCTATTCTAGACTGGGTATTGAGTAATGAGGAAGGGTTAGTTAGCAGTCTTGTTGTGCGTAGCCCCTTGGGCAAGAGTGACCATAATATGGTTGAGTTCTTCATTAGGATGGAGAGTGACATTGTTAATTCAGAAACAAGGGTCCTGAACTTAAAGAAAGGTGACTTTGAGGATATGAGACGTGAATTGGCCAAGATAGACTGGCAAATGATTCTTAAAGGGTTGACGGTGGATATGCAATGGAAGGCATTTAAAAACTGCATGGATGAACTACAACAATTGTTCATCCCAGTTTGGCAAAAGAATAAATCGGGGAAGGTAGTGCACCCGTGGATAACAAGGGAAATCAGGGATAGTATCAAAACAAAAGATGAAGCGTACAAATTAGCCAGAAAAAGCAGCCTACCAGAGGACTGGGAGAAATTCAGAGTCCAGCAGAGGAGGACTAAAGGCTTAATTAGGAAAGGGAAAATAGATTATGAAAGAAAACTGGCAGGGAACATAAAAACTGACTGCAAAGGTTTTTATAGATATGTGAAGAGGAAAAGATTAGTTAAAACAAATGTAGGTCCCTTGCAATCAGAAACAGGCGAATTGATCATGGGGAACAAGGACATGGCAGACCAATTGAATAACTACTTTGGGTCTGTCTTCACTAAGGAAGACATAAATAATCTGCCGGAAATAGCAAGGGACCGGGGGTTAAATGAGATGGAGGAACTGAGTGAAATCCAGGTTAGCCGGGAAGTGGTGTTAGGTAAATTGAATGGATTAAAGGCCGATAAATCCCCAGGGCCAGATAAGTTACATCCCAGAGTACTTAAGGAAGTAGCCGCAGAAATAGTGGATGCATTAGTGAGAATTTTTCAAAACTCTTTAGATTCTGGAGTAGTTCCTGAGGACTGGAGGGTACCTAATGTAACCCCACTTTTTAAAAAGGGAGGGAGAGAAAAACGGGGAATTACAGACCAGTTAGTCTAACATCGGTGGTGGGGAATATTCTAGAGTCAGTTATTAAAGATGGGATAGCAGCACATTTGGAAAGTGGTGAATTCATTGGACAAAGTCAGCATGGATTTATGAAAGGTAAATCATGTCTGACCAATCTTATAGAATTTTTCGAGGATGTAACTAGTAGAGTGGATAAGGGAGAACCAGTGGATGTGTTATATCTGGACTTTCAGAAGGTTTTCGACAAGGTCCCACATAAGAGATTACTATGCAAACTTAAAGCACACGGTATTGGGGGTTCAGTATTGATGTGGATAGAGAACTGGCTGGCAGACAGGAAGCAAAGAGTAGGAGTAAACGGGACCTTTTCACAATGGCAGGCAGTGACTAGTGGGGTACCGCAAGGCTCAGTGCTGGGACCCCAGCTATTTACAATATATATTAATGAACTGGATGAGGGAATTGAATGCAACATCTCCAAGTTTGCGGATGACACGAAGCTGGGGGGCAGTGTTAGCTGTGAGGAGGGTGCTAGGAGGCTGCAAGGTGACTTGGATAGGTTGGGTGAGTGGGCAAATGCATGGCAGATGCAGTATAATGTGGATAAATGTGAGGTTATCCACTTTGGTGGCAAAAACAGGAAAGTAGACTATTATCTGAATGGTGGCCGATTAGGAAAAGGGGAGATGCAACGAGACCTGGGTGTCATGGTACACCAATCATTGAAAGTAGGCATGCAGGTGCAGCAGGCAGTGAAGAAAGCAAATGGTATGTTAGCATTCATAGCAAAAGGATTTGAGTATAAGAGCAGGGAGGTTCTACTGCAGTTGTGCAGGGTCTTGGTGAGACCACACCTGGAGTATTGCGTACAGTTTTGGTCTCCTAATCTGAGGAAAGACATTCTTGCCATAGAGGGAGTACAGAGAAGGTTCACCAGACTGATTCCTGGGATGGCAGGACTTTCATATGAAGAAAGACTGGATAGACTCGGCTTGTACACGCTAGAATTTAGAAGATTGAGGGGGGATCTTATAGAAACTTACAAAATTCTTAAGGGGTTGGACAGGCTAGATGCAGGAAGATTATTCCCGATGTTGGGGAAGTCCAGAACTAGGGGTCACAGTTTAAGGATAAGAGGGAAGTCTTTTAGGACCGAGATGAGAAAATCATTTTTTACACAGAGAGTGGTGAATCTGTGGAATTCTCTGCCACAGAAGGTAGTTGAGGCCAGTTCATTGGCTATATTTAAGAGGGAGTTAGATGTGGCCCTTGCGGCTAAAGGGATCAGGGGGTATGGAGAGAAGGCAGGGATGGGATACTGAGTTGGATGATCAGCCATGATCATATCGAATGGCGGTGCAGGCTCGAAGGGCCGAATGGCCTACTCCTGCACCTATTTTCTATGTTTCTATGTTTCTATATCCAGGCAACTGTTTGGGGGCCTTTAGATAAGTCCCATTAGGGTCTTTTTACCCTTACAATTCCATAGTTCTATCCATACTGACCACATTGAAACAGAATGTCACCCCTTACAAGGGACTGAATTTCATTCCTCACCAACAGAGCTACCCCACCCCCTCTGCTCACCTGTCTGTCTTTTCGATAGGAGGTATACCCTTGAATATTCAGTTCCCAGCCCTGTCCCTCTTGCAGCCATGTCTGTAATTCTCACAACATCATACTTGCCAATTTCTAACTGAGCCTCAAGCTCGTCCATGGTATTTCTTATACTTCGCGCATTCATATAGAACACTTTGACCTCCGTATTCACGTCCCCATCGCAATTGGCCCTGACCTTACTCTTTTATCCCTTCTCGAACTTTCCTTCCTATTAATTCGAGAATCTTTTGTAATTTTTCCTGTGCTCACTTCCCCTTCAACTCCATCTTTATACTCCCAATTTGTCAATCCCTCCCCCCCACTATTTAGTTTAAACCCACACGTGTAGCCCTAGCAAACCTGCCTGCCAGAATGTTGGTCCCCCTCCAGTTAAGGTGTAAACCGTCCCTTATGTACAGGTCATCCCTACCCCAGAAGAGATCCCAGTGGTCTATAAATCTAAATCCTTTGTCCCCTGCACCAGCCCCTCAGCCGCACATTCAGATCCCCTATCTCCCTGTTCCTGTCCTCACTAGCACGAGGTACTGGAAGCAATCCAGAGATAACCACCCTAGAAGTCCTGCCTTTCAGTATTCTTCCCAACTCTATGAACTCATGTTGGAGAACCTCCTTCCTCTTCTTCCCGATGTCGTTTGTGCCTACGTGCACAACTGCTGCCGGCTGTTCACCTTCTCTCTCGAGGATGTTCTGAATTCGGCTCGTGACATCCCGAGCCCTGGCACCAGGGAGGCAACAGACCATCCTCGCATCTCGTCTGCCACCACAGAATCTCCTGTCTGCTCCTCGGACAATGGAGTCACCCACCACTAGGGCTCTGCCTGCCGTTGGTCTCGCCGGCCGAGTCCCATCTATAGGATTGGAGCCACCGACGTGTCCGCCGCTCGGACTGGAAACATCGTCTCCCCCGACAGCTCCCAAAAGGGCGTACCTGTTTTCATTAGGCACAGCCACCTGGGTCTCCTGCACTCCACGGTTACCACCCTTTCTCTCAGTCTCACACCTTCGCTCTTCCCGTATTCTCGCCGTGACACCCTCACTGTAGGTCCTGTCCAGGAAACTCTCGTTTTCCCGGATGGCCCTGAGGTCATCCAGCTGCTTCTCCAGTGCCCCAACACGGTCCTTCAGTAGCTGAAGCTGGACTCACTTGCCACAGTTGTAGCAGCCAGAGGCTCCATCCATGTCCCTGGGCTCCCACATTCTGCAAGCCTCACACTGTCTCATCTGTCCTGTCATGTGTTCACCGCGTCCCGTTCTCTCGAGCTTTTTGCGTAGCCTCCTCACCGCTGCCTCACTGCTGCTGCCTTGCTTATATTGACTGATAAATTGCCTAATTTACCAATTTACAAACCAAATTCCTTAGTTATAAACTGTTTTTTCCCTGTGACTCACCTCTGACACCTTTCCCACGGGTTTCAGCCAATAAGCTCTTCTCCCTGCTTCTCTTTGATTGCTGCTTGTCCAAGATCCACGTCAGCACTGACCTTGGTTTCAGAAACAGTGGAAACAGGGCAGATTTGCAGATATTGGCAATATGGGTGTTAATGAAATTAGAGGAAGGAAATCAGGAAGTTACAAAGTTACAATTATTTAATAGTGAAATGAGCTCGAAAGGACAACTAGCATGCTCCAGCTCCTGTGATTAAAATGGAGAGACTGTGGATGGAGCAAAGGATAAAACAGTGCAAACAATTCTGTGAAGAGAACGTAGACAAATAATGTAAATAATAAAGGCAAAACGTCAGAAGTTCAAAGTCATATTTAGGAAATCAGGAGATCCATCATCCTGCAAAGAGTGATTCATATACAGAAAGCATACTAGACTGAGAGGCCCCAGGTCTTCTGGGTGAAGAAATCTTTCAGCATCAGGCATCTAGGATGCAGAACCCACAGAAACTAATGAACTAAATTAAGCCTTGAATACGTGGATAATTGTCAAGAAACATTTCCAAACGTCTACTTAGGTCTATCCACAGTTGAAGATCGATTTTATTTATTTTTAAGGTTTCCTCCTGGATTGTACTGCATATGGTAATAAGAAGGAATGGGAAGGTGTCACCATAGAATGCAACATAGACCTAATTTGAGCATTTTGCCAGGGTTCTGGCACCAACATTGAGTATCACCCAGTTTTAATGTTAAGCCCAGTTGACAGGCTTTCTGTGTTTCCCCATCTACTCTCTCATTGAGGACACTTGGGAATTCCTGAATATTGAATTTATTTAAAGCCCATTTCTATTGCCTGACTTTTAAAAATGTAATAGTCATTCCATTTGCATTTCCTTTCTCTTTTTTATATGTTTTTTTCCCCAATACTCCCTTTTATCACCTTCTATTAATAGTAATGTATTTCAGTACATTTCATCTTTCAGACCTGCATAAAATGTCAGCAGATCCACTGTCTTCACCAATACAGATTGACCTGCCCCTGGTTTCTAGCAACTCCTGTTTTCCCTCACCTATAAAATGTGATTCAAATTGCAGATAATTTTGATTTAAATGAAGCTTTTCCAGTTTAGCCATGCTGCTAATAATTGATTTGCTCTTTGCTTTAGGCAGCCTACTCCAAAAGGATTTTCCATTCATCAGCTGAGGGCCAAACACCAAATGCTGAAAACACTCAACATGTTACCAACATCTTTGAAGAAAGGTGAACCGTCAGTTAATGCTGCAAGTAATATTTTTTGTCCTTTTAAAAATGCCATTGTGGAGGAGCTCATTTAAGCTGATCTGATTTTGTTTTCAGCTTTTTGTTTGAGTCTGACTCACAAGTTCATGCTAAACGCAGACTTGGGCTTGATTCCAATGATGAGATTCCCACAATAGGGGATTCAACAGAAAAAGCACACAAAATCCATTTACTGTGACCACATTGACGGCATTAAATGGTGAAGTAAAGCAGCATTGAAAGTCAATTGGATACAACCATCTATTTTTGATAAGATTATATGGCCAACTGGTTTCTTTCACATCTTCCTTCACCCAATGCTACATTTTCAGTTGGAGAAGAACCCTTGAATATCGTGAAATTATTTCACATTTATCAGCTTTTCAATTAAAAACAAAACTCCTGTAGTCCATGTGGGAGATTTTGATATAAACAAGATGAGAGATTTTGTGCTCTTCCATATTAATACAAGTAATTAATTTGCCCCTTAATTCAGGGTAAATGCATCTTTATTCACAAGGATCACACAATCACAATCACAATAATACTTTATTAGCCAAGTATGTTTTGCAAAGTATGAGGAATTTCATTTGCCAAGTCAGTCATACAAATAAAAAGCAACAGAACACACAAAACACATTTAACATAAAAATCCACCACAGAGACTCCATATTCCTCACTGTGATGGAAGGCAAAAAAAAGTTCAATCTCTTCCCTTAGCTATCCCGCGGTCGGGGGCCTCGAGCCCTCCATTGATGGGACGATCTTCACTCCCATAGCCGGCGGTGTTTTGGGCCCTCCGATCAGGGCGATCCAGCTCCTGCATCGGAGGGATGTCAGCTCCCCCGCGCTGGGCGATCGAACCCCGCGTCGGGGCTGGTCGAGCTTCTGCGTTGGTCGGAGCTCCCGACTAGCCTCTCCCGAGACTGCGAGCTCTTGATGGTAAGTCCGCAGGCCTCGGTTGGAGCAATCCCAGGCAAGGGATCGGCTCCGATGTTAAGTCCATGTACCGCGATGGGGCCCAAGGTCAGTCCGAGGAGGCCTCCAGCTCCATCGATGATAGGCCACAAAGCGACTGGAGACGCCACCCGGAAACATCGCATCTCCGGCAAGGTAAGAAACGGAAACAATTTCCCCCTCCCTCCGTCCCCCCCACACACACATAAAACAAAACCGGAGAACATTTACGCAAACTTATAAAACGCGCTAAAAATTTGAAAAAAGACGAAAAAACAAAGACTGTTGGCGGAGCTGCCAATTGTTCGGCGGCCCTGGTGGTAAATGTATGACTCTATTTCTTCATTTTAAAAGGATCAGAACTGAATGTTGAGGTCCCCTATGTCATGTTCAATTTATTGTAACTTCAACACAAAGTGCATTTACTAGATTCAGACTTAAAACTGTGTTGAATAGAAATTGATTAAAAGATACAGTATGGAAATGTAACCTACAAACTCAAGCGTCTTTAGGATTTGGGCGAAAACTGAGGCACCCGGAGGAAACCGACATGTGCAAACTCCACACAGACAACATCCCGGGTCAGGATTGAACTGTGTCTCTGGCATTGTGAGGCACCAGCTCTACCAGCTGTGTTTATTGGGGTGATTTGCACCAAAAAAAGGAGAGAAATTAAGTGTCGGCAATTTGCATTGCTAATCAAGGTTCTTCAGAGCTATCCATTCGTCAGCATGAAAAATTTCAAATGCCAGATATTGAATGTTTTTTAATTTGTTTCTTTTGTTTCTACCCCATTTTTGGCCAATTAAAGTCATAGAGAGCTGTACGGCACAGAAACAGGTCCTTTGGCCCACCCTGTCCTTGGATACTTGGGATATTGGGCTGGTCCCATTTGCTGGCCCATGGCTGTCCAAACACATTCCTTATATCTGTCCTCTGGCAGCACATTTCCAGATTATGGATTACCCCCCCCCCCCCCCCAGAGTGAAAACAATCGTCCCATAGGCTCTTAAATCTTTCCACTCTCATCTGCACCCTCTAGTTTTAGTTTAAGTTACATGACATGAATGGAAACTGGTCAAATCTGACATCATTTCCCATGTTAGCCATTCGCAAGTCTTTCTAATTGATACCACCAATCAATGCTGAATAATACCTCAGTTTATCGAATGTACTTGTCAATGCAAATAAGATAGATATTAACCTATTATACTTTATTTAGCACAGTTATCGTCATAATAAATGGGAATATTTCACACAAAGTCAGTAGGCTAGAAAGGAGAGGATTACTCAGTGGAAGCCGGGCTCTGTTTCAGCCTTGCTGAAGAGGTAATCAATTATGAATTCCAGAAGCCCGAACGTGATGCAACCATTTGCAAAAGATGTGGGAATGCAGGGTCAGGACAATTGAGTGTGACAATAAACCTTGAATTAAAAAAATGAAACTATTGAAGTGAAATTGGATATGTGCATAGTGATGTGTGATGTATTGCCACCTTGGAATACCTTGCCAAGGTTGACATAAACTTTTTGCAAGAGTCTGGGCTGCCACATTTATTGGAGGTGGTCACAATTGAAGTCCCAAGGGTTGTCAGGATGGTTAGGGGGCAACAACTGTCGTACTTCCCAGCTGGATATCCTGCCGTGAGGAGGCAATTTCTTCATCACCGAAGTCAAAGGTGTGGTTGGCAGGGTCTCCTTGCAGTAGACATAACGTCTGGTAACTGGTTAGACTAATCATTGTGTATACTCGACCCTGTAGAGCAAGCGACTGGCTGTCCTCCAGCAGCTCCCACTGCTGCTGACGACGTCCCGACTGGTAGCTCTGGCTGGGGATTTCAGCTGCATCAATATGGCTGGACAATCCGGCAGTGCCGACAGCAGACTGGTCAGCATCTCTACACACCTGATAGAAACTGCTAGAGATGCCAAGCTGTGTAACGTCTTCAGCCACCCTGCAGATGGAGGACAGCAGCAATTCACCTGGTTGAGACTGGATGGTTTAGCCTTGTCCCAGAAAGACTTTCTCTGTGTCAAAAACATATAAGAGTCAAGAGAGTTTTATTGTCATATGTCCCAGATAGGACAATGAACTTGCTGCAGCACAACAGAATATGTAAACATAATACAAAACGGTAAAAGTTCAGTGTATCCATAGACCATAGACCATATATACACAATAAATAAACAGATATAGTGCAATAATAATAATAGACTGTTATCCAGGTCCTCTAGATGCATATAATATTGGCTATGGAAATGGCTGCGCTCTTCATATGTTTCTGATACCAGCAGCAACAGTCCTGCAAAGACAACTCGTAGCATGTAAACTTTGCTGTTTACCAAGTATTCTTTCAAGCCAAGCATTAATAGGAGCTGCGGAAATATTGCTGCACTTTCTTACGTTTGTCCTATTTCAGGTTCAGTACTGAGATATGCCCATCCTTGTGGCTAGGAAATCAGGAAAACAATATACCCATGCTCCTGCACTCTTGATCTACCACCCTGTGCTTTGTTTTACAGAGACATGGCTCACCCCTGCTGAACCCGACTGTGCCATACAACTTGAGGGTTTCTGAATTTACCAAAGGACCGCAAGATGTCCTCAGACAAGGTGGAGGTGTCTGCTCCCTAATTAATTCCTCATGGTGCTTACATGTGGCAGGTCTGGCATGCTCCTACTCCCGAGATCTGGAATATCTAAAGGTCCAGGGCTGTCCTGATTACTTGCCACAAGAATTCACTGCAGCTATCCTGTCCGTAATCTACAACCCACCCCATGCTGATGTGGCTACCAATAGCTTTGAAGCCTCCATGGGGTTGTTCATAATAGCTGAGGACTTCAACCAGGCCAACCTCAAGGGTGTGCTACAAAAATACTCCCATCTCCTCTCCTGTCCCACCAGAGGCCCAACACCCTTGACCACTGCTACACAGCCACATCCTGACTGCAATTCGGAAAATTGGACAGCCAGATTGTGCTTCTTCACCCTGCTTACAAGCAGACACAGAAGCATAAGATCCAGTTCAAAATAGTGTAGTGCCAGTCCAAAGAAACAGATGTGTTTTCTGTTCCAATGTGTACCAAAGAAGACAATAAGTGTTCCCCAACTAAAACCATTTATAGACCCACAGCAATGAAATCAAACGATCCAGAAAGGTATAAGAAATCTATTTACAACCTATCAAAGATGCTAAGAGGGAATTCCAGACCACGCTGGGGTCGCAAGATAACCACAGGGCCACTCATTTTGTTGTGGCAAAGCTTGCACTTTACAATGGGCTACAGAGTGAAATTGGGCAGTATCTCTGGCAACAACGTGTCTCTTCCCACAAGCTCTCAATGCATTCAATGCTCATTTTCAACAGAAGGGTCAGTGGAATAACATCATCCGCCATGAAATCTTAGGGTGTGCCTGCACCCTCCAACAGCCTATGGTGTGCCTGCACCTAATCACCATATCAGATATGTAAAGCTGCCTTCCTGAGAATGAATCCATGGAAAGCAACTGGCCCGATGGAGTCCCCGACCATGTTCTCACGATCTGCATGGACCAGCTGGCCAGTGTATTTGCGGACATCTATAAATTCTCTCTACTCCATTATGAGGTTTCCACCTTTTAAGACGACACTATCATCCTGGTGCCAAGTAAAATAAAGGTAACGGGCCTTCATGACTACTGTCCAGGTACTCTGACATCCACCATCATGAAGTGCATCAAGAGCCTGGTCATGTCGCACATTAACTCCAGCCTCTCAGACAGCCTCGATCCATTACAGATTGCCTACCATCACAACAGTCCATTGCAAATGCCATCTTCCCGGCATCTCCAGATTAATCACTGGAACCTCTACATAACAAGTACCCTCACTTCAAATTCCTGTTTATTGACTATAGCTCTGCATTCAGCACCATAATCCCAACCAAATTCAAGGACCTAGGAGTCAACAACCCCTTCTGCCACTGGATCCTTGACTTTCTGCCCCCTGAACCACAATCAGTGAGCCTAGGTGACAAAACATCCTCCACAGTAATTTTAAAACCAGTGCCCTGGAAGGGTGCTTTCTCAGCCCTGTACTCCCTATGAACTCACAACTGTGTGGCCAAATTCTGCCATAACTCAATGTTATTAATTTACAGATGACACCATCGTAGTGGGCCGGATCTTGAACAATGATGAGATGAAGTGCAGGAAGGAGATAGAGAACTTAGTAAAATGGTGTCAGAACAACAATTCTTTCTCAATGTCAGCAAGGTGAAGGAGATAGTTATTGACTTAAGTGGGGGTGGTGTACATGTCCCAGTCTTCATCAATGGTGCAGAGGTGGAAATGATGACATTTATTCATAGGAATTTAAAAGCTTTAGACCAAGAATTTGCCCTGGGCCAATCGCACTGATGGTCAAATACACACAGCAAAGCCTCTACTTCTTCAAGAGACTAAGGAAGTTCAGCATGTGTACAATGACTCTTACCAGCTTCTACAGATGCACCATAGGAAGGAACCTATCTGGATGCATCACAGCTAGGTGTGGCAACTGCTTTGCCCATGACTGCAAGAAATTGCAGAGTTGTGGATGTAGCCCAGACCTTCATGCAAACCAGGCTTCCTCACACCAACTCCACCTATACCATGCTGCCGTGGGAACCAAGTCAACATGATCATGGACTTTTTTCACCCTGATCATTCCCTCGTTTCCAACCAGGCAAAAGACATAAGAACTCAAAGCACGCACCTTCAGTTTCTTCCCTGCTGTTATCACAATACTGAACAGTCCTCTCATATGCTGGGTGTCATCCCAATCTTCCAACCTACCATATTGTGGACCTTGGATATTTTCTCAAACTGTGATACTATGATGTTGTTACACTTCATTCTGCATTCTGGTATTTTTCTCTTTGCTCTACTTGTTGCACGTGTATGGTTTGATCATACTCATGTACAGTATTATTTGATTGGATAGCATGCAAACAAATGCTTTTCACTGTTTCTCAGTACATGTGACAATAATAAACGAATTCCACTGTCACCAGTGAAGGCAGAAAATCTGATTGTCATGGCAGTAGCAAAATACCATGTAGTATCTGAACTAATGAGGCGCAGGAGCTCTTTGAAGCTGTTTACTGTGGCCATTCAAATTCCCTTAATGGAGCTCAAAGAGCCTTCTCCAAATAAATTGTTGATTTTGTCATGGAAGGTTTTCAAGACTACATGAGGTTTAGACCTGATTGGATGATGTTATCCATTAGATAGTAGAATGAATTTGACGTGTAATAGTTCAAGTTCTTGGTAACTTTAAAAGCATCTGGCATGGATATGTGGTCTTGTTCCAGATGTGGTGGTCCTGCCAAGCTCTGCTGCCCTGACCTGGAATATCAGACAGTGAAGAGTGGTAGCTACTACCCGCTGCAGGAATTTACTTTGGCTATCCTGACATCAGTCTACATTCCACCTCATGCAGGTGCTAACTTTGCAATTTAGGAACAACATACCATTATCCACAGCCTTGAAACAAATTACTCCAAGGCCTTGTTCATAATAGTCAGAGTATGCTACCAAAATAATACCAGCACATACTCTGTCCAACCAGAGGCCAAAACATCCTCGACCACTGTTACGCAACCAAAGACACCCAAAACCATCTCCCAATTGCATTTTGATAAATTGGACCACCTGTTTGTGCTTCTACTCCCTGTTTACAAGCAGAAACTGAAGCAGGAGGATTTGGTATAGTAGAAACAAGGAACTACAGGTACTGGTTTACAAAAACAAAGTGCTGGAGTAACTCAGCAAGTCAGGCAGCATTCTGAGAAAACATGGGTAGATGACGTTTTGGGTCAAAACCTTATTGCCTACTGATTGTAGAGGGTGGGGGAAGAAGAAAGCTGGAAGAGAGGAAAGGCAGGACAACATGTGGCAGGTAATAAGTAAACACAGGCGAGGAGAGCTTTTGATAAGCAGATGGTTGGACAAAGGCCAGAGATGGGAAAGAAGGTGTGAGACAACACGGATTAAAGAATTAGGAATTGTGCAAAAACTGAGGAAGGAATGTAGGTGGAACAGTCTCCACTCTAGGACCCCAAGCTAGAGTCCTGAGGCAATCACATGGACATCCATTGTTTGTGGTAAAGCCTTCATGGTACAAAGTGAAGTTGGGCAGTATCGCCAGCAACAACACATTCCTCAATGATGAGCACAATGTAGCCTATAGTATTTTTTGCTTGCAGTAACAAAAATAATTTTGTAGCTCTTAAGAACTTTGTACACTCAGCAGGTTAGTAGTGTTATTGAACGAGAAATTTAGTTAATGCTTAAGGTAAATGCCCTTTCACCCTGAACTCTATGCAGGCAGTTGGTCGTAGGAATCTCATCTAGAGTGGAATAGGTTTTCCTCACCTCGCTTCTCCAACGCCACAGACCACCGAATCTTTGAATGCGGAATCAGCAGAAGGGGCAGCAGTTATTGCTGTTCCCTCGCTGTGTTGTACAAGGTGGTGCCAGGTGGCCTACTTGGGCCGTTGTGCTCCATGTGGTGAAGGAGGTACCACTGGGCTCTCAGTGACAGGGCTCCAGGATTCTGACCTGTTCTGATGTTAATGGGGGACATACCCTTACTTGGTTAGAGCAGATAACTATCCACTAACAACCCTCCCCCCCCCCCCCCCCCCCAGAATGGTCTGTTACAATGAGGGTTTAAAAGTAAATTTACTATCTGTGGTAAAATATTTTTTGATTATCGCATCTCACTAAGGTTTAGTGCAACAAACAGTTGTAGATATTTGTATGCCTGTCAGTTTTCAATACAGCCAAAAGTATTTTTTTTATCTGCGGTCTGACAATGGATTGCTTTTTATTTGCTAATATTTATATTTATAAATACCAAACACTTAATTATTTTTGATCTGGTTAAACTAAGATGTCAAATGTACCAAGAATTTAATTTTCATAATGAATGAATTCCAGTTATATTTTGCAATTGAATATTAAACTTGCTTTGTAAAAATTATTCAAAGATCCTTAATGCCTAAGGGGAAAGTTATGTCATTTCATATGACAATGCTCTCATGGAAGTGTGATTTGATTTTGTTTTATACATGATATCTTTTTATGTTTGGACAGCTTAGTCATGAAAGATGTCTTTGATAAATTCTCCACCTTGTTTCTCAGATGCAATAGATTCAATTTTTCGCCAAAATTTGATCAGATTTCTTTCTACCACTTGAAATCAGCTATCCCATATTAAAAATGAAAAGGAAAACTCTGCCCTAATTAGTTTCAGATGTAAGCAATTACGTGATTGGGTCCTATCTGGGGTTTATTATGACAAGAGCAATGAGACACCTAAAAACCTCACCTCAAGTTGATAATTGAATTACGTTTGAAATTGATCACACCATGAATAGTTTATGATTGGTAAACAAAAACCAGCTGTGAAAACATGTCACAAGAGGAATGACGTACAAGAGTATAACAACAAGGCCATTAGAACCTAAGGTAGACACAAAATACTGGAGTAACTCAGCGGGACAGGCTGGAGAGAAGGAATGGGTGACGTTTCGGGTCGAGACCCTTCTTCAGACTGATGTCAGGGGCGTGGGTGGGACAAAGATAGAATGTAGTCGGAGACAGTAAGACTGATGGGAGAACTGGGAAGGGGGAGGGGATAGTGATGGAAAGCAAGGGCTATTTGAAGGTCAATATTCATACCGCTGGGGTGTAAACTCCTCAAGCGAAATACGAGGTGCTGTTCCTCCAATTTGGGCCTCACTGACAATGGAGGAGGCTCAGGACAGAAATGTCAGATTGGGAATGGGAGGGGGTTGAAGTGCTGAGCAACTGGGAAATCAGGTAAGTTAAGACAGACTGAGCGAAGGTGTTCAGCAAACCAATCGCCAAGCCTGCGCTTGGTCTTGCTGATGTACAGAAGTTGACACCTGGAACAGTGGATACAGTAGATGAGGTTGGAGGAGGTGCAAGTGAACCTCTGCCTCACCTGGAAAGACTATTTGGGTCCTTGGATGGAGTCGAGGAGGGAGGTAAAGGGACATGTGTTGCATCTCCTGCGGTTGCGGGGGAAAGTACCTGGGGAGGGGGTGGTTTGGGTGGGAAAGGACGAGCTAACCAGGCAGTTTCTGAGGGAACGGTCTCTGCGGAAAGCAGAAAGGGGTGGAGATGGGAAGATGTGGCCAGTAATGGGATCCCGTTGGAGATGGCGAAAATGTTGGAGAATTATATGATGTATAATATTAAAACCAAAGTATGGAAGCAACAGTTACATCTTAGATGGCGTTGGATTTTAAAAAATGAGGAGCTATTTAATGGAAATCACAAAATGAAGCTTGTGAAATTTACACATTTTTGACTGTGTCAGCGCTGATTAATGGGTTATGTATTTCCAGCATGTTCCATTTTTAGCATCGGATTTACATGTACTTGTAAATTTTTTACATGATACGGTGCCAAATAAATCAACAACAAAAACTATTTTAAGCTGAACACTAATTTCATTCAGGGTAAACAGATCGGCACAATACCGTTACTTATCAGGCCTAGTTTAGTTCAGAGATTAGGTTAGAGATACGGCGTGGAAACAGGCACTTCAGCGGTTCAGCCCACTGAGGTCACGCTGACCAACAATCACCTGTACCCTATCCTATACACCAGGGCAATTTACAGAAGCCAATTAATCTACAAACCTGCACATCTTTGGAATGTGAGAGGAAACCGGAGATCCAAGGGAAACCCACGCGGTCACAGGGAGAATGTACAAACTCCGTAGACAGCTCCTGTGGTCAGGCTCGAACACTGGTTTCTGGAGCTGTAAGGCAGCAATTCTACCGCTGCGCCAATGTGTTGCCCATGGGTTTACTACCTGTTTCCCTATATTTGCCAGCACAAGGAATTGCAGATGCTGGAATGTTGAGCAAAACACTAAGAGCTGGAGGAACTAAGTGGGTCAGGCAGCATCTGTTGAGGGAATGGACAGATGATGTTCCCAGGTTCCTTCAGTCTGAAGTGTCCCAACCTGAAATGCCACCTGTCCATGTCCTCCATAGATGCTGCCGGACCCACTGAGTTACTCCAGCACTTTGTGTTTTGCTCCCCATCTTTGCCACTTGCCGATAAAAACATCTAAGAACATCATCCATTGTACCAGTTATTAAGTTGTCTATTCTCAGATATAGAAGCCATTAGAGATTGGTTCTCTATATATTCATGCTTGGTCAACATTAAACATGACATTATTGAGACAGGTTACTGGAAGCACAAAGACATTTTATCATTCTGAATAGCTCTACCTTATTTTTGTATGTCACGATCCTCACGCATTGCTTGTGATCTGTGAGAGGAGTTTACAAATCAAATACATTTGAAAAAAAAGAAGAAATTCAACTCCTAAGTATGAGACTTTTTTTTTTTTTTTTTTTTTTTATTTTTTTATTTTTTAGAAGTACGGTAGATTACAGTAATGTACAACACGTATATATTAATACATTTTTTGTACCGCTTCACTTTTTTAAACTTTAAGAAAGAAAAAGAAAGAAGTAAGAAAAGTGAAGAAAGTGCGCAAAGGTTGTGAAGTGCAAAAGAGTGTTGGGAAAAGAAAGCCCCTTAGAAAAGAGGTTAGAGAATGAAGTAAAGTTAGAAAATAGACCCTAGAAAAAAAAGAGAAAGAAAGAAGGAACAATCGCTCTATTATAACTCTTATACCATACTTCATAGAGAAGGAACTACCAACCAAGTCTATTTTTATTTTACCTCCCATTACCAGGTCCAGATACCTTTTATTTATTTATTTGTTTTTCTAAATTACTATTGCACCTCATGCTTGTAATAGGTCCAAAAACGTAGACCACGTCTTTTGAAATTGATCTACTTTGCCTACTAGGAGGAATCTCATCTCTTCCAGATGTAATGTTTCCAACATATTTGATGTCCACATTTTTATTGTTGGTGTGGGCGCATTTTTCCAGAATTTAAGTATAAGCTTTTTTCCCATTATTAGCCCATAATTGAGTAAATTCTTCTGATACACGTTTAATTCAGGAATACCTTCCGATATTCCAAAAATAATCCATTCTGGTTTTGGTACCAGTTTTATTTTGATTAATTTTGAAAAAATATCAAATATTTCAAACCAGAATTTTTGGATTTTTGTACAAAAAACAAAAGAATGTGCTATGGTAGCTTCTTGACATATACATTTATCACAGATTGGTGAGACGTTAGGAAAGATTTTATTTAGTTTGGTTTTTGAATAATATAATCTATGTAATGTTTTAAATTGGATAAGCGTATGTCGTACGTTGATCGAGCATTTATGCACCTGTAATAAATGATTATCCCAACTCTCTTTTGAAATTTTTATACCTAGATCTTGTTCCCAATCTCTTCTAATTCCATCTGTTGTGGGTATTTCTATATTTAAGATGATATTATATAAGTATGATATTAAATTAACTGATTCCACCTTTGTCTTCATTGCTTCATCTAGTAAGTCGGAAGGCATATTATAATAATCTTTTGTGTGTGTTTTCAAATAGTCACAGATTTGTATATATTTAAAATATTGATTATTTTTCAAATTATATTTCAGTTGTAGTTGTTGGAATGATAGTAATTTTTCTAATTCATACAGATCTTCGAGCGTTTTAATTCCCATTCTTTCCCATTGTATAAATGCTTTATCTATGATTGAAGGTTTAAACGATGGGTTATTAACTATTGGTATTAAGAGAGATAGGTTTCTTAATTTTAGATTCTGTTTTATTTGCTTCCATGTTCTAATAGTGCTATATATAATTGGATTTTTATTATAATTTTTATTATTCAAATTTATTGGAGAGAGAATAATCGCTCCTATATTATTCGGGGAGCAATCCCCTTTTTCCATTCTAATCCAGTCCACCTGCTGGGCAGAATTGTCCAGCAGGTGAATCATATTTTTAATATTTACTGCCCAGTTATAATACATAAAGTTAGGGAGCGCTAGACCCCCCAACTCTTTTCGTTTGTTAAGGTGTGTTCTTTGTATTCTGTGGGATTTGTAATCCCATATAAAATTTGTAATGTCTGAGTCCAGTTTTTTGAAAAACTTTTTTGGGAGATATATAGGTATTGATTGAAATAGGTAAAGGATTTGTGGTAAGAAAATCATTTTTATAGCATTTATCCTACCTATTAAGGACATCGGAAGTGTTTTCCAAAATTTAATCAGATTATTTAATTTCTTAAGTAGGGGATTATAATTAGCTTTAAACATATCATGGTAATTTCTAGTAATCTCAATTCCTAAATATTTGAATTTTTCCATAGCTATTTTAAAAGGGAATTTCCTGAGATGTGTTGAGTCTTTTGGTTTAATCGACATAATTTCACTTTTGTTCCAATTTATTCTATATCCTGAAAAGGATCCAAAGTCCTCAATTAAGTTTAATATATTTGGTATACTAATTTGTGGTTTTGTGATGTACAGTAGTACATCATCAGCATATAGGGATAGTTTGTTGTTTGAATATTTTGTGTTATAACCGTGAATATTCGAGTGTGTTCTTATTTTTTCAGCAAGGGGTTCAATTACCAAAGCAAATAACAGCGGTGATAGTGAACATCCTTGTCTGTTGCCCCTAGATAATTCGAATTTTGAAGATAATATATTATTAGTTAGTATTCTAGCCGTAGGTTTGTTATATAGTAGTTTTATCCATGCAATAAAGTTTTCTCCCAATTGGAATTTTTGCAATACTTTGATCATATAGTCCCATTCTACTTGATCAAACGCTTTTTCTGCGTCCAGTGAGATGATAGCTAACTCTTGGTCATAAGATTTATGTGAATGCATTATGTTAAGCAAACGTCTCAAATTATTAAATGAGTGTCTCTTAGGTATAAATCCTGTTTGATCCTCATGTATTAGTCTACTAACATACTTGCTTAATCTATTGGCTAATGTTTTTGCTATTATTTTCTGATCCGTATTTAACAAAGCAATAGCTCTATATGATCCTGGTTCTTCTATATTTTTATCTTTTTTAAGTATTAATATGATCGTTGATTCCGCTAGTGTTTCAGGTAGGTTTTGCTCTTTATAAGCATATGTATACATTTTTTGTAATCGTGGAGTAACTATATCATAAAAAGATTTATAAAATTCATTACTGAATCCGTCTGGTCCTGGTGTTTTTCCATTTTTTAGTGTTTTTATTGTGTCTTCTATCTCCTTAGAAGTAATTTGTGCTCCCAGTTCCTCTTGTTCCCTGCGTTCTAATTGTGGTAGATTACAATTATCTAAAAATTCTGAGATTTTATTATTGTCTATTGACGTTTTAGATGTGTATAGATTCTGGTAAAATTGAGCAAATCTTTTATTAATATCCTTGGGTAGTGTTAATACTTCCCCTCTATCTGATTTAATCTTTAATATTGCATTCTCTTTTTCCCGTTTTTTAAGTTGTCGTGCTAGAAGTTTGTGGGGTTTGTCCCCGAATTCGAAGTGTTCTTGTTTTGTGATTTGAAATAATGTTATAACTTTCTCTGACAGTAATTTATTTAACTGAAATTTCAGTAGTAGTATTTTATTATGTTTATCCATAGTTGGGTCTTTAGCATTATCTATATCTAACTGTTTTATTTGATCTTCTAAGTGTCTTTGTTCATTCTTATTCTTTTTATTTTGATAAGCTTGAAATGAAATAATGACTCCTCTTATAAATGCTTTGAAGGATTCCCATAATAACGTGGGGGATATCTCTGGTGTATCATTTAACTCAAAAAATAGATCCATCTGTTTTTTTAGATAGATACTCCCTTGAGGGTCTTTTAAAATTTGTGAGTTAAACCTCCAGAACGGTTTATTCATAGACATTCCTTCTAGTTTTAGAACAAAAGTTAACGGAGAGTGATCTGAGATCGCATTAATATGATATTTAGGATTCAGAGATTGCGAAATTAATTTTGTATCCACTAGAAAATAGTCTATCCGTGAATATGTTTTATGCACCATTGAATAAAACGAGTAATCCCTTCCCGTCGGGTTTGCAATCCTCCATACATCTGTTATATTTGTGTTTTCCATATATGTGTGTAAGAGTTCACTGGTTTTAGATTTCGTCTGACCTTTTTGTTTTTGCATCGATTTATCTAAACTAAGTATGAGACTTGACAAATTTAAATGATGTATTGTCAGTGGAGCATTCCTGTGAGAGTCGGCATTTTTCACTTTAATAATGTCACAATCAGTGATTTATGATGTTGTGCTGATCAAAAGAAGTTGATTCTTCCAGGCATGCATCTGTGTCATTACTCATAGGTGTTTAATCTAAACCGAAATGTTAAGCATATAATTTTGTTTTTGTTTGTCTGCGAATTTAATTGCAATTGTGGATCTCAACAGTGATAAATAAACTAATATCTGCTTTGATGATACAATGACAAACATATGAAAAGAGAAAACTAAGATTCTACTATCACAAACATAAGAAGTGCTGATTCTACCACCTAAACAATGTATTCTGTTCTGAGCCAATAACTTCACAATCACTTCTTTCTACACCAAAAATTTAGAGACAGAGGCCACACATTTGGAAATGATAGCCTTTAAGGAGATATTGGGCCAGATTTTCTGTGAAAGTAGGTTGGACACATCAAACGTGCCTGTAATAGTAATTTCATAGTAGTGGATAGTTGGATGGTAATTTCAGGCAATTTGTGGTTAGATGCAAAAATCCAAATGATGGTGCTAAGATGCCTCTATAGAGATGTGTTGTTGTACGAATCCCCTACGAAATGTGTTGGTTGGCAAGAAGCTCCTGTATTTGCATAGTAGGTATAATCTAAACCACAAGTCACAGAGGTTTCCACTGTTCTCTGCCCTAACCTCTTACACAATCCTATAAACAGTTTACTGAAATGGAAATAAAGGTCTGAATCATGCAGGTTTTGTTCCATTGCTTTATCTTTGAAGTTCAGATATGTTCTTACCATGTGTACAAATGATTTAAAGCAAAATAATCAAATCTATGAAACATACAAAAGTGTTTGATAAAAGAAAAATGAATTGAGCTTTAAAACACATAAACAGGACATTCTGCCCAACCAGGCCGTGCCACCTCTGAAGTTTCTTTCGAGTCATTCACAATGTAACAACTTCAAACTAAAATAAATACAGTGCAGCAGACTCTGCACTAAAGCCATTGACCCAATTGATTAGAAGTGTCTGTGGAATATCCTCCTCAAATTTGGCTGCCATGGAAATTATTGTCCATTTTACACTGAGGTCCACAATGACTTCCAATGTAGGATTTGTGTCCCCTGACATGGTAATTCTGATTTTCTTTCCATGGATGCTGCCTGACCTTCAGAGTGTGTGCAGCAATTTCTGTATTACAATGAAACCAATCTCAGTGAAGACTAGTGTCAAGCATGGATGCAATATTAGCCCAATAATTTTCTCAATCTTTTCCACTGCATCATTATATCATATAACTATTAAAACTCTGATCTTGGATGTGGATGTATTTGTGTATGTGTGTGTGTGTGTGTGTGTGAGTGTGTTTTCATATGTGATTCACATCTCCTCGAAAACCCGAGGCAGTAACGGTGAATTTTTTACATATACCGGTAGAGATTTACCTCATGATTTCAAAAATCCCCTCATCAGTAAATTTGATTAATAATTTACCGAGATTTTTACTAAAATTGTTCACCAATCTGACATCTTTTTTGAAGTTAACGAGCTGAAGCGAGCTGGATGACGTCACAATGCCTGAGCTCCTCGCGGCAAGCTGCGCAGAATTTTCAACGCACAGCCATGAGCTGCGAGTTACGTGGTCCAGCTGCCCTCCCCGCACCCCCCCCAACCCCAGGGCTCTGGATTAAAGCTGTTGAACACATGCTCAAGTCGTGCAGCGTGCTCCGCTGGGCTCCATCAATTTCTACAACATGGCGGTGGCGGTCGTTAGCACAGTGCGGCCCCCTCCCCAGGGCAGAGAAAGAGAGAGAGAGGGTGGGGGGAGAGAGGGGGGGAGGGGGTGGAGAGGGGGGTGGAGGGGGGATGGAGAGGGGAGGAGGATGGGGGGAGGAGAGGGGGAGAGGGGAAGGAGAGATGGAGAGGGGGAGGAGAGGGAGGGGGAAGAGGGGGGGGGAGGTGAGGAGGGGGGAGGAGAGGAGGGAGGGAGGAGAGGAGAGGGGGGAGCAGAGGGGGGGAGGGGGCCCTCCCTCTCTGCCCCCATCCCTCTCTGCCCCCATCCCTCTCTGCCCCCCGTCCCTCTCTGCCCCACCCTCCCTCTCTGCCCCTCCTTCCCTCTCTGCCCCCCCCTCCCTCTCTGCCCCACCCTCCTCTCTGCCCCCTCCCTCTCTAGGGAGTGGTGAATATTGGGACCTATGGGTGAGTGGTGGAGTATTGCATTCAGGAATCAGCCCTCCCCTGTGACGCCACGTCCCCCCACCCCTCAATCTCTACCTTCCCCTCTCCCTCTCTACCCCCTCCTCCTCCCTCTGCACCCCCCCCCCCCCCGCTCTAGCCGCGCCTGCACAGTTGGGGGTTATGCGTGAGTGGATAGGGTGAGGGATGGGGTAAAAGGAGCGAATGAATAATAATAATATAATATCAATTGGGGGGTAGTGTGTGTGTGGGGTGGTTATTGTGTGTGTGTGACGCCAAAGCCCCCCCCCCCCCACTGCAACTGCGCATTGAGGGGACGGGACCCAACGGGTCCACCTTGGTCTAGTTGTATCTTATCATCATCTTAAATGCCCCTTTCGTATCTGCCTCCACCACTAACCCTGGCAATGCATTCCAGACCTCCGCTACTCTCTGTATAAAAAAAATTGCCCTGCACGTCACCATTAAACTTTTCACCTCTCAACTTATAGCTATGGCCTCTAGTGTCGGACATTTTGACACTGGGAAAAATGTTCTGACTGTCTACCCTATCTAAGCCTCTCATTATTTTATACACGTCTATCAGGTCTCCCCTCAACCTCTGATGATTCAGAGAAAACAATCTAAGTCCATCCAACCTCTCTGTAGTTGAATCCTCTAATCCAGTCAGCATCCTGGTGAACCTCCTCTGCACCCTCTCCAAAGCCTCCACATCTTTCTTGTAATGGGATGACCAAAACTGCATGCGATGCTCCAAATGCGGCCTAACCAAAGTCCTCTAGAGCTGCATCATGACTTCCTGACTTTTACAGTGCCCTCCATAATGTTTGGGATAAAGACCCATCATTAATATATTTGCCTCTGTACTCCACAATTCGAGATTTGTAATAGAAAAAAACCACATGTGGTTAAAGTGCACTTTGTCAGATTTTATTAAAGGCCATTATTATATATTTTGGTTTCACCATGTAGAAATTACAGCAGGATTTATACATAGTCCCCCCATTTCAGGGCACCATAATGTTTGGGACACAGCAATGTCATGTAAATGAAAGTAGTCATGTTTAGTATTTTGTTGCATATCCTTTGCATGCAATGACTGCTTGAAGTCTGTGATTTATGGACATCACCAGTTGCTGGGTGTCTTCTCTGCTGATGCTCTGCCAGGCCTGTATTGCAGCCATCTTTAGTTTATGCTTGTTTTGGGGGCTAGTCCCCTTCAGTTTTCTCTTCAGCATAGAAAAGGCATGCTCAATTGGGTTCAGAGCGGGTGATTGACTTGGCCACTCAAGAATTGACAATTTTTTAGCTTTAAAGACTTGTTTGTTGTTTTAGCAGTATGTTTGGGATCATTGTCTTGCTGTAGAATGAACTGCTGGCTAATGAGTTTTTTGGCATTTGTTTGAACTTGAGCAGATAGGATGTGTCAATACACTTCAGAATCTATTATGCTACTACCATCAGCAGTTGTATCATCAATAAAGATAAGTGAGCCAGTACCTTCAGCAGCCATACATGCCCAGACCATAACACCCCCACCACCATGTTTCACAGATGAGGTATGCTTTGGATCTTGGGCAGTTCCTTCTCTCCCCCATACTTTGCTCTTGCCATCACTCTGATATAAGTTAATCTTCATCTCATCTGTCCACAAGACCTTTTTCCAGAACTGTGTTTGCTCTTTTAAGTACTTCTTGGTAAACTGTAACCTGGCCATCCTATTTTTGCGGCCAACCAGTGGTCTGCATCTTGCAGTGTAGCCTCTGTATTTCTGTTCATGAAGTCTTCTGCGGACAGTGGTCATTGACAAATCCACACCTGACTCCTGAAGAGTGTTTCTGATCTGCCGGACAGGTGTTTGGGGATTTTTCTTTATTATCGAGAGAATTCTTCTGTCATCAGCTGTGGAGGTCTTCCTTGGCCTGCCAGTGCCTTTGCGATTAGTAAGCTCACCAGTGCTCTCTTTCTTCTTAATGATGTTGCAAACAGTTGATTTTGGTAAGCCTAAGGTTTGGCTGACGTCTCTAACGGTTTTATTCTTGTTTCTCAGTCTCATAATAGCTTCTTTGACTTTCATTGGCACAACATTGGTCCTCATGCTGATAAACAGCAATACAAGTTTCCAATGATTGGAAAGACTAGGTGCTGATAGCTCTTTTACCTGCATTAAGGAGGCATTTAAACACACCTGAGCAATTCAAACACCTGTGCAGCCATGTGTCCCAAACATTATGGTGCCCTGACTATGGGGGGACTATGTATAAACACAGCTGTAATTTCTACATGGTGAAACCAAAATGTGTAAAAATGGCCTTTATTAAAATCTGACAATGTGCACTTTAACCACATGTGATTTTTTTTTTTCTATTACAAATCTCAAATTGTGGAGTACAGAGGCAAATAAATAAATGATGGGTCTTTGTCGCAAACATTATGGAGGGCAGTGTATATTAAATATCCCTAACAATGAAGGCAAGCATACCATATGCCTGCTTTACCACCCTATCTACTTGTCCGGCCACCTTCAGTGAGCTATGCATTTGGACTCCAAGATCCTCTGCACATCAATGCTGTTAAGTTTCTTGCTATTAACTGCATACTACCCCCTTACATTCAACCTCTCAAAGTGCAACACCTCACACTTGCTCGGGTCTGTACTTATTTAATCTTTTTCTGTGGGGGAAAAAAAGAAATAGAATTCAGTTGGAATTCGAACTATTCCTTCGCTATGATTCTTTGACACATGCATTCATTTAGAAGCTTGTAGCTTTTTTGGCTGTTCACAGCTCATCACCCACAGCTGGTTTCAATCGAGGAACTGACTGGCTAACACTTCATGTACTGTGTGTGTGTGTGTTTGACAATGACTGGCATTTAATACTCTTCTGTGAAGAAACATTTTAATTAACATGTTGCTCGGATTGTGAACAAACCATTTCCAAAACCCAAAATATTTCACTGGCTTATTTATCGTCATTTTAAACAAACCAGGAATTGTTGAAGGTGAAAGAAAATAAACTGAAGAATAAACTAAAGGAGCTACTGGAAGTGCACCAGTATTTGCAAATGGTATTTGAATCATATGTCCATGCCCCAGTGAGACCTGTAAATCCCTGTGAGAAATTAAATGCAGTTACTTTCCCAATCATATAAAATCACGAGGGGAATTATAAAATCATGGGAAATAGGTAAGGTGAATAGAATAGTATTTTCCCCAAGGTTGGGAAACCAAGAACTAGAGGGCATAGCTTTAAAATGAGAGGGGAAAATAATTAATAGGAATTTCAGGGGCAGGTTTTTCCACACAGAGGATGGTTGAGTATTTGGCAAAAGCCGTCGGGGTAGTTGAAGCAGGTACAAGAACAGCATTTGCAGCATGGACATTTGTATCAATAGGAAAGTGGGGAAAGAGTCCTTCAAGTGAGGTTCCAATCCTGTAGACTATAAGAAATAGTGCTAAATAAAATTTTAAACATGCTCCCAAAATATTATGATTCGTCATTATCCAAATATGGTTAAATATGATGAGCGTCATACAGCACAGATACAGGCCCTTCAGCCCAACTCATCCACGCTAAACAAAATGCCCCATTGGCCGGTGTTTGGTCAATCTCCCCCTAAACCTTTCCTATTGATACAAAGTGAGGTGAGGTGGAAGGTGAGGACAAGGGGGACTCTGTCCCTGTTGCGAATGAGGGGAGGGGGAGCAAGAGCGGAGCTGCAGGAAATTGAGGAGACCCTAGTGAGAGCATCATCTTTAATGGAAGAGGGGATCCCCCGTTTCCTAAAGAATGATGACATCTCCGATGATCTAGGATGGAAAACCTCATTCTGGGTGCAGATGCGGCATAGACTGAGGAATTGGGAGTAGGGGATAGTCTTTACAAGAAGCAGGGTGGGAAGAAGTGTAGTCTAGATAGCTATGGGAGTCAGTAAGTTTGTAGATGTCGATCAATAGTTTGTCTCCTGTGATGGTGAGATCCAGAAACGGTAGGGATATGTCAGAGATGGTCCAAGTGAATTTGAGTGCAGGATGGAAATTAGTCATGAAGTTGATGAAGTCAGTGAGTTCTGCATGGGTGCAGGAGGCAGCACCGATGCAGTCGTCAATGTGTCAAAGTTCATTTCTTTAAAAGCAGATAGCAACAAACGTTGAAGGTAGACCATGGCAATCTTTAATTGATTCGTCTGACGGGAGTGACAATAGCTCTACAATGAGCACAAACGTTGCTCAGTGCTTCTCGTGCTCCCACTCACAGAACAAAGGACAGTTAGCACAATTATACATTTTTCGTATCAGTAAAACACTCCTACTAAGTCTGAATATGGCATGACTGAAAGATTCTGCAGCCTTTCACAATTTAGGAAAGCTGGGTCCAAATCGAGCTCATCCAATAACAAGTTATTACTTATCTCTGGAGCGTCAGCTATTTTATTCAATCTTGGCTTCTTTATGGCCTTGAAAAGAAGCACATGTTATTACTGCAGGCTGCCATCTTAATGTCTTTATTGAAAAGACAACCTGTCCTCCATATTGTGTTCCATATAATTTACAATGTCATTCAGACTTGGCACTGAGCCATTCTTTTGTTCTACTAGTCCATGCTTTTGTAGAAGAACAACTCCATTCTAGATTTGATTATTAGATTTGACTATTAGCTCTTTCATTCCCTCCTTTTTATCAAACGTGATAACATTCACAGTCCTCGGTAGGTGCACACAATGGTCGCAAGTATTAGAGCAATGATTAGCTGAATGATAGAGCCATAACGTATCACATTACCCCAAAGTCCACCAAACCAAAGTTATGGCTACCAGTTCAATAGTACCCCAAAGTCCATCAAACAATGGTATGGCAACCAGTTCTCATTCTCTTCATTAACAACCATCCTGATGAAGCTTGTTTATGGTCAATGGATCAGGTGCCAGCTGTAGGCGGTGTAATCCTTTCGGCCGATATTGGGGTTGTGCCTAAAGTTCGCACCTGTCCGAGGGTGTTGCCAGTCTCTTTGTAGATCGTTGCACAGGTCAGGTGCTCCCCCCCCCTCTCGTCCTGTGGTGGGGTTCATCACCTTGATCTGGACGCTAGCGTATCCGTGGGTTTGGACAATTTCTCCTCCCAGTAGGTTTGGGTGGCCTGCTTCCACATCACCACATAGAAGAGGCTGCTGGACTGGAAGCCAAAGACAAAGCCAGCGTAGATTGCAGTCTGTGTTGATGTAGAAGGTGCCACTGAAGTTGATGGCGTTGACTCCTCAAATACGACAGTAAGGCCAGGGTCAGAATGGCGGTCTGCAGTAACTCTCTGCCCTTGTTGCACACTACCCAGTTAGGAACGATCTGCATCGTCCCCTTTGGAACTTGCTCAGGTCAGTCTCACTGATGGCGCTGTTCTCGGGGCACACGTCATAGATATCTGGGATGTTATTGTCAAAGTTCTCCTTGCAGGTGTCTCCTCTGCTGTCACCATCGGCATCGATCTGGTCAGGGTTGGGAACAAAATGGCAATTGTCCTTCTCATCAGAAACGCCATCATTGCCATCCTCATCAATGTCCTGGTTGTCATCACACTGATTACCCACCAGGTCTGAGTCATTGTCTTCCTGGATAGGGTTATGCAAAATCTCTTTCAAGAGGTCCATCTGTTTCAAAATGTTCAGCAGACCCTTGGTCATACGATAGAGATCAAAATGCTTCAAGATTGTTGATCCAATGTGGTTTGTCTTTCTGAAGTTGTGACCAAAGGCTTTGCACTTCCTCCTGATCTGTAAAGATGTTCTTTCTTCTGTATGGATCAGCGTTACATGGCGCTGCAGGTAGCGATCAATCAGAAACACCTGGTTACATCCTGGGGGCAAGGTCTTTCACGCACCTCTTCATGCTGCGCTTTTATGTGTTTCTTAAGTCTGTCAACTGTAAACAGCACAGCAACCCTTATACTGACATCGATACACGGTGGGGAAATCTTCCCTTTCCAAGTTTGACTTTGGTTTCCGGCCACGTTTTTGTCCAGATTGTTCCTTCACATCCTTAATATTGCCCTTCTTAACTGGTAACTTACTCTTCTTCTTCCAATATGGTTGGAAAGACTCATCTGAAGAACCATTCTTAACTTTTATTTCTCTGTCTTCTTCACTTGATAAATACCTTTCAGAAAGATCACTGGACTCCAATCCATCCACAACATCATTTCTTATGGAACAAGTTGCTTCATTACAGTTAACTGTGTTTTTTTCACATTTAATGGTTGAGTTGCATCTTGTACCTGAACTTTTTCCCAAGAGCACTCTGTATATTCAGGATCTGAGCACAAGAACATGTCCTTCTTCAATGGGGATTCCCAGTTGTCCACATCCACTGACCGCAAAGTGGCTCCACTGTATGAACAAGCTGAAAGTCTGCTAACACTGGGACAGGTTGATGCTTCGCAACATTATCCTCCTCACCATTTTCAGTCACTGTTCCATTCCCAGGTGAAAGGGTTATTGAACCATCCAGAACTTCCTCCATTGAGTCCTTATTTCTACTGGATGGGCACTGTCCCTCATTCAAAACAACGCTGTGACTTGAATGCATGTCCAGGATGTAACTGTGGCCCTCTGTTATCAGAGTTCTGAACAGTCCTTCCAATTGCTAGGATTCTGCCTGATTTACCTCTACCTCATTGCAGACATTGGACTTTGTCTTAACTGGGTTCCTGCTTAATTAATGTTTCCAAACTTAGCTGACGATTCAATTTCAATAGGTTTGTTTTAATCTGTATTCTGGGTCAAGGAATGAACCACGGACATATGAACATTCAAATTGTGAGCCTTCTCGAACCGCTACTCACATTGGTCACAAGCAAATTCAAGTTCAACTTCTGTCTTGTGCTTGGTCATATGGTATTTCAAGGATGCTCTCTGCCTGCACTGGAAACCACAAACTTCACACTGCGAAGGTTTTGCTCCAGTATGGCTCATTTGTTGAACTGACAGTTGTTTCCGCTGTTTGAAAGTCTGTCCACATTCATCACAAATGTAGTTTCTTTTCACAAATCAAGTCATTCTCCCTCCCAAGTTGTCCATTGTGATGAATGTAATATAATTAGCATATGTTATGTCTTTTTTTTTATTTTTTTATTTTTTTATTTTTTATTTTTTAGAAGTACGGTAGATTACAGTAATGTACAACACGTATATATTAATACATTTTTTGTACCGCTTCACTTTTTTAAACTTTAAGAAAGAAAAAGAAAGAAGTAAGAAAAGTGAAGAAAGTGCGCAAAGGTTGTGAAGTGCAAAAGAGTGTTGGGAAAAGAAAGCCCCTTAGAAAAGAAGTTAGAGAAGGAAGTAAAGTTAGAAAATAGACCCTAGAAAAAAAAAGAGAAAGAAAGAAGGAACAATCGCTCTATTATAACTCTTATACCATACTTCATAGAGAAGGAACTACCAACCAAGTCTGTTTTTATTTTACCTCCCATTACCAGGTCCAGATACCTTTTATTTATTTATTTGTTTTTCTAAATTACTATTGCACCTCATGCTTGTAATAGGTCCAAAAACGTAGACCACGTCTTTTGAAATTGGTCTACTTTGCCTACTAGGAGGAATCTCATCTCTTCCAGATGTAATGTTTCCAACATATTTGATGTCCACATTTTTATTGTTGGTGTGGGCGCATTTTTCCAGAATTTAAGTATAAGCTTTTTTCCCATTATTAGCCCATAATTGAGTAAATTCTTCTGATACACGTTTAATTCAGGAATACCTTCCGATATTCCAAAAATAATCCATTCTGGTTTTGGTACCAGTTTTATTTTGATTAATTTTGAAAAAATATCAAATATTTCAAACCAGAATTTTTGGATTTTTGTACAAAAAACAAAAGAATGTGCTATGGTAGCTTGTTGACATATACATTTATCACAGATTGGTGAGACGTTAGGAAAGATTTTATTTAGTTTGGTTTTTGAATAATATAATCTATGTAATGTTTTAAATTGGATAAGCGTATGTCGTACGTTGATCGAGCATTTATGCACCTGTAATAAATGATTATCCCAACTCTCTTTTGAAATTTTTATACCTAGATCTTGTTCCCAATCTCTTCTAATTCCATCTGTTGTGGGTATTTCTATATTTAAGATGATATTATATAAGTATGATATTAAATTAACTGATTCCGCCTTTGTCTTCATTGCTTCATCTAGTAAGTCGGAAGGCATATTATAATAATCTTTTGTGTGTGTTTTCAAATAGTCACAGATTTGTAGATATTTAAAATATTGATTATTTTTCAAATTATATTTCAGTTGTAGTTGTTGGAATGATAGTAATTTTTCTAATTCATACAGATCTTCGAGCGTTTTGATTCCCATTCTTTCCCATTGTATAAATGCTTTATCTATGATTGAAGGTTTAAACGATGGGTTATTGACTATTGGTATTAAGAGAGATAGATTTCTTAATTTTAGATTCTGTTTTATTTGCTTCCATGTTCTAATAGTGCTATATATAATTGGATTTTTATTATAATTTTTATTATTCAAATTTATTGGAGAGAGAATAATCGCTCCTATATTATTCGGGGAGCAATCCCCTTTTTCCATTCTAATCCAGTCCACCTGCTGGGCAGAATTGTCCAGCAGGTGAATCATATTTTTAATATTTACTGCCCAGTTATAATACATAAAGTTAGGGAGCGCTAGACCCCCCAACTCTTTTCGTTTGTTAAGGTGTGTTCTTTGTATTCTGTGGGATTTGTAATCCCATATAAAATTTGTAATGTCTGAGTCCAGTTTTTTGAAAAACTTTTTTGGGAGATATATAGGTATTGATTGAAATAGGTAAAGGATTTGTGGTAAGAAAATCATTTTTATAGCATTTATCCTACCTATTAAGGACATCGGAAGTGTTTTCCAAAATTTAATCAGATTATTTAATTTCTTAAGTAGGGGATTATAATTAGCTTTAAACATATCATGGTAATTTCTAGTAATCTCAATTCCTAAATATTTGAATTTTTCCATAGCTATTTTAAAAGGGAATTTCCTGAGATGTGTTGAGTCTTTTGGTTTAATCGACATAATTTCACTTTTGTTCCAATTTATTCTATATCCTGAAAAGGATCCAAAGTCCTCAATTAAGTTTAATATATTTGGTATACTAATTTGTGGTTTTGTGATGTACAGTAGTACATCATCAGCATATAGGGATAGTTTGTTGTTTGAATATTTTGTGTTATAACCGTGAATATTCGAGTGTGTTCTTATTTTTTCAGCAAGGGGTTCAATTACCAAAGCAAATAACAGCGGTGATAGTGAACATCCTTGTCTGTTGCCCCTAGATAATTCGAATTTTGAAGATAATATATTATTAGTTAGTATTCTAGCCGTAGGTTTGTTATATAGTAGTTTTATCCATGCAATAAAGTTTTCTCCCAATTGGAATTTTTGCAATACTTTGATCATATAGTCCCATTCTACTTGATCAAACGCTTTTTCTGCGTCCAGTGAGATGATAGCTAACTCTTGGTCATAAGATTTATGTGAATGCATTATGTTAAGCAAACGTCTCAAATTATTAAATGAGTGTCTCTTAGGTATAAATCCTGTTTGATCCTCATGTATTAGTCTACTAACATACTTGCTTAATCTATTGGCTAATGTTTTTGCTATTATTTTCTGATCCGTATTTAACAAAGCAATAGCTCTATATGATCCTGGTTCTTCTATATTTTTATCTTTTTTAAGTATTAATATGATCGTTGATTCCGCTAGTGTTTCAGGTAGGTTTTGCTCTTTATAAGCATATGTATACATTTTTTGTAATCGTGGAGTAACTATATCATAAAAAGATTTATAAAATTCATTACTGAATCCGTCTGGTCCTGGTGTTTTTCCATTTTTTAGTGTTTTTATTGTGTCTTCTATCTCCTTAGAAGTAATTTGTGCTCCCAGTTCCTCTTGTTCCCTGCGTTCTAATTGTGGTAGATTACAATTATCTAAAAATTCTGAGATTTTATTATTGTCTATTGACGTTTTAGATGTGTATAGATTCTGGTAAAATTGAGCAAATCTTTTATTAATATCCTTGGGTAGTGTTAATACTTCCCCTCTATCTGATTTAATCTTTAATATTGCATTCTCTTTTTCCGTTTTTTAAGTTGTCGTGCTAGAAGTTTGTGGGGTTTGTCCCCGAATTCGAAGTGTTCTTGTTTTGTGATTTGAAATAATGTTATAACTTTCTCTGACAGTAATTTATTTAACTGAAATTTCAGTAGTAGTATTTTATTATGTTTATCCATAGTTGGGTCTTTAGCATTATCTATATCTAACTGTTTTATTTGATCTTCTAAGTGTCTTTGTTCATTCTTATTCTTTTTATTTTGATAAGCTTGAAATGAAATAATGACTCCTCTTATAAATGCTTTGAAGGATTCCCATAATAACGTGGGGGATATCTCTGGTGTATCATTTAACTCAAAAAATAGATCCATCTGTTTTTTTAGATAGATACTCCCTTGAGGGTCTTTTAAAATTTGTGAGTTAAACCTCCAGAACGGTTTATTCATAGACATTCCTTCTAGTTTTAGAACAAAAGTTAACGGAGAATGATCTGAGATCGCATTAATATGATATTTAGGATTCAGAGATTGCGAAATTAATTTTGTATCCACAAGAAAATAGTCTATCCGTGAATATGTTTTATGCACCATTGAATAAAACGAGTAATCCCTTCCCGTCGGGTTTGCAATCCTCCATACATCTGTTATATTTGTGTTTTCCATATATGTGTGTAAGAGTTCACTGGTTTTAGATTTCGTCTGACCTTTTTGTTTTTGCATCGATTTATCTAAATAAGGATCTAAAACACAATTAAAATCTCCTCCGATTATAACATTTTGATAATTAGATTCTGCAATTATATTCAGAATTTTATTAAAAAATTGAGGGTTATCAAAGTTGGGCGCATATATGTTTACCAGCGTAATTGGCATATTATTGATCTCCCCTGCTACTATAAGATATCTCCCTTCCTTATCTAAAATAGTGTTCTTTGATTTAAATGGAATTCCTTTACGAATAATAATTGCAGTACCTCTAGATTTGGAGGTAAATGAAGAGTGAAATGTTTGGCCTATCCAGTTCGCCCTCAGTCTTGTCTGATCTTGCTGTTTAAGATGTGTTTCCTGTAGAAACGCAATGTCCGTGTTGTATGATTTCAACTGAGCTAGTATCTTGCCCCTTTTAATAGGTTCATTAATCCCCCTTATATTCCAACTACATAATGTGATTCCTCCTATTTTCTTTTGATTGTCGTCATGCATTTTTACCAGTTTTAATGACCTTAATTATTGTGGTGCATTCATACCTCCGGACTCTGGTTATTTTGGGAGTATTTCTATTATAGACTTCCTTGGTAGTTCTCCTGCGCGATTGTCCTTGAAGAAAAAACACACAGATGTGACATATTGTGATTAAAAAAAAAATATATAAATCAAATAAATTTACGGTGTCTAAAATTTCAACACCGTAGTGAGTGGCCCACTCGTCTGTGGGGTACGACATCCATAACGCTTCCGGCGTAGTTGGTATAAAGTTAGCCCCGCTGTATTTATTACCCAAAATCTATGGGGTCATTACCGTTTCCAATTCAGTTCTATTTCACCCAGTTACAATTTATATATATGTCAAATGTATTCGATTCCATATCCTACTCACTCTTTATCTCTTAACTATTTTAAAATGAATTTAGTATTGTTAAAGTGAGCGGTTTACTGAGTGGATTAACCGGAGTCAGGTTCCTGGAATTGTGCCAGGTGCCTGATCTCCTCTCCTCTCCACGAGCTGCGAACATAGGTGATAACTGCTGTCTGCGTTATGACGCAGGCACCACAGTTTTATCAGTTTCAAATATTATTTCTATATTAGTATTGTTAATTATTAATTATGATTAATTCTCAGCATTTTGTAAAACTATATAAGCCGTATATATTTTTCATATCAACCTCGAGTGTATATTATCTCTAAACTATTTTAAATTGGTTTTAATATTGTTAAAAATGAGCTGTTCGCTGGAAGGGTTAACGGGAGTCTGGCTCCTGGAGTTATGCCAGGTACCCGGTCTCCCCCTCCCTCCACTCTCGAGCTGCATAGCACTTGCTGTTATCTGCTAAACAGAGCAGACTGCACATTTTTTATCTATTTCAATTGCTATTTCTATATTAGTATTGTTAATTGTTAATTATTATTAGTTCTCAGTTTTTTCAGTTTTTTATAAACAATATAAGCCATGTGATGTTTTTCACTCTCAGCCCAGCAGTTCGTCCCGTGTTATCAGGTTTTCCTCGTTTGAGCACGTAGTGTCCTTGAATTACATAGCACAATGTTCCAGCGAAGATAATAATGTCTAGCCACGTCTCACTAAGAATCTGTTGCTTGAAGTCAAATAAAAAATAAAAAATCAGTGTTCAGTTAATTCACTTTCCTTGTGATACTCTTGTTGGAAGAATAAGCAAGTTCGTTTGTTCATGTCGTCTTGGTTTTCAATCTCCAGTTGATGCAGCCTTAGTCGCGATTTCTTGAGCGTATTTGAGAGATTCATCCGAATTAGTGAATGTTTTTGACACTCCCTCAAAGGTGATACGCATTCTAGCCGGATAAAACACTCCACACAAAACTCCCTTAACACCATAAAGAACTTCTCTGGTCTGTGAGAACTTTCTTCTCTTTTGCTCAATCTCATAAGGGTAGTCCCGTAGGAGTTTAATAGTATCACCTCTGTACATCATCTTCTCTCCGTGGTTGATTTTTTTCATCAGCGCTTCCATTGTTGAGATATCCCGAAGTTTAATTATGATCTGTCGTGGGTAGGCACGTTCTCCTTGAGATCTTGATTTAAATCTGGGGAGTCGATGTGCTACTTCAATTACAGGTACTTCTGGTAGCTTCAGTACGTGTTTAATTAGGTTGGCAGCGAACTCACAAACATTGTCCCCCTCAGCTCCCTCTTTTACACCACGTATTCTTATATTTTGGCGTCTTGAGCGAGCTTCTAGGTCAACACATTTATTCGAAACCTTTGTGACTTGGTTCTTGAGACTATCTATTTCTGACTTCATAGTCTGCATCTCTCCAGCCATCACTTCCACAACAGCTTCCAAATCATTCACTGCAGATGCATTTGCAGCCACAGTTTCGTACACAGCCTCAAACATCTTTGTGGTTTCTTCTGCCACCTTTTCAATTTTTATCGATAATCCTTTTTCCACACCTTCAATTCTTTTTTGGAGAGCCTCAATACCCTCAAGTATTTTATCATTACCGGCCATCAATTTACTGTTCCCAGCTTCCATATCATTTTTGATATCTCTTACCGAGTTTCTTAAGTCCTCCATTTCGGTTTTCTCTTTTGCAGATCGAGTAGCCATTCCAGAGACCTCTCCAGAGGTCAGTTCTGAAGTTTCTTGCTGTTCCAGAGTCTTCAGCAGATGTTTTGAGATTTTCCTCTGTGGGCTCTGACCTGGAGATGTACTTTTCATTTAAAATGACTTTCCCTCCGTTATAATCGCGGCGCTTACTGATGACGTCATCAGCACCGCGACATGAAGCTCCGGTAAGTTTTTAAAAACGGTCCCGACCTCCAGACCCGATTTTAACGCGAAAAATCGCGATTTTTTTCAGCGGAGCTAAAAAGTTTGCGACTGCTAGCAGAGCATATCGCAACCGGAAGTCAGCATATGTTATGTCTCGTGCAAGGGGACGCATGCGCTGAGGGAGAGACTCAAGGTGGCGTCCTAGAATAAAGAAGTTTGTCAGTTTACTCCTGTATCTGAGAGTTCTTTTAAGTCAGTTCCAAGCACCCAAATAAAATTGGCGACGAGGATGGGATAGAGTTCGTGAACTCACCCGCAGGACTGTTTTGCAACACGCGGGATTGTTTAACAGTTTAAACAGTAGATACGGAGTTGTGTCGCAGTTGTTTGCGAGCTGGACATGAGAGGCCTGCAGATCCCTCTCTGCCGGGGCTGTAATTTAAAACATCAGCTGTACAAGTCGGCGAGTTTTGTAAGGCTATCTCTATGTTGTGTCTACGTGGCAAGATGTCGTCCTTCGGATTGTTACACATTTTAGACTGAGTTTTTTTTGTCGAATTCCTCAAGCTGAATAATCTTTGTACAGCTACGTTTTAGGTGAATTGTTACACCAGAACACACAAGGATAACGAGGCAACGAGGATAAAAGAACAGAAAAGAACAAAGAAGGGCTGTTAAGAGAAAAAAAAACCAAGTTAAAAAGAAGAGGTTGTGTTTGGAAACAAAGTGGAACGGCACCAAGCAAAAAGATTTGGCGCCAAATGGTTTTGAATTGGCGCCAAAGGAAAGAAAGGTCGGAACAGGAAGCAAGGAAAACAAGTGGGGCAGTAAGTAAGTGTCACCGAAGAACGCAGCTGAAAGCTGGAAGCCTAACCAGCAGGACAGCGACGGTGTCAACTTACCTGGAACATTTTCCAGGGCCGTGCAGCCACGGCAAAGGGGCAGAAGAGGCCCAGCAGCCGCCACCGACTTCGGGCGAGTTCCAGGGCCGTGTACCGTGTAGGCCACGGAGAGGTCCGGTGACCGCCACCGACTTCGGACGTTTTCCAGAGCTGTGTAGCTCACAGCCAGGCCCAGGAGCCGCCACCGACGTCGAGTGAGGGCCCAGTACCGGGTAGGTCATGGACAGGTCCAGAGAAGCACCGACAGAAGCTGAGTGTACAGCCCATCCAGGAGAAGAGTCAGCCCGGTCGAGGGAGAAAGCCGGCCGCGAGAGAAGCGGACCGGCCAAGAAAAAAAGCCCGGACGCGAGAGAAGCGGACCGGCAGAGTGAAAAAACCGACCGTGCGAGAGAAGCGGACTGGTCGTGAGAGAGAGCCCAGTCACAAGAGACGGCCATGAGCAGAGAAAGCCCGATCGCAGGAGACGACCGCAAGCAGAGAAAGCCCAGTCGCAGGAGACGACCGCGAGCAGAGAAAGCCCGGTCAGGAACAGAGTCAGCCCGACCGTGAGCAGAAAAGCGGACAGGTCCGCGAGAGAAGCGGAGAGAAGCCGAGAGCCGTGAAAGCCCGGTCGCAAGGGATGGCCGAGAGCGGGGAAAGCCCGGACGTGATAAAAGTGCAAAAGGACAAAGGTCAAGTGCAAAAGGACAAAGGTCAAGTGCAAAGCGACAAAGGTCTAGTGCAAAGGGACAAAGGGCAAATGCAAAGTGACAGAAGTCAAAGGCAAAGGGAAATTGCCATCCAAAGGGCAACCCTAGCTATTCAAGCTGCATTCAGGGGTATGAAGGTACGGAGAGAGATCCGGAACAAACATAAGGCAGCAACGGTAATACAAGCAGCATTTAGAAGGTACAGAGTATACTGTCAATACAAGGCAATGTGATTGGCAGCTATAATGGTACAAAACCATTATAGGGCACACCTTCAAATGGAAAGTGATCGCAAGACTTACATGAAGGTATGCAGAAGCATTGTACTGCTTCAGGCTGCCTACCGAGGAATGCTTGTTCGAAAACAATTGCGGTGCATGCACAAATCTGCCAAGGCCATACAGACTTATTATCAGATGCATAAACAGCGTCAGTATTTCAAGAAACTACGCTGGTCTGCCATTGCGGTACAGCAACGATACAGAGCTTGCCAGATAAGAGATATCCAAGTGAGACATTATAATAGTTTGAGAAAAGCAGTGGTTTGTATTCAGGCCTTCTACCGTGGGATTAAAGCCAGAGAATTGGTTGAGAAAATCAAGGCAGCACGCCATATTAAGTCATTCATAAGGATGTGCATTACAAGAAAGCATTTCTTGATGCAAAAGGCGGCTGTAGTCACTCTGCAGGCTGCATACTGTGGTTACCGATTAAGGGTACGGTACAGAGCTATGCGACAAGCAGTCATTTCGATCCAGAGATGGTACAAAGCATGCAAAATAGGGCATTCCCAGTTTGTGCAATATCAGTCAATGAGGTACGCAACTATTACCATTCATGCTGCCTACAAGAGTATGGTGGTTAGGCAGTGGGTTAAGCAAAAGAGGGCTACTGTAAAAGTGCAGTCAATACTCCGTATGAGTTGGTATAGGAAAGACCTAAGGAGACAAATAGATGCACAACAGAAAAGGCTTAAATGATACAAAAGGTTTAAACGATATAGGAAAGACTTCCTCAAACTGATTTATACAGCAGTTGTAGTGCAGTCTCACTACCGTGCTTATGTAGTAAGAAAAATATACAGAGCGCAAATCAAAGCCACTGTTGTATTGCAAAGACAATATAGATCCTACTTCTTGATGAATAACCAGAATGGTGACTTAAGAAGACAAATAGATGAACAACAGAAAAGGCTTAAACGATACAAAGAACGGTTAAATAAATGTGTGACGATGAGCAAAAAGCTGTTAATAGAAAAGTCTAAAGAAGAGAGGCTTGTCGGTCGAGACAAAAGTATGCAGGACCGATTGCGATTAGGACACTTCACTATAGTCCAGCATGGAGCTTCCTTCACTGAGCAATGGACAAATGGTTATGCATTGCAGAATGTTATTATACAACAAGAGCAGATAAATACGCAGCGCCAGGAAATTGAGCGACAGAGGAAGCTGCTGAAAGACGAAAACCTGCAGTCATGTGTCAGATCCCACCTACAAATAATGAACAGAAACAGAGGAAATGTTAACTTTAGCAGAATATCAAGAACAGGAAGAAATCTGCAAATTAGATTAGGATATTTAAAAAGGGAAGAGGCAGAGATACAGGTAGAGCGAGAGTGATTAGAAAGAGTGTGCAATTTACACAGAAGGGAACGGAAAAGGATAACACATAAAGCAAGGGGTAATGTATTTGGTTTAAGGAAGATGAATGGAAAGAACCATTATAAGTGCTAAGTTTAGATACAATTATTACAGTTATGAGGATGTAATGTAAGATGACTTAATAATATAATTTTACAACAGTGTGTTAATCAATTATATTTAATGTAATAGAAATGGTGTTATTCGCCTCCAAGCTAAAGGGGGAGCAGTGTAATGTATATAATGTAAATGGTGTTACCTGCCTCCAAGTTAAAGGGGGAGCAGTGTGATGTATGTCTCGTGCAAGGGGACGCATGCGCTGAGGGAGAGACTCAAGGTGGCGTCCTAGAATAAAGAAGCTTGTCAGTTTACTCCTGTATCTGAGTTCTTTTAGGTCAGTTCCAAGCACCCAAATACACTACATCCATCAGCGTGTGAAACCAGCATTCTTCTTCCTTCTCCATCAATGCCAACTGGTTGTCCGATCCATCCCAACTCAGCTCCTCACTTTGAGTCCTATTCATTCCTTCCACTAATACAGAATTCTACGGGTGGTGGGGGATGTGAGATCACTCTTTAACTACCTACAAGGCAGACCCTTTAAAAATAGATCATTATATAAAAAAAACAATTAAAAAATATTCCCAATTATTCCAATCTATCGCCCCAAATTTACAATTTCAAATTAACAGATTTTGTTCTGAGATGAAGACATCTCCAATCTCATCTAACACATCTACCTGAATGCCACATGGCCATCGTGGAATTCAGGTCTCTGTTTGAACTCAATTCAAAAGGTAAGAAATAGGAAAAAAAAAACTTAAAGTTAAGAGAAAACAAAGAATAAACAATTAGTTTCCATAGATTGCAAGCTCATTCAATGACATCCTATTTCATCTGACATGGACCATTTCAGCAAAAGGGGTATATATATGAATATATAAATGTAGGGTATTACTTGATGTCAAGTATCCTGATAGGCGTTGGAAGAAATTAAAAAGACATACCAAAATTCTGAACATTTGAAAATGAAGCTGCTAGTATCTTGGTAGCATAGCCTTGAAAAGAACACTGAGCTTCTCTAGTCAGATAACAGACAGAACTTGGATGAGTGACAACTCGAAAGAACAAGGAGATCTGAGTAATCAGATAAGAGCCAGAACTTGGATGAGTGACAACTTGAAGGAACATTCTAGTATACTTTTGAAATAGCTATTGGGTTTTGAACAAATACCTCCCTTCTAACAGTAAAATAAAACTAGTACAAAAACAGGTAAAATAGTACAAAAACAGTCAAAATACACAAATTTAATCCGTGAAGAGCTAGCCAAAGTGGTGTAGCCCCTCTCGTTTCCAAAAAATCATGCAAAACATTAGAGACGTCTCTCTGTATTAATTTTACATTACTCTTCCTTGTCTGACAAAAGCCGTTCTGTTTAAAATAATCTTTTTCTATGGGAACCAATTTTCAGAATTGATGCAGAATTAGCAAGCTAGGAAATTCCCCAGGCAGATTTTGTGAACTGGGACTGGGAAGGTTTGCAAAATTTGTCTTCTTTGTTGGTGAGAATTTAAAATGAACAAAGGGAGTAGTTCAATGTAATGTGTTAAAGAAGGAACTGCAGATGCTGGAAAATCGAAGGTACACAAAAATGCTGGAGAAACTCAGCGGGTGCAGCAGCATCTATGGAGCGAAGGAAATAGGTAACGTTTCGGGCCGAAACCCTTCTTCAGTTCAATGTAATGGTGGGAGTGGTCTGAGCTGTGATTGGACAGTGATCCAGCTGTCTTTCCATCACTCTTATCCAAATTATTTCCATGTTTATCCAATCAATTTCTTACTAACAAATTGTAACAAACTTTTTCAGCTTGTTAAGCCCAATCCTTTATTTATAACAAACCTTTGCAGTCTGTAAAGCCCAATCTAGCTACTCTCTCTGGTAGCAAATGTACAAGTCTTTTCAAAACACTGTCTCCTCAAGACACATTGTCTTTTCAATACACATCTTTTCAAGACACCTTGTCTTTCCAATATACAATAGTGACAAAAACTTTGTAGTCTGCCATGCCCAATCCTTTAATTGTGACAAAACCTCTTTAGTCTGCCGTGCCCAATCCTTTATACATTTCCAATTCACAAGCCAATCCTTATGGCATGACTGAAAGATTCTGTAGCCTTTCACAATATAGGAAAGCTGGGTCCAAATCGAGCTCATCCAATAACAAGTTATTACTTATCTCTGGAGTGTCAGCTCTTTTTTTCAATCTTGGCTTCTTTATGGCCTTGAAAAGAAGCACATGCGATTACTGCAGGCTGCCATCTTAATGTCTTTATTGAAAAGACAATCTGTCCTCCATATTGTGTTCCATATAATTTACAATGTCATTCAGACTTGGCACCGAGCCATTCTTTTGTTCCACTAGTCCATGCTTTTGTAGAAGAACGACTCCATTTTAGATTTGACTATTAGATTTGACTATTAGCTCTTTCAAATGTAGCAGAGGTAGAGTTAGGGGATAGGGCCAGTGTACGCCTGGAACAGTGATTGTTCGACATACCCTAGAAAGAGGCAGGCATAGCTGGAGCCCATGCGAGTGCCCGTACATACGCCTTGGATTTGGTGGAAGTGGGAGGAGTCAAAGGAGAAGTTTGTAAGGACCAGCTCTGCTAGGCGGAGGAGAGTATTAGTAGATGGAAATTGACTGGTTCTGCTCTTGAGGAAGAAATGGAGGGCTTTAAGACCTTCCTGGTGGGGGATGGAGGTGTAGAGTGACTGGACATCCATGGTAAAGATGAGGGAGTGGGGAAGTCATTGAAGAGATGAAGAACATAATGGGTGTGAATAGGGACATGGATACGTTATTGTATGGGCAGAGATATGGTAGATGGGGAAATGCAAGTTCATACAATTTCGTACAATGCAGATTATTGTTTCAAAGGGAATAGACAACAGGATGCTGCTGGTCACAGAGATCCTGGTGTCCTCGTATATGAAATACAGAAAGTTAGCAGGCATATACAGCAAGCAATTAGGAAAACAAATGCTATGTTGGTCTTCACTGCAAAGGGATTGGAGCACAAAAAGTATAACGTTTTTCTGCAACCAGATAGGACATTGGTGAGAACACACTTGTGTTGTAGATTTCGATGTGGAGGTTTCTCCATGTTTAAGAAGGCTTACACTTGAATTGGAGACAATACAAAGATTTGCTAAGTTATTTTCTGGGATGAAGAGTTGACTGATAGGGAAGATTGAGCAGCTTTGTGTGTGTAACCATTAGACTTGAGAGTGAGTGATGATATTGAAACATTTAAGAGTCTGAAGGGAGTTGACAAGGAAGGAGCTAAGAGTATGCTTCCCCTCATAAGGGAATCTAGGAGTCGGGGCAGAATTTCAGGAATTTCAGTCACCCCTTTAAGACAGATCAAAAGATCATAAGACATAGGAGCAGAATTAGGCCATTCAGCCCATCAAGTCTGCTCTGCCATTTGATCATGGCTGACCTATTTTTCCCCTCTCAAGTCAAGTCAAGTTTTATTCGTCACCTGCACATAAAGTGCAAGTGAAATGAATTTGCCAGCAGTGGTACAATAAAAAAAGAACACACAATACACAATAAAAATTTACACAAACATCCACCACAGCATTCATCACTGTGGTGGAAGGCACATAAAATTGGCCAGACCTCCTCCATTTCCCCCCGTTGTCGGGACCGCAACCCTCCGCAGTCACCGCTGCGGGTGATCAGATGTTCAGACAAGGTAAGTCCAGATAAGTCCTGAATCGGTGTAGGCCGCAGGCCGAAGGTCGAAGATTTAAAGTACCCGCCGCGCCGCAGCCAGAAGCACCGCAGACTACAGGGCCGGTGGTCGGAGCTCCTCTCCAGGGGTCCCCGCTCAGGAAGGTAAGTCCACGGCGCGCCCGTGGTAGAAATTGAGCGCGGGCCGGCGGTCGGAGCTCTTCTCCTCCCGGGTCCCCAACGAGGGATCCCAGGCCCAGGACGCAGTGCCAGATGGAGCTCTGCAGACCGTGGCTTCAGGCTGCCGAGGGCCAGCGAACGGAGCGGTCCCCTCTGGCGACCCCCGGCGAGGGCTCGCCCGCTCCGCGATGAAAGAGTCCTCGCTGCGCCCGCTGCTGAAGCAGAAGCCCCGCGCGCATCTCCGGGAAAGGCCGCACCGATCCTTGCTGTTAGGCCACGGGGGAGGCGACATGGAAAAAGTCGCCTCTCTTTGGAGGAGGCTACCGAAGCGGTTTCCCCCTTACCCCCTTACCCCCCAACCACCCCCACACAAGACACACAAAGAAACATTAAAAACACACATTGAGACACACGAAAAAAACAAAAAATGTTGAAAAAACTAACATGCTGCTGGCAGGGCTGCCGGCTAGCAGCGCCCCCACCGCCCCCCCCCTCTCAACCCCATTATCCTGCCTTCTCCCCATAATGAAAAGTTTCATTACCACTTCTTTATATTGTTACAGTCATAGAGATATACAACATGCAAATACGCACTCGATCCAAGTCCACCCTGCCTACAGAGATGTCTTTCTGGGTTAGTCCCACTTGCCTGCATTAGATCTATATCCCTCTGAACCCTTCCTATCCACAAACTTGTCCAAATGCTTTCCAAATTTTGTAACTGTACCGGCCTCTACCACTTCCTCTGGCAGATTGTTCCATATACCCACTACCCTCTGTTTTAAACATGCCCTTTAGTTTTGGAATCCCCTACCCTGGGGACAAAACTGTAACCATCCATCTTACATATGTCTTCCATGGTAGTACATACTTCTATAAGGTCACCCCTCAACCTCCTACCCTCCAGGGAAAGGTCTCAGGCTATCCAGCCTCTCCTTGTAACTCAAGCCTTCCAGTCCCCGGCAACAGCCTTGTGAATCCTTTCTGTGCCCTCTCTAGCTTATTCACGTGATTCTGAAAGCACAGAGACCAGAACTGCACACAATACACTAAGTGCAGTCTCAAAAACATCCTAGATACCTGTAACATGACATCCCAACTCTTGTATCAATTCCCTGACTAATATAGGCAAGTAGTCATACATCTTCTTCACCATCCTGTTATTACTTTCAGGGAACTAGGCACTTGTATCCCTAGGACCCTGTTCTTCAATAGTCCCCAGAGCCTGCCATTCATCGTGTTTGTCCTGCCCTGATTTAACTTCACAAAATGCATCACTTTGTACTTGTCCAAGATAAATTTAATCTGCCATTTCTTTTCCCACTTTCTCAGTTGATTCGAGATACTGTTGTAAACTTATTCAACCTTCTTCATCTTCCACCAATCCACAATTTTGAAGTCATCTGCAAACTTACGCGGGCCCGGCGTGGACTTACCATCACCCCTGGAGGGGAGCTTCGACCGCCGGCCCTGCGGTCTGCGGTGCTTCTAGCTGCGGCGCGGCGGGGACATTAAATTTTCGACCTACACCAACCTAAAGCCACGGTCTCCGGTGGGAAAGAGCCGACTCTGGGCTTTTACCTGTCTGCACATCTGGACACCCGCAGCGACGGCTGCGGAGGGTTGAGGTCCCGATCACGGGGGAAAATGGAGGAGGACTGGCCAAATTTTGTGCCTTCCACCACAGTGATGAATGCTGTGGTGGATGTTTGTGTTACATTTTTATTGTGTATTGTGTGTTCTTTATCATTGTACCGCTGCTGGCAAATTCATTTCACTTGCACTTTTCATGTGCAATGTGACGAATAAAACCATATTGTTGTATTGTTGTTGTACTAGCCATGTCACCTACATTCTCACCCAAATCAATATTATGATTAAAAACAAAACACAGTGGACTCAATAATAAGCTCTGTGGCACATTTCTGATCATTAATGTGACTCCTCTGACTCCTTCTACAAACCCAGTTTTGGATTCAGTTGGCTAGCTCACCCCGGATCTCATGTGATCTCACCTTCTGGATCAGTTTACCATGTGGTATTTAGTCCACATACATGTCCACTACCCTCCCTTCTTCAGTACTCTTGATTAACTCTTCAAAAAACTCAATCAAATTTGTGAGACACGATTTCTCCATATCAAAGACTAGAGCGCATAGCTTTAAGATGAGAAGAGAAAGTTTAAAGGAAATGTGTGAGGCAAATACATTTTTTTAGAGAGCGGCAGGTACTTGGAACGTGCTGCTGTTGGGAGCAGATAAGTTCGTAGTGCTTACGAGGAGCTGTGTATGCAGTGAATGGATTGGATGTGCCAGCAGAAGGGTTTTAATTTAGCATCATGTTCCGCCCAGGCTTCATGGGCCACAGGGCCAGTTCCTGTGCTTACTGTTCCACGTCCTATGTCTCAGGTCTGATCTTATGTCAGAACTATTAAAAATCATTGAACTGTAATGGGCCTGTCCCACTTATGCGACTTTTTAGGCGCGTGCAGGAGACTCTGTGCTCACCACATGATCGCCAGATGGTCGCTGGTGGTGTCTGGTGAGTCTCCTTCATGGTCGCGAGGAGTTCCCGCATTCTGGGAACTAGTCGCGGCCTCAGTATGGTCGCCGCAGATTTTTCAACATGGTCGCCATGGAGAAAATCAATAATCCTGTAGTCGTAGGTGCAGTTGTAGTGGGGTCGCCTTGTAGTTATAGGTAGTCGAGGTAGTCGTAGCTAGTTTTAGTTAATCGCCTTTGCTGACCGGTCATTTTCATTGGCTCATTGGGGGGAAAAAACGTAAGCAGGACTTTTCAGGACCAAGGATAACCGATCGGCAATATTAAATGTCCGCTGAACTTCACAGCTGTGTATCTATGGCTTAGTAAAAGTTGTCTGGCTTCTTAAAAGTTGTCTCCACTCCTTCTCCCCCCCTCTCCCCCCTCCCTCCTTTTCCCCTCTTTTAAAGGACTTACCATACACTGTGCTAGCCGTCTTAATTACAGCGCCAACCTTCCTGTTCATAATGGTGTGTGTCTGTATCACTTTGGGTTTGTGCCGTGTGAATATCAGACAGTGCTCCCTGGCCCCCGTCTTTGCGATGTGTTTGTGTGTGTGTGTGTGTGCGTGTTCCACTCTGACAGTCGCCATTCCAGTTCCCGATTTTTCAGGCGACTGCTGGCAACTTGACAGTAGCTGGCAGTCCGCAGAAAAATCACCTAAGTGGGACAGGCCCATAACTCTATTCCTCCCTTCACAAATGTTGCCTGACATGCTGAATATTTTTGAAAATTTGTTGTTTATATTTCTATCATCCACAGTATTTTGCCTTTGGTTAAATGCTGCCTTGGCATCATGGGTGGACAGTCTCCGTTTTCCTCTGGAACTGGACTATTATGCACACAAACTCAATAGTCTGGAGTCAAGTGGTCATGGAAGAACTTTCCCCAAGTTCAGAGCAAGTTACGCTGAGCAACTGTTAAATAATAGGCCTGGATAGTTAATAATAATATTGCTTCCTATGATATACTGTAGATTATTAATGATTTCAAGTAAAATAATCTGAAGAGATAATAGAATACTGTATTACAGCATAGAAAATGCCATTTGTCCCACTATGTTCATGCTGACCAATCAATAGACATCTATGTTAATCCATTTATCAACACTTGGTCCATCAACCACTTGGTGATTCAAGTGGTGTGTAAATTAAATACCTGCTGTCACCACATGCTCAGGAAGTATTTTCCAGATTCCAAGCAAAACTGAGTGGAAAAAGATCCTCAGAACCCCTCTAAACCTCTTACCCTGGTCCTGCAGCCCATACTCCCAAACGCCTCTGCCACAGGGGAGGATTTCCTACTTCAATCACAATCAATCACAATCACATTCACAATAATAAGTTATTATCCAAGTATGCTTTGCAACATATGAGGAATTTCATATGTCGTCAGTCATAGAAATAAAAAGCAACGGAATGGAAAACACATTTTAACATAAACATCCATCACAATGACTCCTCCACATTGCTCACTGTGATGGAAGGCGAAAAAAAGTTCAATCTTCCCTTTGCTTTCCTGCAGTCGGGGGCCTCGAACCCTCCGTTGACGGGGTGATCTTGACTCTCGTAGCCGGCGGCGGGCCCTCTGCGTCGAGGTGATCAGCTCCTGCATTGGGGGGATGTTAGCTCCCCCTCGCTGGCGATCAAAACCCGCGTCGGGGCTGGTCGAACCTTCCGCGACGTTGGAGCTCCTGACATCCACGGCCTCTCCCGTGACTGCGAGCTCTTGATAGTAAGTCCGCAGGCTGCGGTTGGAGCGATCCCAGGCAAGTCTACATCCCGCGCGATGGGGCCCAGGGTCAGTCTGAGGAGGCCTCCAGCTCCATCGATGGTAGGCCGCAGAGCCACCGGAGAATGCGATCCGAAAATTAATCACATCTCCGGCAAGGTAAGAAACTGGAAAAAAAAGTAATGCAGTAATGCAGTAATGCAGTGCAGTAAAAATGGAAAGTTTATTGGGCTATAATTTACAATTCGCCAACAGATCAACAAGGAATGTGATCTTGCTGGCTCTCCTCTCTGCACTGGATCACTTGGACAATAAAAACACATACACCAGGCTGTTATTCATTGACCACAGCTCAGCATTTCAACACCAACATCTCTTCCAAACCTATTACAGAGTCCCCCTAGTCCTCACCTTTCACCCCACCAGCCGTCACATACAACAAGTGATCCTCCGTCAGTTTCGCCACCTCCAACGTGACCCCACCACTCGCCACATCTTCCCATCTCCCCCCATGTCTCCCTTCCGCAAAGACCGCTCCCTCCGTAACTCCCTTGTCAATTCTTCCCTTCCCTCCCATACCACCCCCTCCCCTGGTACTTTCCCTTGCAATCGCAAGAGATGCAACACTTGTCCCTTCACCTCCCCCCTCTACTCCATTCAAGGACCCAAGCAGTCGTTCCAGGTGCGACAGAGGTTCACCTGCATCTCCTCCAACCTCATCTATTGCATTCGCTGCTCTAGATGCCAGCTGATCTACATCGGTGAGACCAAGCGGAGGCTTGGCGATCGTTTCGCCGAACACCTCCGGTCGGTCCGCAATAACCAACCTGAACTCCCGGTGGCACAGCACTTCAACTCCCCCTCCCATTCCGTATCTGACCTCTCTGTCCTGGGTCTCCTCCATGGCCACAGCGAGCAACACCGTAAATTGGAGGAAATGCACCTCATATTCCGCTTGGGCAGTCTACATCCTGGGGGCTTGAACATTGAATTCTCCCAATTCTGCTAGCCCTTGCTGTCCCCTCCTCTTCATCAGCCATCTGGTTGTCTCCTCCCCTCCCCCAGCCCTCGGGCTCCTCCTCCGCCTTTTTCCTTTTTTCCTTTCTTCTCCCCACCCCCTATCAGTCTGAAGAAGGGTTTCGGCCCGAAACGTTACCTATTTCCTTCGCTCCATAGATGCTGCTGCACCCGCTGAGTTTCTCCAGCATTTTTGTGTACCTCGATTTTCCAGCATCTGCAGTTCCTTCTTTAACACTATTACAGTAAACTCTTTTATAACGGACTTCCTTATAACGGATTTTAGTTATAGCGGATGGATCTACCAACAGCAGCTGATGCCACCCCTAGTTTGTGGCTCCTGCCTGGGTACTTGCAACCTTGGCTGCCCACGCCTCCCCTCCCTCACGCCGCCTCCCTGGCTGTTTGCACCCCCAGCTGCCCACACTCTGCCCTGCTTGTCCCTGATTACAAATCTGTTTGAATGGTGCCAAAACAATAAC
>CM075978.1:24751658-24856643 GCA_038087875.1 Malacoraja senta
GAGACTGGAAAAGGTGGTTTGCTGGATGGGAGGGGTCCGAGATGATCTTTGTTGCCCGTTTTGAGGTACGTTGGAGGTAAATGGAATGGATTGAGGGGAGGGGAGAGTTGATGATCCTAGAGGCCTTGGAGACAATGCGCTGTATTCTGTGTAGTGAATGACTGTCAGTGTTTCCGTACCAGACTGTGATTGAGGAGGTGATGATGCTTTCAATGATGGATTGATAGAAACGAACCAGGAGGTGTTTGTGGACTCTGAACTTTTTGAGCTGTCTGAGGAAGTATAGGCGTTGTTGTCCTTTCTTGATGATGTGGTCTGCATTGATGTGCCATTTTAGATTATTGCAGATATAGGTGCCCAGAAACTTAAATAAGTTCGTGGAGGTTATGGGATGGGAGTTGACATGGACCGGGGGTTTGAGGTTTTGTTTGCGTCTGAAATCTATGATGATTTCTAAGGTTTTTGAGGTGTTAAGCTGGAGGTTGTTGTCTGCGCACCATTTGACTGCGCTGTCCACTGTTTGATGGTATTGTGATTCGTTGTTGTCTGAGATGAGGCCAATTATTGTTGTGTCGTCTGCATATTTGAACATTTTAACTGAGCTGCGTTGGGATGTGAGGTTGTTGGTGTAAAGTGAGAAGAGCTGAGGTGACAGAACGCACCCTTGAGGGGCTCCTGTATTGAGAGTCAGAGGGCTGGAGAGTTTTTCACCCACCTTGACTCTTTGTTGTCTGTTTGTCAGAAAATGTAAAATCCAATGGCACATGGCTAGGTGAATGCCCATGTCCAACAGTTTATTGTAGAGTTTAATTGGATGTATAGTATTAAAGGCCGAGCTAAAATCTATAAACAGGATGCGTGCATAAGTGTTCGGTGATTCCAAATGATGTAGGGAGTAGTGAAGAGCTAAGTTGATAGCATCCTCAACAGACCGGTTGGCGCTGCATGCAAATTGAAAAGGGTCCATGATGGGGACAGTGTATGTTTTCAGATGGGTGAGGACTATGTGCTCAAAGGCCTTCATGGCAACTGATGTTAGTGCAACAGGTCTAAAATCGTTCAGACAGCTCACGTTGGAGGACTTGGGCACAGGGATGATAATGGATGCTTTAAAACACTGCGGGACTCTACATTGGCTGAGGGAAGTGTTAAAGATGGAGGTGAACACAGGAGCCAGCTGAGCTGCACAGTGGTTAAGAGCAGCGGGGCTGAGGTCGTCTGGCCCTGCCGCTTTTCTTTTATTACGATTTTTGAAGGCCGCCCTCACTACCTCCTCAGAGATGGTGAATAGTGCTGAGTTAGGTGGGGGGGGAGGCATGGGTGGCGGGGTGACATTATCAAAGCGTGCATAAAAAGTGTTCAATTTTTCCGGTAAGTCCGGATCCTCATCTGAGATGGGAACAGGACGTTTTTTGTAGTCCGTCATCTTCTGTAGATTTTTCCAGACTTCTCTTGAATTCTGAGTTTTGAATTGTTGTTCCAATTTCTTTGAATAAGCTAATTTTACCTTCCGTATTGCAGACCTGAGTTCATATTTACTCCAGACAACTATGACTTGCATTGACTTCATTTTCACTTGGCCTTAATGTCACAGCTGGCTAAGTACTGCTTTGACATTACAGTAGTCACTTTTATTTCATCTCTCAAATTCAGCTCTTTAGAAATTAAAGTGACAATTTGGAGCATATCTTTATTAAGAGCTGGAACCAAATGGAAGAGATCTGAACCTTTTTTCCGGCTTCCATCATAATGAGGAATGTGGAGGAGTCACTGTGGTGGATGTTTATGTTAAAATGTATTTTGTGTGTTCCGTCGCTTTTTATTTGTATGACTGCTTTGGCAAATGAAATTCCTTGTATGTTGCGAAACATACTTGGCTAATAAAGTATGATTGTGATTGTGATTCTATTAAAATCTAACACGTTTGTTAAAATAACACAGGAAACTCATCCATCATTTTTCTGATGATCAAAAGTAAAAAGATGGAATGGCGATTGTCTGTTTTAGATTTATTCAGCTTTTATTTTACATGGCATAGCTGGAATATTTTCCATGATTTGGGCAGGGTGCAAGGAGCACATGTCTCCAGATTTCCAGGTCAAGAGTCAAGAGAATCAAGAGTGTTTAATTGTCAAATGCATCAACAAGGGAACAATGAAATTCTTACTTGCAGCAGTTTAAAATGCCTGCAAATGCATAGATAATATATAATAATTTTAAAAAGACAATAAATTAATAATCACGAAGCGTGTGCATTAACTGAAGTCTGTAGTGCAACCAAAGACATTCATAGTGCTTCATATTTGCTGAGGTTAGTGTTATGCAATGTTCAAGAGGCCAATGGTTGTTGGTAACAAGTTATTCTCGAACCTGGTGGCCATGGTTTTCTAGCTCTGGTACTTTTTGTCCAGATGGTAGGAGCGAAATGAGAGCATGGCCAGGATGGTTTTAGGTTTAGCTTTATCATTGACACATGTACTGAGATACAGTGAAAAGCTTTGTTTTGCATTCTACCCAAATAAATCAGATACCATTATACATAAATATAATCAGGTCATATTGAAGTACAATAGATGGAGCAAAGGAAAAAATATAGAGTGCAGAATATAGTTCTCAGCATTATAGTGCAATAGCTCCAGAGACCGTCTAATGATGATATTAGTTAACTTTTTGGGACAGCGCCTCCTATAGATCTCATCCATGGTAGGGAGGTCAGTGCCTGTGATGTAGTGGGCAGTGTCTACCACTCTCTATTATCTCCTTTGTTCCTTGGCGTTCGAGTTGCTGAGCCAGGCCAAGATGTAACCAGTTAGTATGGTCTCTACCATGCACTTGGAGAAGTTTGTTAGAGTATTCAACATTCCAAATTTCCTCAATCTTCTAAGGAAGTAGATGTATGATGACCTTTCTTTGTGATTCCATCTATGTGCTGGTCCCAGGACAAATCTTCAGAGATATGCACACGCAGGATTCTCTGCCACCATCCTGTCAATGAGGACACGGTCGTGGATCCTTGGTTTTCCTCTCCTGAAGTTAACAATCAGCTCCTCAGTCTTGCTCATGTTAAAAGCACATTTCAAGATTCAAGATTCAAGATTTCCTTTATTGTCATTCAGACCTTTCGGTCTGAACGAAATTGTGATGCCTGCAGTCATACACAGAACCAATAATAACAAAACATACAATAAACACAAATTAAACATCCACCACAGTGAGTTCACCAAGCACATCCTCACTGTGATGGAGGCAAAGTCTTAGTCTCCGTCTCTTCCCTCCCTGTTCTCCCTCTGCGCTGAGGCAATCGATCCAGGCCGAAGATGCCGCCCTCCAGTCCAGCGGACCTCCACGGTGATGTCGCCGCCGCCGAAAGCCGTAATGCCGTCTCCGCTCCGAGACGGCCCACCACAGCATCAGCTCCGGGCCGCCGCCCCAGCTCCAGGTCCCACAGTCTCCGCTCCGGACCACGCAGTCCCCGCTCCGCCGGCCCAGCTCCAGGTCCCGCTGCATCAGCTCCAGGCCGCCGCCGAAAGCCAGAACGCCGCACCAGCAAGTCAGGCCACCGCTGCCTCAGCCCCGAAGACGGCCAGCCTCCCGTTGGTAAGTCCTGGCTGGCTCTGCCTCCGTAGCCTCGGGGTCGGTCGCAGGATGGAGGCCGCCAGCCCCGCCATTAGGCCTCACCGCAGACGGAGGCAGGGAAGGGGAATACGACACGAAAAAGTCGCATTCCCCCGAAGGAAGAGACAGAGAACATGTTTCTCCCCCCCCCCCTAACACAACCCAACAAACTAAAACTTAACCAAAACAAGACAAAAAAACCAACAGAAAAAAGTAAAAACAGACGGACTGCAGGCGAGCCGCAGCTGATTAACAGCGCCGCCACTTCCGGATTTATTGTTTTGGCACCATTCAATCAGATTTTCAATCTCCCTCCTGTACGCTGACTTATCATTGCCCATTATTCATCCAACAATGATGGTTGTATCATCAGCGAATTTAATGCTGGCATTGTAATTATGCTCTGGAGAGTAGCGCAGGAGACTGAAACAAAGCCTTGAGGTACTCCTGTACTGATGATTATCAGGGAGGAAGTGTTGCCAATTCATACTGACTGTGGTCTGCCGGAGAGGAAGTCAAAGACCAAATTACTTCGGGATGAGCAGAGACCCAGTTTTTTGAATTTAATTACAAGTTGGGTGTTGAACGCTAGGGCTGTAGTTGATGACCAACAGTTTGATGAATATGTTCTTGTTGTCAAAAGTGCTCAAGTGCAGAGTGGAGAACCATCAAGATCATATCTCCTGTTGATCTATTGTGGGTGATAGGCAAATTGTATTGGGTCCAGATCTTTATTAAGGTAACAATTGATATATGACATACCCAATTCCTCAAAGCACTTCATCACCACGGGCGTTAGTGCTTCCGATTGGTAGTCATTGCGACATGTCACCTTGCTCTTAATGGGCAATGGTATTATTGATGCCCTTTTAAAGCAGGTGGTAACCTTGGACTATAGCAATGAAATGTTGAAGATGCCCACAAGCACTCCAGCTATTTGGTCCACGCAGGTGTTAATAATGTGGTTAATCGGTACACCATTAGGGCCAGACACTTCAGGGTTCATCCCCATGAAGGATCTTCTGACATCGGCCTTAGTGACTAATAATACAATGCCATGGTGTCCCGAGAAGATACATTGGTGTTCTCCTCGAAGGTAGCATTATGTGTATGAAGGAACTGCAGATGCTGGTTTAAATTGAAGATAGACACAAAATGCAGGAGTAAACTCAGCAGGACAGGCAGCATCTCTGGAAAGAAGGAATGGGTGACGTTTTGGGTCGAGACCCTTCTTCAGACTGATGTCAGGGGAGTGGTAGGTACATAGAAAAGGAAGTGTGTAGATAAGGAAGTGTAAGCTGTGAAAACAGGACAAAGGGAATGTGATCAATGAAAATATAGTATAGATCATTGTTATTTTGGAGAAGGTAACAACAAAGCAAACAGAGATAATACGTAGTCGGAGACAGTAAGGCTGGTCGGTGAACTGGGAGGGGGGATGGGATGGAGAGAGAGGGATAGCAAGGATTCCTGGGATGTCAGGACTTTCATATGAAGAAAGACTGGATAGACTTGGCTTATACTCGCTAGAATTTAGGAGATTGAGAGGGGATCTTATAGAAACGTACAAAATTCTTATGGGGTTGGACAGGCTAGATGCAGGAAGATTGTTCCCGATGTTGGGGAAGTCCAGGACAAGGGGTCACAGCTTAAGGATAAGGGGGAAATCCTTTAAGACCGAGATGAGGAAAAACGTTTTCACACAGAGTGGTGAATCTCTGGAACTCTCTGCCACAGAGGGTAGTTGAGGCCAGTTCATTGGCTATATTTAAGAGGGAGTTAGATGTGGCCCTTGTGGCTAAAGGGATCAGGGGGTATGGAGAGAAGGCAGGTACGGGATACTGAGTTGGATGATCAGCCATGATCATATTGAATGGCGGTGCAGGCTCGAAGGGCCGAATGGCCTACTCCTGCACCTATTTTCTATGTATCTATGTAAGGGTTACTTGAAGTTAGAGAAGCTATCTGGGAGTGATACCACACTGTCATTTGACATACCACTTAGCTTTGCATTGTAGGAAGTGATGATGTGCAAGCCCTCCCACAGCTGCCGAATGTCTGTCTCACTCTCCAATTCAGAGCAAAAGGCATTTCTAACAGCCTTATCGAGTTTGTACATGGACTTCCTATATGAACTTGATTTGCCAGACTTGAATGCCTGAGATTTGGTCAACAGTATAATGTCGACCTTGTAATACTTCTAAGGCTTCTGATTAGGGAATACTTGGATGGTCTTAGTGTGAACACACTCCTCAACACTTGTCTTTATGAAGTCGATAACAACTGTGGCATATTCGTTGAGGTCTGTTGTCGAGTCCTTGAACATTGTCCAGTCTACTGAAGCTGTGCAGTCACAGAACCATTCTTCTGTTTCCCCTGAGGAGTCTGTGCAGTCCTTGCCACTAGAGCTGCACTCTTCAGTCTCTGCCCCTGTACAGGAAGAAGGAGCACAGCCAGGTGGTCTGATTTCGCAAACTGAGGGTGAGGGATGAAGTGAAAGGCATCTTTGATAGCGGTGTAGTAGTGGTCAAGGGTGTTTGATTCTCTGATGCTGAAGGGTATGTGTTGGTGGTAGTTAGGATGTGAATTCTTCAAACTGGCATCATTGAAATTCCCGGCAATGATGGGAAAGGCATTGGAGTATGCCGTCTGGTGTTTGTTAGCCATGACTTGCAACTTTTCCAGTGCTAAAATCATCTGCCTGAGGTGCGATGTAGACTGCGGTTCTCGTGATGGAGTGAATTAATTTGGGAGGTAGTAGGGACGGCACCTCTAGGTGCGGAGAGCAGGAGTTGGACAAGACAGCTACGTCTGAGCACTACAAAGAGTTTACCATAAACCAGATGACAGTTTGTTATCAGGATCTCTAATGTTATCTGTATCAAATGCACTTGATATCACGTTGAGTGAATTGAATTAGCTGTGAACTAACTACCGTAACGGTGAATATTTCAGGAGGTGGTCGAAATATTCGGTGACTGGTTGCATCATATTGAGCCAGAACTTTGAGTGGTCTTCTCTGTTCCTTGAACTCTCAGTAACCTAACAGATAAACTGCACACAGATAGAATTTGTACAAATTATTTGTTTCCATGTCGAGATTAAAACAATATAGGATACATTAGCACACTATTATTGTCTTCAAAGGGTGTCAAGAGAGCTGTTCTTTGCCTGGGGTTAAAATCAATAGCAATCTGTATTTGCTTGTACACACTTATTAAGAATTCGTTCATTTTCAATTATTCATTTAAAAAAGATTGCAGGAGGTTTACAACCTGATTTCATTAAAGTGACTTAAGCCTTAAATGTAAGTTATTTCAAGTGAGAGACACTGATGTATTTTGATGTTAAACATTTCTGTGTTGTACCAGTGGATGCCATTAACTATGCATTGACTGTTTACTGTATGAATGGAAACAAATGGCCTCAGGCGAAATGGTAGAGGATTGCTTCATTCCATCTGCATTTTAATTTTAAGGTAATTATTGAAATTGATAGATCGCAGATGAGCTTCATTTGGGTTACCAGTCACAGCCCCATGTGTGAATTGTCTGTACGGTTTGTAATGAGAACAGGCATTCGTGTTTATTGTTGCAGATTTCAACCACCTTTGGAGGTCAGGACTTGCCAACCATGAGTGATGAGATCCATTATTTTGCACTTCCACCTCCACTTACTTTAGCAGTGAGCATGAGCTCGTAGGCTGCTAACTGCTCTATATTTATAAAAGGCAACAATAATTTTCAGCCCGGTTTACATATATTTTCCATGAAGCTCTATTCCAATTTGTAATCCAATATTAATTAAAACTGTTTATGTGTAATATATTTGTATCTATTTTTGTGCCAGTGAATATGCATGCTGCATATGTGCAGATATTATCCAATTAGTGGTGTGGTATGCGTGAAACTAAGGTTCAGCATTGTCATTTAGATCTCTGCATTTTTTTAAACTAATGTCAATATTGATTCAAGATTGGAAGCTGCAGTCACAAACTGTGGACCTTATTAGAATTCTGTCACAACAAGTCAATAATATAAATTATGCCACGAATCCATCAATGAAGGAATAAGCTATAGATTTTAGAATATAAAACCAAGAACAGTATTGCGCAGAAATAGGCCCTTTAAATCACAATGTCTGTGCTGAACATAATGCCAAGAGCATCTCTTATTTGCCTGCACATAATCCATATCCCTTAATTCCCTGCATATCTTAAAAATGATGTGCCCATCTACATGTGTATTAAATGCTTCTATTGTAACTGCCTCCTCTACCCCCATCCCCTGTAGTGCATTCCAAGCACTCACTAGCCTGTATAAAATGAAACTTGCCCTGTACATCTACTTTAAACTTTACCCCTCTCACCTTAAAGCTATGTCCTCTACTATTTGATGTTTCCATCCTGGGAAAATGGTTGTAACTGTCTACCTTATCTATGGCTCATAACTTTGTATGCTTCTATGAAGTCTCTCTTCAAACTCTGGCACTCCAGAGAAAACAATGCAAGTCTGCCCAACCTCTCCCTGTAGCTAATACCTCCTAATCCAGGCATTCAGGTAAACCTGTTAAAGAAGGAACTGCAGATGCTGGAAAATCGAAGGTACACAAAAATGCAGGAGAAACTCAGCGGGTGCAGCAGCATCTATGGAGCGAAGGAAATAGGTAACGTTTCGGGCCGAAACCCTTCTTCAGACTGATAGGGGGTCATAAACGTTGCCTATTTCCTTCGCTCCATAGATGCTGCTGCACCCGCTGAGTTTCTCCAGCATTTTTGTGTACAACGTTGCCTATTTCCTTCGCTCCATAGATGCTGCTGCACCCGCTTAGTTTCTCCAGCATTTTTGTGTACATTCAGGTAAACCTCCTCTGCGCCTTTTCCAAAACCTCTACACCCTTCCTGTAATGGGACAACCAGAACTGCACACAATATTCCAAATGCGGCCGAACCATAGTCCTATTAGTTACATCCTGATTTACTCACTTTTATACTCAATGCCCCGACCAATGAAGGCAAGCCTTCTTGACCACTATCTACTTGTGTTGCCACTTTCAGAGAGGTATGGACTACAAGATCACTGTACATCAATGCTGATAAGGGTCATGGCATTAATTATATATTTTCTCCATGCATTCAACCTGCCAAAGTGCAACACCTCAGCTTGGATTAAACTCCATCTGTCATTTCTCTGCTTCTTTTCTGTAGCTGATCAATTACCCGCTGTATACTTTCACAGTCTTGCTCACAGTCCTCGATCCCAGCAATCTTGGTGTCAGCTGCAAATTTACTAACCAACCCGTCTACATTAACGTCCAAGTAATTTATATATGTCACTAACACACTGCATAGAACCTGGTGGAACTCCACTGGTCTCGGATATCCAGCTTGAATATTGTCTTTCCTGCAAAACCCTATGTTTTCTATCAGTAAACCAGTTCTGAATCCGTATGACCAAATCACTGTTAATCCTGTGCATCTTAATCTTATGGATCAGCCTTCCAGAGGAGATTTCATCAAATGCCTTACTAAAATCCATGTAGACAACATTCACCAACCTATCCTCATTGATCACCTTTGTCACCTCCTTAAAAAACTCAATCAAGTTAGGAAGACTTCGGAAAGTATGAAATAAAAATGAGTTTTCTGTTTGGAATTAAAATGTTTAATTGTTATTGTAGTGTTTAAATTGAGATATTATGCATTCATAAATTAAATTGGGTATTTTTTTGCCTGCCTTGTACATTAATTGTGCATTAAGCATTTCTCATGCCCAGTTGAAGCAAGATCCTAGCCACTGGGTTTAACCTGTTCCATTTTTTATTTACTGTTTGTGTATTTTGAAAGTTGACAACTAAGCTTAGGGAACCACACATAACACATGACATCTGGCTTACCAAGTCAGTCTTTATTGTAAGAAATAAATTATAATGATTAATGAGACAAGTTGAATTTAATGTGTTGTGATTTAAGTGTGGATTGCTCACTTTAATTATATTAAAAATATAATTTTTAAGTCCTGATTAAAATTTGTAAATGATTCAATTAAAGAAATGTTGGCAAGTCAGTTGAAAACAATTCATGGTTTAATTAAAAGTTAATATGAAAACCTGTTGCAGAGATTATATAATATACCTCAATTTTAAACTTTTATTACATCATATATTTTACAGAATTAATAGATTTTATTCAAATTAGTTCAGAAAATTATCTCCAAATACTTCATAAAAGCACAGTTTCTGAATCATAGATAATAAAACTAATATACAACTCTGGTTAAACATTGGATTACAGAAGCATCAGATTATAGAAGCAATGCAGTGTATGGAATTGGTGAGAGTGCAGAGGACATCTAAGAAAGATAGAGTCATACAGCGTGGAAACAAGCCTTTCAGCCCAACTTGTCCGCGCCGACCAACACGTCCCATCTACACTAGTCCCACCTGCCTACGCTTGACCCGTATCCCTCTAAAATATCCCTCATAAAATAACAGGACTGTAAAAATGCTGTAATGAAGAAAGCTTGGATAATGTAGGAGTATTTTCTTTAGAACTATGAAATTTGAAAGGAGACTGAATTGAAGTTTATAAAATTATAAAGTAACTAGAATAAATGGAGAAAATGTATAACCCTTCGCAGAGTGGCCAAAAACTAGTGCGTAGATTGAATGTACTTGGCAGAAGTATTAGAGAGAAGATGAGAAACCCTTTTGTTTGAAATTCACAGTTTAAAAGGACGGCAGAGGTAAAAGCTCTCATCATATTTAGAAGTCTCTGGATGTGTAATTGAGCTGTGATGTGGAGGGATACAGATCAAATGCTGCAAGGTGGGATTAGGTAGGTGGCTTCTTTATCAATTAGCACCAGTATGAAAGGTTGAATGATTTCTTTATAAGTAATACATTTTCTATGTTACATGTATTTGATAAGTATTTCTTATTAAAAATATGAAATTAATGTTTACTAGATAAAAGATTGTTTTACGAAAAGAGCCGTGAGAAACAGAATTGTACTTGTATTTTAAGTGGAACAAAGAGTTGTATATGGGTTCTTTATTAATAATCAAACCATAATAATTATAATAAGAAAGGTCCTGAACCGAAACATAATCTATTCCCTCTACAGATGCTACCTAGCCTGCTGAGTTACATACAGAACATAGAACATATTTGTATGCCTATCTAAAAGCCTCTATTGTATCTGACACCAACACCACCATTGGCAGTACATTCCACTCTATGAATAGAATAACTTGGTCTGCACACTTCCTTTATACTTGCCACTCTCACCATAAAGCTATAACAATGCAAGTCCTTAATATTTCCACCCTGGGAAATAGGTTCTGACTATCTACCCTATTTATGCCTCTCATTATTTTATGTACTTCTATTAGTCTTCCCTTAGCGTTGAATGCTCCAGAGAAAACAATTCAAGTTTGTCTAACCTCGCCTTATAGCTAATACCCTCTAATCAAGGTAGCACTTTGGTAAACAATAGACAATAGACAATGGGTGCAGGAGTAGGCCATTTGACCCTTCGAGCCAGCACCACCATTCAATGTGATCATGGCTGATCATCCCCAATCAGTACCCCGTTCCTACCTTCACCCCATATCCCCTGACTCCGCTATCTTTAAGAGACCTATCTAGCTCTCTCTTGAAAGTATCCAGAGAACCGGCCTCCACCGCAGAGAATTCCACAGACTCACAACTCTCTGTGAAAAAGTGTTTCCTCATCTCCGTTCTAAATTGCTTACCCCTTATTATTAAACTGTGGCCCCTGGTTCTGTACTCCCCCATCATCGGGAACATGTTTCCTGCCTCTAGCGCCTCTAGCGGTACTGGAAGAGAGAAGGTGGGAGACGGTGAGAAAGGGAGGGAAGCATGGAATGCCAACGTCCCCGGGTGTTGTACCTCTTGTGAACAGGTTCACCCACTTAGAAGCTGTTGGGACAGAAGACGTGTTTACACTGAGCGGCGGACTGGCTTGCGATGCGAATAGGGCTGTTGAGCCAAAACCAAAAAGGCCTAAGGCAGGCAACGCCATTGTAGTGGGAGACTCCATTGTGAGAGGTACGGACAGGGGTTTCTGTGGCAACAGACGGGATGCGAGGATGGTGTGCTGCCTTCCTGGTGCCAGGATCCAGGATGTCACAGACAGAGTGCAGAAAATCCTCAAGGGCGAAGGTGAACATCCGGAAGTGGTAGTGCATGTCGGCACAAACGATGTCGGAAAGAAGGGGATGAATATTCTGCAGCGTGACTTTAGAGAGCTCGGAAAAATGCTGAAAAGCAGGACCTCTAGGGTTGTTATCTCCGGTTTGCTTCCAGTTCCTCGTGCTGGCGAGAGCAGGAACAGGGAGATACGGGACCTGAACGTGTGGCTCAGGAACTGGTGCACGGGGCAGGGATTTAGATTCTTAGATCACTGGGATCTGTTTTGGGGTAAGGGGGAACTGTACAAAAGGGACGGATTGCATCTTAACAGGTGTGGGACCAGCATTCTGGCAGGCAGGTTTGCCACTGCTACACGGGTGGTTTTAAACTGAATAAGGGGGGTGGGGTGTCGAATGGGATAGTGGAGGATGGAGTTAAAGGGAAAGGGTTTCTTAAATGTGTGAGCGTAGAGACAGAGGAGTGTAAAATGAGGGTAGAAGCAATAGGTAGCAAGGTGAAAAGTAAAAGTGGAAGAGACAAAACCAGGGCAAAAATCAAAAAGGGCCACTTTTCAACATAATTGTATAAGGAGTAAGAGTGTTGTAAAAACAAGCCTGAAGGCTTTGTGTCTCAATGCAAGGAGCATTTGTAATAAGGTGGATGAGTTGAATGTGCAGATAGCTATTAATGACTATGATATAGTTGGGATCACGGAGACATGGCTCCAGGGTGACCAAGGCTGGGAGCTGAACATCCAGGGATATTCAATATTCAGGAGGGATAGAGAGAAAGGAAAAGGAGGTGGGGTAGCGTTGCTGATTAGAGAGGAGATTAAAGCAATGGAAAGGAAGGACATTAGGTTCGAGGATGTGGAATCGGTATGGGTAGAGCTGCGAAACACTAAGGGGCAGAAAACGCTGGTGGGTGTTGTGTACAGGCCACCTAACAGTAGTAGTGAAGTTGGAGATGGCATCAAACAGGAAATTAGAAATGCGTGCGACAAAGGCAAAACAGTTATAATGGGTGACTTCAATCTACATATAGATTGGGTGAATCAAATTGGCAGCGGTGCTGAGGAAGAGAATTTCTTGGAATGTATGCGGGATAGTTATCTAAATCAACATGTAGAGGAACCAACGAGAGAGCAGGCTATTTTAGACTGGGTATTGAGTAATGAGGAAGGGTTAGTTAGCAGTCTTGTTGTACGTGCCCCCTTGGGCAAGTGACCATAATATGGTTGAGTTCTTCATTAGGATGGAGAGTGACATTGTTAATTCAGAAACAATGGTTCTGAACTTAAAGAAAGGTAACTTTGAGGGTATGAGACGTGAATTGGCCAAGATTGACTGGCAATTAATTCTGAAAGGGTTGACGGTGGACGTGCAATGGAAGACATTTAAAGACTGCATGGATGAACTACAAAAATTGTTCATCCCAGTTTGGCAAAAGAATAAATGAGGGAAGGTAGTGCATCCGTGGATAACAAGGGAAATCAGGGATGGTATCAAAGCGAAGGATGATGCGTACAAATTAGCCAGAAAAAGCAGCATACCGGAGGACTGGGAGAAATTCAGAGACCAGCAGAGGAGGACAAAGGGCTTAATTAGGAAAGGAAAAATAGGTTATGAAAGAAAACTGGCAGGGAACATAAAAACTGACTGCAAAAGTTTTTATATATATGTAAAAAGAAAGAGATTAGTTAAAACAAATGTAGGTCCCTTGCAGTCAGAAACAGGTGAGTTGATCATGGGGAACAAGGATATGGCGGACCAATTGAATAACTAGTTTGGTTCCGTCTTCACTAAGGAAGACATAAATAATCTGCCGGAAATAGCAGGGGACCGCGGGTCAAAGGAGTTGGAGGAATTGAGTGAAATCCAGGTTAGTCGGGAAGTGGTTTTGGGTAAATTGAATGGATTAAAGGCCGATAAATCCCCAGGGCCAGATAGGTTGCATCCCAGAGTACTTAAGTAAGTAGCTCCAGAAATAGTGGATGCATTAGTAATAATCTTTCAAAACTCTTTAGATTCTGGAGTAGTTCCTGAGGATTGGCGGGTAGCAAACGTAACCCCACTTTTTAAGAAGGGAGGGAGAGAGAAAACGGGGAATTACAGACCAGTTAGTCTAACATCGGTAGTGGGGAAACTGCTAGAGTCAGTTATTAAAGATGGGATAGCAGCACATTTGGAAAGTGGTGAAATCATTGGACAAAGTCAGCATGGATTTACGAAAGGTAAATCATGTCTGACGAATCTTATAGAATTTTTCGAGGATGTAACTAGTAGCGTGGATAGGGGAGAACCAGTGGATGTGGTGTATCTGGACTTCCAGAAGGCTTTCGACAAGGTCCCACATAAGAGATTAGTATACAAACTTAAAGCACATGGCATTGGGGGTTCAGTATTGATGTGGATAGAGAACTGGCTGGCAAACAGGAAGCAAAGAGTAGGAGTAAACGGGTCCTTTTCACAATGGCAGGCAGTGACTAATGGGGTACCGCAAGGCTCAGTGCTGGGACCCCAGCTATTTACAATATATATTAATGACCTGGAGGAGGGAATTGAAGGCAATATCTCCAAGTTTGCGGATGACACTAAGCTGGGGGGCAGTGTTAGCTGTGAGGAGGATGCTAGGAGACTGCAAGGTGACTTGGATAGGCTGGGTGAGTGGGCAAATGTTTGGCAGATGCAGTATAATGTGGATAAATGTGAGGTTATCCATTTTGGTGGCAAAAACAGGAAAGCAGACTATTATCTAAATGGTGGCCGACTAGGAAAAGGGGAGATGCAGCGAGACCTGGGTGTCATGGTACACCAGTCATTGAAAGTAGGCATGCAGGTGCAGCAGGCAGTGAAGAAAGCGAATGGTATGTTAGCTTTCATAGCAAAAGGATTTGAGTATAGGAGCAGGGAGGTTCTACTGCAGTTGTACAGGGTCTTGGTGAGACCACACCTGGAGTATTGCGTACAGTTTTGGTCTCCAAATCTGAGGAAGGACATTATTGCCATAGAGGGAGTGCAGAGAAGGTTCACCAGACTGATTCCTGGGATGTCAGGACTGTCTTATGAAGAAAGACTGGATAGACTTGGTTTATACTCTCTAGAATTTAGGAGATTGAGAGGGGATCTTATAGAAACTTACAAAATTCTTAAGGGGTTGGACAGGCTAGATGCAGGAAGATTGCTCCCGATGTTGGGGAAGTCCAGGACAAGGGGTCACAGCTTAAGGATAAGGGGGAAATCCTTTAAAACCGAGATGAGAAGAACTTTTTTCACACAGAGAGTGGTGAATCTCTGGAACTCTCTGCCACAGAGGGTAGTCGAGGCCAGTTCATTGGCTATATTTAAGAGGGAGTTAGATGTGGCCCTTGTGGCTAAAGGGATCAGAGGGTATGGAGAAAAGGCAGGTACGGGATACTGAGTTGGATGATCAGCCATGATCATATTGAATGGCGGTGCAAGCTCGAAGGGCCGAATGGCCTACTTCTGCACCTAATTTCTATGTTTCTATGTTTCTATGTGTCCAACCCTTAATAATCTTATATGTTTCAATAAGATGCCCTCTCATCTTTCTAAACTCCAGAGTATACAAGCCCAGCCGTTCCATTCTTTCAGCATATGACAGTCCCGCTATCCCGGGAATTAACCTTGTGAACCTACGCTGCACTCCATCAATAGAAGAATGTCCTTCCTCAAATTTAGAGACCAAAACTGCACACAATACTCCAGGTGTGGTCTCACTAGGGCCCTGTACAACTGCAGAAGGACCTCTTTGCTCCTATGCTCAACTCCTCTTGTTAAGAAAGCCAACATGCCATTCGCTTTCTTCACTTGCCTGCTGTACCTACATGCTTACTTTCATTGACTGATGAACAAGGACCCCAGATCCCGTTGTACTTCCCCTTTTCCCAACTTGACACCATTAAGATAATGATCTGCCTTGCTGTTTTTGCTACCAAAGTGGATAAACCTCTTCTGCATCTTATGCAAAGCCTGCATATTCTTCCCATAATGGAGTGACCAGAACTGCAAAGAGTACTCCAAACGCAAATCCCTCCACACCCCTTCCCCAGATACCTTTCCCTGCAACCGCAGGAGATGCCACACCTGTCCTTATACCTCCTCCATTGTCTCTGACCAGAGACCCCGACAGTCCTTTCAGGTTAAGCAGATGTTCACTTGTACCTCCTCCAACCTCATCTACTGTATCCATTTTTCCAGGTGTGCACTCCTACATATCAGCAAGACCAAGCGCTGATTGGGCGATCATTTTGCTGAACACCTTCGCTCAGTCCAGCTTGGCCTATGTGATCTCCCGGTTGGCAAACTCTTTAACTCCCCTTCCCATTCCAATTCTGACCTTTCTGTCATGGGCCTCCTCCATTGTCAGAGTGAAGCCAAATGCAAATTGGAGGAACAGCACCTCATATTTCACTTGGGCTGCTTACAAGCCAGCACTATGAATATATTTATTTATCTATCTTCGAGCAACCCTTCCATCCCCTCTCTCTCTGTCCCTCCCCCACCCTTGTCTTCGTACTAGTTTCACTGTCGTCCTGTTGAGTTTCTCTGTCTGTATTACTCGTTATCACCTGGCCCACAGCCAACAATGGACCATTGTGGGCTCCACCTTTATTTGATCATCATTACTTTTTGCATATCTTTCATTCATTTGTCCTCTATCTCTCCGTGTTATTGGCTATATCTCTCGTTTCCCTTTCCCCTGACTCTCAGTCTGAAGGATCTCGACCCAAAACATCAATTATTCATTTTCTCCAGAGATGCTGCCTGACCAGCTGAGTTACTGTGTTTATCTGCAGCCTAATCAAAGTTGTATAAAGCTGCAACATGACTTCCTGACTTATACTCAATGCCTGGCCAATGAAGTTAAACCTACTATATGCTTTAAGCATGGTAAGCTGGAGTTCTTCCAGCACTTTGTTTTTAGCTCAAACCTCCAGCTTCTGCAGTATCTTGTGTCTCTATAATAATTTGTAGTCAATCAAAGTGCTGTATTGGGGTTTGTAAAGCATTCCTGGAATACTTATTTCATCCCAAATGAAATTGTACTGGTTATTACTTTTATTTCAAACATTTATGTCAAGCTGATAATCAGTAGTGAAGCTAGATGGATATTTACCAGCATGTTTGCACCTAAAATAATTTTGTTAAGCCGGCAATTGAGCAATTCAACCATCACCAGAGTGCTGAAATATGCAAACAAAAGGTGCTGCAGACCATAAATAGCAGATTTATTTAATTTTTTTGAATGATTTTGTTCATGTTTTTCAACGTAGAGAAGAATAGTATTCAAAAAAGATACCATTCCTACTTGGGAAATTATAAATATTATGATCTACTATTTCATGTACCGTTTTAAATTGTGTATTATTTCTGTGTATTCCATAGTAAGGTTTAAATTAGTATATTGATCCAATCACATGGTGAAGTAGGCTTCCTTGCACTGAATATTTCAGCACAGACTTGGTTGCAGTCATTCATCACTCAACAGTATCTAAGCACATATATTTCCTTGACTTGTGAGTCAGTGCAGACCATTCTGACTGGTGGTTGCGACATGGTCATTTATTTCAATACTTCCAATATCAAAGCAACCTGAAATTCAACATAGACCTGTATTCCAGTTTACCATAAACCCTTTGTGTCAGCAGATTCTGTAGTTGGCAGCTTTCCTATACATGTTTCTTGAATTCATCTTATATACAGTATCTTTGTTTAATTTGAATGTTATTTTGGGGATTAACTGAAAGCAGCTTTGTCAAAGGATATAGTTGAGGCAGGTAGGATAACAACATTTAAAATATTTAGATGGGAAAGGTTTAGAGAGATATGGGCCTAACACATGCAAATGGGACTAGCTTTGATGGGGCATCTTTTTTGACGGATGAGTTGGACAGAAGGGCCTGTCTCTGTGCTGTATAACTCTACAACTAAGTAACATTACCGATGAGGAGGTTGGGAGTGGGGTGGGTTTGTGTTGATTTTTCAGCATTAGAGGAATCAAACATACTGAATAAAATAGAAAGCTAATCAGCCCACCAATACATTACTTCACTTCCCATAGAAAATGTAAGAAATAATAGTAAGATTAAACGAGAACTTACCAGTTTGAAGTTTGATCTTTATTTTATGAAGAGTTACGTTGAGGGATTACGTGAAGAAGAGCCCGTCCAGCCGCACACGCGTCAATCTTCAAAGCAGCGGAGCGAAATCACAGACGACAATTACTGAAGTATGATAGTAAGATACATAAAGACTAGAACTACCAGCTCGATCTTTTATGAGGGTGGGAGCGGAGGGCACGTAATCCCTCAACGTACTCCTCATAAAATAAAGATTAAACTTCAAACTGGTAATCTTACTCGTTTAATCTTACTATTTTACTTCGGAGTCACGTGAGTGACTACGTGAAGATTTCAAAGCTCTGTGATTTCAGGCCGTAGATTCAATCCAGGCGCTCACTGCATTGATTGACTCTAAATAAGTAAAACAATCAACAATGCACAACCACAACATGGATGCAACCAGTTAATGGTTAATTTATCACCATAATAGTAACCCACAAGAGGAATATTTAGTACTAAATCCAAAAAATAACACCACCAAATAACCATAGGTATTATAATCTCCTTATGGTAATAGGTGAATTCTTTCACTTATGCCTGCAGCCACGAGGATATGTTTTATTAGAACATCCAATTCCTTGACCGTCAAACTTGATGGTGCCCTGGTGAAATAAGATTTAAAAAATTCAGTATCTATACCTGCATCAAGCAACACATGCTTTAGCCAATTTAAAATAGTCTAAACCAACACTTTCCTATGCAGCTATTTATGGCTAATAAAATACTCATACTGAACCTCTTTAAGGTTCTGATAGCTTCAATCTAACATTGTAAATGTGATACCACACATAGACGTGGTTCCGTAGGATATGCTGAAACCCCAACTTACATCCTGTGATTCCACATCTACTCTGTTTAAGCAATTCATAGACATAGAACACAATAGTAACTGTGTCTCTTTCCATCATGTCTATTCTTACTTTCTGCAATAGTTGCACTCTCTGTGCATAAACCAGTCCCCTGAACTTGACCTCCTTAATGATAATTCAAGCCAAGGACAGCACTGTAATAGGAGTCCATAAACAAAAAAACAATATAACATATCTCTTACATTCCAGATTATTGTATACTTGTGTCTAAGAGGTTTAGAATTAAAATCCTTTCATAAATTTGCAGACCAAAGGGTGTAACCCTACAACATTTTATTCTGATTCCTCCATAGATATGCAGTAACGGTACTCCTTGCAGTATTCATAGCATTATAGCTAACTGCTAATTAAATAAGAGTTTACAGAACTCTAACACCACTGATATGTCTATAGTGTGATATGTAATATTCTGCTTAAACAAAACATATCCCATTTCTTTATGTAAGAAATGTACTACTTCTGGGTAATATCCCTCCAGATTGCAATAATATCCACAGTACAATTTGATAGTCCTCTTCCGATAAATGTCACTCCTTAAAATCTGTAAATCAACAACCAATACGATTATGTAAAGGATGTGAATCATCAGGTATAGAGTGCACAAACAGATTAATTCTGTTTGGAAATCATAAGAGGCTGTGATCATTTTAAACACCTCAGGGTACCATGGTTTTGTAGATCCAATCTAGTACCACCAATACTCCCGAAACGGAATCCTGTTTGCTCTTCTGTATATACTGTTAAATGAGAAAAAATGGAAAAATTTATACAAACATTTTACCCCAATGCAGCGAGAAACATCCACCACTACTGCCCCAGTATCAGACTTTATAACATATATTTAGGTAATTGGTGGTTAAATCTGGATACAAACAAGTCATCAATCGTGCTATAATATGTATTAAATTTCTCACGATCCAACATACATTCTGTATTATCATTGATTTACATGACTTTTGAGTCTTCAACTATATTGAATCTACCTCATAGGTAGATTGCCAATCAAATATTTCTGGTAAACACCAGATCCAGATCACATTAGCCAGTCTATTACAAGATACTGACTTAAACCACTCGAATGATTGACATACGTTCTATTCCGTAGTCTCAATCTATGTCTAAACATGCAACTTTGCATATAAGAGCAATAAGCTTTAGGTCATAAATGTTCCTAAAACTTTCATAATGATCCCATGTTATTGGATCAAAAGGTACTTTCTCCATATTCCATGTACCTCCACAGCTGAAAATACTTATAAGTATGACCTCAACTTAGAGCACTACCATTAGTGTGTAGCATAATAGTAAGATTAAACGAGAACGAGAACTTACCCAAGTTTGAAGTTTGATCTTTATTTTATGAGGAGTTACGTAGGTGAAGAACCCCGCCAGAGCGCCTGCGCATCAATCTTCAAAGCAGCGGTGTGAAATCACAAAAAACAAGAACCGAAGTAATATAGTCTCATAATAAAACGAGTAATACAAGAACTTCCATCTGACCTTTATGATAGAGGGTAGGGTCGTGGTGGGCACGTAATCACCTACGTAACTCCTCATAAAATAAAGACCAAACTTCAAACTTAGGTAAGTTCTCGTTTAATCTTACTATTTTACTTCGGAGTCACGTGAGTGACTACGTGAAGATTTTAAAGCTTTGTGATTTCATGCCGTGGATCAATCCCGGCTTCTCACTGCATAGATTGACTCGGAACGAGAATAATCAATCATGCATTCATAATAACATTTGTACCACAAATGCAGTAATTCATTTTTAATAATGAAATTAATCAGATCCCCTTTAAACCAGAGGAATTTACACAGAACTTAAAATAGTTTCTGCAAACAACCCCGCATTAACAATAGGCCGATGGTAAAAATGTTGAAACATCAACTCATTGGACCACCCGGCGGCTGCGAGGATATGGTCGACGGGGACGTCTTTCGCCCAGGCCGCCGACGTTGCTGCTGCCCTGGTCGAGTGAGACGTAAAAACATCAGTGTTAATACCAGCAGCTTTTAAGACTTCTTTTATCCATCTGGAAATAGTCTGTACTGAAACTCTCTTGTGTGGTTTCTTGTGTGTGATCAACAACCCAGTTTCCATATTTCTTAAAGCCTTTGTGACCTCAATGTATTGTAACAAATATGTTTTAACACAGAGACAAGGATCATTTGGATATGCTGCTAGCACAATTTTAAATCCTGTCACACCTGGCCTACTTTGCTTTAGTAGGTCATAGATATAGAATGTAACCTTGTCTTCAGTTACTTCCATCCTGTCTATTTGTAATTTCCCAAGTGTTTGCACTCGTTGTGCTGTCACTAATGCCATTAGCATGACTACTTTCATACTGAGCTTGGCCAAAGGTAAAGACACACTTGGTGACCATTCACGAAGTAGTTTCAGCACCACACTTACATCCCAGATTGTCATGTACCTAGGATTTGGTGGTCTGGAATTAAAGATTCCTTTCATTAGTCTGGAAACAAGTGGGTGTGACCCAATTGGGTTTCTTTCTGAATCCAGAACCAAATATGAGGACAATGCACTTCTGGCTGAATTAATTGCACTATAACTCAGACCTTTATCATAATAAAGTTTTGACAGAAATTCTACAACATCTGAAATATCTGCAGTACTATATTCCACATTTTTCTGTACACAGAATTCTTCCCATTTCTTAATATAAGAAAGGTACTGTTTTTGAGTGCTCTTCCTCCAGGCTGCCGTAAGCATGTCCACAGTATGCTCAGACAGTCCTCGCCCCAAAAAAGGCCTTCTTAAAACCTGCAAATCAACAAACCCAAACGATCATATAATGGATGTTGTTCCCCTGTTACAGGGTGCAGCAATAGATTCTTTCTTTTTGGGACTTTCATCAATTTTTGTGATGTTAATTCTAATATCAATGGATACCATGGTTGTGTAGGCCAATCTGGTACTACTAATACCCCTGAAGCAGCATCTTGCCTGATTTTAAGCAAACATCGGCTTATGAGGCAGAAAGGTGGAAATATATATGAAAACATACCACCCCAATGTAGCGAGAAAGCGTCAATCGCCACTGCTCCTGGATCTGGTTCCCATGACACAAATCTCGCTAGCTGATGATTCAGCCTAGATGCGAACAAGTCGATGTCGGGCATTCCGAATCTGATTACTATATCATTGAATACCTCTTGATTCAACATCCATTCTTTATTATCATGGAACTTTCGTGAGCTGGTGTCTGCTATCGTATTCATTCTACCTGGTAGATGGATAGCTGAAATCCAAATATTCTTTTCAATACACCAAGACCAAATTTGATTAGCCATTTTGTCACATGACACCGACTTGATTCCACCCATATGATTAATATACGCAACTGCTGTTGTGTTATCAATTTGAACTTGAACATGCTTATTAGTTGTGTTAGAACAGTAAGCTTGGAGCCCATAGAAACATCCTAGAAGCTCCAAATAGTTAATTCCCCATGTCTGCAGTAACAATGACTCTTCCTGATTCCATCTGCCTCCGCAGCTAGATGTTAAGTCAGTTGCACCCCATCCTAGTGCACTGGCATCAGTTTGTAATATCATGGAAGGTTGTTCAATCAGCACTTTGCTGGAACTGCTTGAGACATGTAGAATCCACCACTGCAGATCAGAAACAGCATTTGTTGTTAGTTGCATGGTTCTATCAAAATGACCAACATGCATTCTCAGTGCCTGTTCTTTAAGTCTCTGCAGCTGTTGATAATGTAATGGTCCGAATTGGACTGCTGGGAATGCTGCTACTATTTTTCCCAGTACACGAGCCACCTGTCTAATTGAGGGTTTTTGCTCGTTTAGGAGATTACTGCAATCTTTAATCAAATCCACCCTTTTTTCCCTGGGCAAAGTAATATTCATTTGGACTGAATCAATTGTGAACCCCAAATAATTAATAGAGGTACATGGTGTTAACCTAGATTTCTTTGGATGAATTAGAAACCCCAAATTTTCAAAAGTTGATTTCACAACTGCAACAGATGCTTCTGTTGACTGTTTTGTCTTTCCTATAATCAAGACATCATCCAAATATGCCATTAGTACATTCCCCTGGCTTCTCAGCAAGCCCAGAATTGGTTTTAACAATTTTGTGAATATTCTGGGTGCAGATGTTAACCCATTAGGCAGAGCTTTGAACTGCCACAACTGGTTCATCCATTTAAATTTAAGATACTTCCTATCTTCTGAATGAACAGACACTGAATAATATGCATCTTTCAAGTCTATAGTTGCCATATAACATGCTTCTGAAATAAGCTGTTTGGCAGTCACAAATGTCTCCATTTTAAAATGTCTAAATTGCACAAAAAGATTCAGATTTGTCAAATCTAGAATAATCCTACATCCTCCATCCTTTTTTGATCGAGGGAATATATTTGACACAAATTGGTGACTTTGGTAGACTGATTTTTCAATAACCCCTTTTTTATATAGGGTTTCAAGTGCGACCTGAACCTCCATCACTTCTTTTTGTACAAAGTGCAGAGTTCGGCTAGGAACATGCTGAACAGGCAAATCATAATTTGGATTGAATTCAATTCAAAATCCTTGTATATTATTCAGGATTACCACATCTGAAGTAATTTTCTTCCAATTATTATAGAAGAAATGTAACCTGCCTCCAACTTTTGGACTTAATCCAGTTAGTATGTTCCCATGAGAACCACGTCCACCTACCTCTTGAGTCATTTGAGTACCCTGAGATTCCTGGGTTCTCCCAGAAGCACGGCCACTGGTTCTTGCTGCCGCTGCAGGCCGCCAACTACGTCCCTGCGTTGATGAGCGACTTGGTCCAGGATCCGTATGACGTCTGAAAGGATACTTCCTCTTTACAGACTTCACAACCATTGATGTCTTCATCAATCCTGTTTTCGCTTCATCTTCCAACTCTTTAATACGTCTCCCGAGATCCTCTCCAAAGAGTAAGTTGGGTAATTGTATATTACTTGGTTTGCAGAGTGCTGCGAATTTTGGATTCATAGTAGGCCGTATAACACTTTTCCTCAGACAATTGACCTCGAAGTGGGAGCTGCATAGTAACCCCAGTGCTTCCTGATGCAACGCCGTCATCTCTTGGCTTTTATCTGCTATTCTGGCAAAAGCAGTAATTCCAGAACCCAGCAGCTTTAATATTCTCTGCAATTTCAATTCTTGAGTTCTCATAGTCATACTCAATTGATTCCAGATGATTTGATTCACTGCTGGTGCTTTCAGCAACACACAGTTGCTCGGGGTCTCATGGTTTTTTGCAGTATCATCCATCTCCTGCTGTTCCAGCTGATGGGAAACCAAATAATTTATTAAGGAGGCCAGCTCATCTCCTAGTGGCTCTCCTGACCCTGTCGGGGCAGCGAATCGTACTGCCAGTGGTGGAATATCTGGTATCTGCAGTTCTTCACCTTGTATAGCCTCACCGTCAGAGTCAGGGTCTGAACTCTCATGACCCATAGCACTCTCCTCATCTCTGAGGGTGCATTCCATCAGCCCTGTGCCAGGTGCTGTTAGGCTGCTTCCAGCAGCTGGTATTTCAGTACACTCCCTGAGTGTACTTTGCTCCAACAGCCTATGCAGAAGGCTTTCCATCTGGCTAATACGCACAAAGGCAGTATCTAGCCCTGGAGCTTCCATTGCCTGGGACTCCTCCTCCGTGGGCCGTCTGGATTTAAACTTGGCCTTTCGCCCGACAGGCGCTGACTGAGTTTTCTTCAGTCCCAGGTCCACAGTCGCTATGCTCACCGCTGGCGACTGTACCGGGGTTAGAGGTGGCTGGCTTGTACCCGGAGATTCCCGACTTTCTGCCGGCTGAATCGCACGCCTCTTCCCCCTGCCCGTTTTTTCCATGGCGTTCTGTGGAAAAATCCCATAGACCCACAGAAAACGGACCTGGAAATACTTTAAAAAGTTTCTACTTACCTTGTAGTTGTAAAAACTACAAACCACTGGAGGAGCTCTGCTCCTCACGTCCGTTTGCGTCAAGGCGTCTGACGTAATGACGCGCAGGCACACTGGCGGGGTTCTTCACGTAGTCACTCACGTGACTCCGAAGTAAAATGGAAGGTGTTTAACCAGAATCTCTCTGGAGGCATTTGAGACACTCCTGATTCATTAATATTCCAGTAATAACGGTAACTGGCAAATACATAGCCTGGCAAACTTACCATAAATTGTTTTATCCATTCCTCTATCCATGCTTACTATAAACTCTGATAATGTCGCAGTCTAAATTCTACAGCTGAAAATAAGCAAAATTTGTAAAATAGGCTTGTTTCCTGCCTAATTGAGAGTTGGTGCTCTGTAATGAACTTAATACCACTTCCAATTAAATGCCTAATTGAGGATTAGTGCTCTATAATGACCTTTATACAATGGTTGATGCTCTATAATGAGCTTTATACAACTTCCACTTAAATGCAGCCTTAATCCGCAATCGGATCATAAGAATGTGTTCTCATTTAATAATGGAACCCAAATAATCAATAACTGTGTTTGGAAACTGTTTTAGATTTATCTCGATGGTTAACAAATCTCCAAAGTGAGCTTTATTCTAACACGCGTGGTTCTGTTGTAGTGCGAATGTTTCCTACAATCAGAATATGGCAATAGACCATTACCAAATGGCCCTGAGTTCTTAGTAAAGCTAATATTAGATCCAACAACCTGTCAAATAGTCTCAAGGCTGAGACTAAACATTAATACAATGCTTTAAATTGCCATAATTGGCTTATCCAGATAGAATAAAAATATCTATTACACCATACACAGTCACATAGTAAAATGCTTATTTGTGAAATTGGCTGCATAACATTAACAAATGTTATCCACTGTTTATACTATACAAAAAAGAGTTAAAACAATTTCAGATCTAGAATAATTCTACACCCACCATCCTTATTTGCTCTCATAACATATTTGGCATTAATTGATGGTAATGGTGAACTGACTTCTTAATCATCTTTTTTCCACAATATTTCATGTTTTGTCTGAATCTACATATTCTCTTATTTTGAGAAAATATGTGTCTGGTTTCAAATACCTTAGTAAGAGAAACTAAATATGGCTAGAACTACATTCTAAACCCCACAATACTGTACAGTATAATATCAATTTGCCATTTTTTAGCAAGAAATATAATCTTCCCCAACTTGTAAGTGTAAAACATTTAATATGTTTCTTACAGAACCAGACCTCCTCCTCAGGGTTTGCTCATGGCAATTGTTATCCCCTGATCTTAGTGGAATATTATAACTTCCACATATCTCAGGAGGAGTGCGCCTATAACGCACATATGGGAAAGACAGAATTGATACTTTACTATCCCCAGTCACCACATATTGGTAGGGAAAACTGCCTTAATTTTATCTGTTAATCACACAGGATCATACCTTTTTTGGCTAGATCTTTCTAAAAACAGATTAATAGACAATTTAAATATTAGATGGTGTACAGAGCCCCCGAACTTAGGGTATATATTAGGTTTTATAGCACTTTTATAAAACAATTATTTGAAAGTGCGCACTACACATGAGTGCTAATTCAACCTTGTTGTGATATAAACACATGCTCTCCATCCAACCTTTGGTCAAAAAAGCCTTAACGCCTGACCGGTAATATCAATACCCTCTCCCCCGCTGAGACTTGCTTATCATGCGCAATACTGCGGGTTTATATTTGTAGACAGCTCATACCTGGAAGGACCTGGAGCTGCTGGGAGAGTAGGTATTTTATTGACATAGTTTATTTATCTCCCAATGGTTCCTCATCTTTTTGGAACCACAACTTTGATATATTGTGCCAACTCTGGTCCTATGGCTCTGTATTGGGCTCTAGTCCTCATATGATTTGTTTACTTGAAACTTTTTATGAAATAATCCTCCTCATGGAGGAGCGAATTTACATCCTGCTTCAGGTATCTCTAGCGCTGGCTCTCCCATAGGCCTACGCATAGCAACCCTTCCAGTTGCTCTCCATGCGGGCACTCCTGTAGGCCCATCATAGGCAGCCATCTTTCAGGTGCTGCTGGCGCTGGCTCACCTGTAGGCCAACGCTAACTTCCAGATATAGTTGGCGCTGGCTCTCCTGTAGACCAACGTACCTTAACCAACCATTTGCTCACACTGGCTCACCTGTAGGCCATCGCTGAACCGGACTTTCCCAAATATTTCCTATGCTGGCTCTCCCTTAGGCCAACATTGAGCCGGACCTTATAAAGCACTCCATGCGCTGGCTCTCCTCTAGGCCAACGCTAAACCTGGACCTCCACCAGGTACTCCCTGCACTGGCCCTGTAGGGACAATGTTAAAACAGACCTTCCCCAGGCACTTCATACACTGGCCTTCTCTAGGCCAACACTAAACCCGGACCTTCCCTAGGCACTTCATATGCTGGCTCTACTTTAGACCAAACGGTTAACCTGGACATTCCCCAGGCATTCCCTGCATTGCCCTGCAACTAGGTTTTTAAATATAACAAACTAGTTACCTGACTCAGGCATTCCCTGCATTGCCTTGTAACTAGGTTTTAAATATAACCAACTAGTTACCTGAAACGGGGATCTTCCGGTCTGACTTCTTTAATGGCAACCTCTTATCTATGCGATCTAATAGCGCTAAACGGTAACCATTTAAACAAAAAATTTAAAGGGTGCCCGCTACTCACAGACCCGTGGTCTGTCTGAGCACTCTGCGGTACACCTCCACAATTTTCTTCATTATGACTTGTATTTCATTACTACACGTCTTTTAAATCACCTGAAAAACGTAAGTAAAAACTTACCTTCAGGTTTTTTACTTACCGGTTTGGAGGAGCTCTGCTCACTCCAAACATCGGCACTCACGCTATGCGTCTGTACGATATGACGCGTGTGCGGCTGGATGGGCTCTTCTTCACGTACTCACTCACGTGACTCCGAAGTAAAATCCAAGTTCTTAGCATAGAATGTGAATGATACAGCACAGGAGGAGGCCATTCAACTCACTACATCTGTTGACTGGTTGAGCTGTCTGTCACCAACTTCCCATGTACTCTCTCACTCTTTCTTAATAGAACATAGGAAAGTACAGCACAGGAACAGGCCCTTCAGACCACAATGTCTGTGCAGAATGTATGCCAAACTAATAATCTCGGTCTGCAAATGATCCTTATTTCTCAATTCCTTGCATACTCACTTGCCTATCTAAAAGCCTCTTAAACACCACTGTCGTATCTGCTTCCACCATCACCTCTGGCAGAGCATTTCAAGCATTCAGCACCTACTGTGTAAAAAAAACCTTGCGGTATCTATCTATCTATCTATCTATCTATCTATGTGTCTGTCTGTCTGTCTGTCTGTCTGTCTGTCTGTCTGTCTGTCTGTCTGTCTGTCTGTCTGTCTGTCTGTCTGTCTGTCTGTCTGTCTGTCTGTCTGTCTGTCTGTCTGTCTGTCTGTCCATCCATCCATCCACCCATCCACCCATCCACCCACCCACCCATCCATCCATCCATCCATCCATCCATCCATCCATCCATCCATCCATCCATCCATCCATCCACCCACCCACCCACCCACCCACTGTACACGATAGGGCTACAATTTTTGCATCACCTTACTCACCATTGTCCTGTGATGTCAACTAAACAAGTTTCGTTCAGATTGATGGTATATTTTACATTATTGACATTTTAAACTTTACAAAACCACTTCAAAAACCTCTCCACTTGCCCTGCCAGTCAGCAGTGTTCCACCCCACAATGACATCACAACAGGATCTCATTTACATTAAAAAAAACTCTGTTTTAATAAACACAGCAGCGTTCCACCTCATAATGATGTCACAATGGGCTCCCAAATTTAATTTGCATAAATAAATGTTAAAAAAACATTTCATTGCGATTTTCATTGTGGGCTAGGGGGGGGTACATTTTATTAACCTACACACACTAGTTGACAATTTACACTTATACCAAGTATACAAACCCAAGCCAATTAACCTACAAACTAGTATGGTTTTGGAGTGTGGGAGGGAACCGAAGATCTCGGAGAAAACCCACGCGTTCACGGGGAGAACCTACAAACTCCGCTCCGTAAGACAGCATCCGTAGTCAGGATCGAACCTGGGACTCAGGCGTTGCAAGCGCTGTAAGGCAGCAACTTTACCACTGTGCCACCGTGCCTCCCAAAACTTTGTGCCATTTAAACTTCTCCATTCTAAGAAGAACAATTAAAATTCTCCAGTCCTGCCACAGGAACAGTCCCTCACAAGGAAATGTGTTCTGCAACCTCTCACTGAGGATTTGACATTCTCAGTGTAGTGACCCCTTCGTAAACACAATAGAATATCTGTTTTGAGTACAGCTGGCAATTCTGAGGCAAATTAAAAAAAATCCCCTTGAGCTTATTTTGTTTGCCAAAAGTAAAATCTGCCATCAACAATTGGTTACTTCTTCTTACGAATGAAACATAAACCAAAGGAATAGTTAGATCTCAAGCCGGGTGTTGAGCAGCCAGGTTGTTGTCTCAATTGGTTACTGTTTTATCGTCATTAAAATACGATAAAATTCTTAATATATTTTAAAATCATAACATGCATGTTTGGATTTATACAGAACAAAATAGGTTTAAATTGCCATTAATTCAAAAAAGCATTTTGATTAATATTATTGTAGTATCTGCAAATAACGTAATTTTAACTGCTGAAAATGCTGTTGAAAAATATACAGAACAATTTACAATATATATTTGTGATAACTTTAGGAAATTTCACTCTAGACTTTTTCAAATGTTTCCTTGCATCCAAAATAAATCTTATTTTTTAGAGCCGCCTCAAAGGCCTGCATATAAGTCAATTTCGTCGGAAGCCCCAATGGGAATTGATTCACCCTCGGAATGTTACTCATTGTTATGCATTAAGTGAAGTTTGAAGGAAATAAACTATTCTGTAAAATGATGGCACAGATCTGTAGTTTTCATATCAAATCATCTAAACATTAACAAGAGTTAATGGACCAGGGCTCCTTCACTTAAAATGTGAATAAAAGGTTTAACATGCAAAATTCAGAATGAAAATCCGAATTGCCAAGCTTTAAATTCAGTTGACCTGTGAGTAAATTACCTAATCAAAAAACTATTTGAGACCAGCTATATAAAAGGAAGCTTGTCACATTGGACCAAATGAAAATTGGGATGCTGAGTCAGTGGATGGAAATAAGTGAACTGATCTAAGAGTCTGTAGTCAAGGATATGTTTAATATGTCCTATATTATTAACACCGGATCATCGGAAGATGCAGCTGCGTTGACCAAAAATAGTTTCAGATTGGCAGAATATTCTCTATTTTCTAGTGCTGCTTAGCCCTTTGGGAGCAAGAGGCTAGAATATGCTGTCAAACTGATTGACACTAATGGTGCTTGCAATTATTTGTCCATGAATGATACAATATTTTCAGGCAAATATTGTGTGTGTATACACAAAAGTTGTTATTTAGATTGTGGTATTTGGGTGGTGGCTTTGGAAAAATAGTGCCTCACATTCTGCCCCTCTATTGAAAGGCATTGACTGCCAATTAACTTGCACAGCAGATGTTAAATGAGTCCTCCACATATTTAGTTAGCGAAGTGTATTATAACTGTTGATTGCAGTTTATTTGCGGCACTGAATATTAAGCATTACAAGGCTCCAATAGGCACAATAATAGAAAGGTTTGGAACAATATGGGCAAATGGGACCTCCTTAGATGGGGCAGCTTGGTTTGCATGGATGTTTTGGTCAAAGAGTCTGTTTCCTTGACTTTTTTGAAGAGACTTCAACGTTTTTTTTTATGGATTTAGAAAATGTCAAGCTTAGAATTAAAAGAAGTATTCTGTTTCCTTTCACTTTTTTTCTTTGAATCTGATCTTTCTTTCCCTCCTTTCTTTCTCTTTCTGTACCTGATCTGCTATTATTTTTTTGCCCTAGTTCTACTTGCTTCTAAGTTTCAGTCATGTCAGTTTTTCTTATTTTCGCTGTTCTTAAATCTAAATTTCTACAGAGATATCTCTTAGTTTTCCGATTCACTCAAGTCCCAAATGTGTCTTTTTCATTGCTAGAGCATAATCTAGACACAAAGGACTGCAAGGTTTGAAGATGGGTCCCAACCCAAAACTTCATGTCCTCTAGAGATGTTGCCTGACCCTCTGAGTTACTCCAGCAAATTGTCTTTTTTTAGATCATAATCTATCTATACTCTCAATACTTGCAAGCAATTGTCATTTTAATTGATGTGTGCATTAGCAAAATTAACTAACCGGCACCCTTATATACTTTGCTACTGTCCATCATGGAACAGTTTAGTAGTGAACAATCCTGAAAATTCCAACCTTTAATCCATGACACTGTCGATATTATCTGTTGAAATTTGGCTGGAAGTAATACTGAGCAGGTCAATTCTGTAAACCTTGTGCAACATGATATTAATATTTGGGGTAGCTTTCTGGATGAATTCTAGGAACTGACATTCGATTGGATTGTAGTTTATTTATTAACCTTTCATTATTTGCAATTGCCCACCACCTTTTCATGACTATGTCCTCAGGATTCCCAGATTAGCTGCTTGGTCCCAATTCCTTGATTATTTCCCTAATTCCCCACAGACATTTGCCTAATCTATCCCTGATCTATCCCTCAATGACCACTCCCTAAAAATTCCCGTAACTATCTTCTTCTTTCTATCCTATCATCTCTTAATGTACACCAAAACCAGGAGAATGTCAAGCCTTTATCTCTTTGTTTGATATAAATCACAACAGTAATAAATAAGTTGCAAAGAAAATTAGCACTGAGTAGATTATTTTAACCATTAGGTGCAAAGGCTTTTACAAACCATCAAAATAAAAAGTACCATCAGTTTCATTAGAAGAGCATCAATTGTATTTTATTTAGAGTAATATTCCAGTCAATAAACTTGACATGTTGCTGCATCATGTGATCCTGAGCCCCATAAGTGCAATATAGCCCATCATGTCTTTACTACACTAGACCTTCTGCATTTGTCTAAATCCTTCATTTATTTGTGATCATAACAAGTGATTTATCTGTTATGATATGACATGGAAAAACACTGAGCAGGATGTAAAAGAAGTAGAATTTATCGTGGAGACTGAAAAAGGGGTATCGAGCTGAAATGTGTCTGTCCATTTTCCTCCAGAGATGTTGCTTGGCCCGCTGAGTTCCACTAGCACTTTGATTTTTGCTCAAGATTCCAGCATCTGCAGTTCCTCGTGTCTCTGCTATAATTTTTCATGAATATTTAAAAGATGGCTACAGATGCTGCCACTAATTTTAAAGTTGACAGAAGGAAAATCAGGAGACTGATCTTCAAAGAGTAGTTATGGATAGAAACAGATTTATCAAGGGATGCAACTGCAGAGGCAATTGCACAAGGATATTGACATTGAAGTGATGTACTGGGTTGTGGAGAATCATTTAGGGTTGATAGGGATCAGTAGAGCACAAGAGGTGAGGTGTGCAACTGGAAATTTGGATGAACCTGCATGGTGCAATCTGGAGCCCAGGAAATCAGCAAGCAAGGCGATGGGAAAAACTGGATATATTAAACAGTAACAAAGTCGTTTGAAGACAGCATTTCATGCCAAAATGGGAAATCTTCTGATATAGAAAATAATCATAAGTAGAATATGTCATTGATAATATTGTGGTTTGAAGCTTGTTTGAGAGATTATGAAGGCATATAAAGAAGGCATAGGAACTGAGCTATAGTTACTGGCATCTACTAAACACAATGGAAGGTCCCTTTGCTCTGTGTAGAATCAGGGGCTTTGACATCTGATATTCCCTTTTAACTGAATATATGAAATTCATACGACTTTTTTTTGGAGGATTAACAATCCATAATTAAATCAGTTATATAGTTTCTGCGGTGTGACTATTAGTAAGCCATTAAATTAAACAAAAGAAGCATGCACGTTTTTTCATTGTTCCTTGTATACAGCAATAGTTGCTAAACTGTTCAATGGAATAAATTATACGTATTGCATGTATTTTAAATGGTAAAAATTATACATGTATTTTGAAGGGGTGCAACATGAAAGCTGAACGGATTAATTTTCGTGAGGAGTTTTCACATACATTCTGTATAAGAGTGTCAAGGGCCTGTCCCACTTAGGCGACTGCCAGGGACCAGTTTTAATGGAATTCACCTACGACACCTGGCGATAACCTACGACAACACCTACGTCAACCTACGACAGCAAAATTTTGCCTAAATTTTTTTAACATGTTGAAAATTTTGCGGCAGTCGCCTGTAGTCTCCCCAAAAAATCGCCTAGGTGGGACAGGCCCTTAAGTGAGTCACATCGACAATTGTCTTTCCTAGGTCAGAGTCGGTCAGAGTAAAACCCTGAACCATTACCTCATATTTCATCAGTTCAATATGCAAAATGAATTGTAAGCTTCATGATAAACATTACATAGAATCAAAAATCCTTTCCAAACAATGACCGTATATTTTAGTTCTTTAATATAAACTAATGTTAAGGTGTAAGATGGGACTGAATTTCTGTTCCCAGTCATTCCCATGTACCTGACTACAGATAAGATGAAATTATCTATTTCAGTGACGCAAGGGAATCCAATAAATATAGCAATGTTATTGTCCCAATGGCATCATTGTGATATATCTGTACATAAGTATGTAAATGAGTCATGTGAGTATGATACAATGATGTAATCTCTTGTGCGATGTAGGCACGGGTGGTAGTTTGTTATTTGTCTTCAATATAAAGTTAGAATATGTTTTGATGTTCCTGGTGTCGCCTAGAATATATTTAATGTTGTGCTCTGCAGTACTAGCAAAGAGTCTGCCTCCAAATACATTTTCAATTGGCAATAGGGTTTGGATATCAGGACAAGGAAAAAATTATATGTTTTGAAGAAACTTTGAACAACCCTATTGTGGATTGATAATTATCAGATCTGAACAGAGAAGCTGAAAATGAAAATAAAAATAAACTGCACCAGCTTAAAATAAGAAATATAAACAAAATATGTGAGAAGTGCTCAGCAGGTTAGGCAGCATCTGTGGAGAGAGAAACAACCTTCAGTCAAAGACTCTTCTTCAGAACAATGAAGGGTTATCGATCTGAAATATTAACTATTACATCTCCCTGAGGAAGCTGAAAATCCCACAGCCAGGGAAGAGGAAATGGCCACAATGCCAATGTTTCATTGACTATTGGTGCTCAGTGAGTCAGTAAATTTGTGTTTAGTTCCAAGGCAACAGGAATTAAAAAGCAGCAGTAGTTACTAGCATTGTGAGAGACACAGAGATGCCGATAACTGGAGAAAGGATGGGAGAATTAAACACAGTGCTGAGTAGCATACTGCTGAGAAGCTATTGAGTGCAGCATAGTCCCTGCTTAAAAGGTAAATGGGACAACATATAATTCTAAGGACTGATGAGGTATTTGGACAATCTAGAGAGTAAATTCGAGCATGTGAGCCTTTCTCAACATGTATATAGGTATGTTACAATACTTACCTTCAGCGGCGCTGCAATTCTGCCACTGGCCGTGTGCGTGATTTTGCCGCCTTTGAGGGGGGGCGCGGTTAAAACGCGGGTTTCTCCTACCTTGTCCCGAATTATATTTCGTTGGAGTGAAAGCTTTTGCTGAAGAATCGTTCCGACGGGCGTTTTGTGTATTTTTTATTTTTATTCGCCCGACAATTTCAGCGCTGGAATTATTTTAAAATCAGCTTCTAAAGCCGTCAATGCCGCCAACGGGGACGGATTTCACGCACGGGACAGGTAAACGAAAGCAATTTATTTTATGTATAAAAGTGCTTCTTAAGAGGCCTTTAATTCACATTTTTAAATGCGAAACAGTGATTCTTTTCCCAGAACTAACGGCAGTATTTTTCATGCCGATACGGGGTTAAATTCACCGCAAATCAACGTTCCAAATGATCGCGTTCCAGAAAAACTCACTCGCAAGATGATTTAAATGGCCATTAATTTACAGGTATTAAACATTAAATTCCTTCCATTTGGCCTATAAATCCATGACAATGAGATTTAAAAATTATGTTATATTGTGAATTCTTGTGTGAATGTTATTTGGACACTTAGGCTATTTAAAAATGTTAATCTATTCTAAAAGGCTCTGTCTCACGGTGTTGCGGTCATCGGCGGTGAAGCGCGGCATCGCCGGTAGAGTGGACTGCACGGCAACGGCGAGAGCGCCGAGCCTATGCCACAGGAGCGCCGCACGGATGCTGCGCGGGGGCCGAGTGATTTAGTCCCACGAGCTTGCGGTAAGTTAAAAAAAAGGGTGGGCCGACTGCGATGACGTCATTTTGGATCTGCGGGGCTCTGGCGGCGGCCGTGCTGATCGCGGCGCTGTGCCGGCGGCCGTGCCGCACACGTGCCTCACTGGCGGAGGCTGTGGCGGCAGCTGTGGCGGCGGTCGTGCCTCACTGGCGGAGGCTGTGGCGGTGGAAGTTTGACGCACGGCGCTCGTGCCACACTGGCGGCGGCTGTGGCGGCGGCCGTGCCGCACTCGTGCCTCACTGGCGGCGGCTGTGCGGTAGGAAAAGTTTTTTGAACAGTGTTGCTTTTATTTTAGCACCGTGCGGTGTTGGGAACAACGCCGCACGGCCCCGGAATTGTGCGTTTGACCGAGTGTGCGGTCTATGGCGGCCCAGGAGCGGTAGATTCTTCCTGTTTCGCCGCCAATGACCGCAGACTCGTGAGACAGGCCTTTAAGAAATTGATAGATGTTTAGATCTAGTAATTGAATTTTGTAATTAGCTACAATTAGGTAACTAACTAATTATATGCTTTAATTTCATGTCATCTAAGTAAGATTGTTTCATATTTGTTTCAGAATGCTTCAATCTATAATAGCAGAAAATTTCATTCAGTTCTCTTAATTTTTAAGAAAGTTATGGGATTGTGACTGTCCTCGATCACAGTTTTTGTGTTAAGTCAATGGAAAAGCAATTGCTAATTTCCGAGTATGAAAATGGCCATAACGTTTTTAATACTGAAGATATGAAAGTGAATTAGGTGTCAAATTAAACGTCTTTCTATGCTTTATCTGATGGGATAAATTACAGACTTGATTTTTTAAATCTCAAAATTTTGTAACATTGCTAATGTTTACAGAGAATAGAAATGTTCTTTATTGCAAGTAATATTACAGAAGTAAGAATAATATTAAAATGTACAATCATTGAATGCTTTAAAGTGTGTAAGCAGGATGTTCCATTAATGGAGATTGGCCCTAAGATCTATTACCTGCATACTAATCTTGCAGTCCCATAGTATTGAATGCTGCTTTAAGAATAAGAAGGTCCTTCTATTAATGGAGATGACCTCTGGGATGTATTGCAAGCTTTGTAATTTTGTAGCCTATATAGATAACCAACGAAGTTTCATTCACTGAAGTTATTGCAGAGGATGCAGCATTATTTCAGCAAATAAAGAAAGGTACAAGTTTGGCTTGCACAATCAAAGGGCCAGCAAAACAGTCAGTGAGTGCATCAAAAGGTTCATCCAGACATTGCCGTGTTGATGAACTTTTACACCATGTGCTGCAGGATCGATTTCTGTGTGGCTCAAATAATTGGAGGCACTGAAACTGGCTTGCAAAACTGCAAACTCAATAACAATGGTATTGAAAAATGCACCCATCACCAAGCACAAATGTGACCGCAAATGGTATCTCCACACTTCTGACAGCAAGGCAGGGGGTGAGAATGTATGGCATTGAATGGGAATGGCTGGATGCAATAATATTTCAAAATCACACTATAGATAAGCAATTAATTGGTAAAGATGAATATAGATACAGCAACAGGATTTTCTAAGGTGGAAAGAGAAACCAACAGTAGGAAATCTAGCCATCTAGCATTAACAAAAACATATTTAATTTCAAGACATTCTCTGTTGAAGGAGGGAATATACAAGGACAAATAAAATGTATTATACTTTGTGATTGTCAACGATTAGAAATATTACATTGTCGATAAAAGCATAGTGACTAATATTATTCGATAAGAACTGGCATAGGAAATTAAAGATCAATTTTAAAGAAATCTTTAATATCCATGAGCATATTGCAAAAGCATTCTTGCAAATGCTATCACAAAAATATGGGAAAAAATGAAGAGAGCTCTGCATATCAATGACAGCCATGACATGGCTGGATTCTTTGGTGGTGTGAACGCCATCCATGGTCTAAATACCCAAGGCCCCATCCCCCCGAGAGCCAAGAAAGGGTATGACCTCATCAGGCACAGAGAAGCAATCAAGGAACACTTTGAAAACCACCTCAATTAAATCAATGAAGAAGGGTCCTGACCCCAAGCACCGTCTGTCCATTCTCACCACAGATGCTGCGTGACCTGCTGAGCTACTCCAGCACTTTGTGTTCTGCTCAAGATTCCAGCATCTGCAGTTCATTGTGCCTTCACTACTTTAGTCAGTACACGTGGTCTTCTTGGACGTTACTAAAGCCTTTGACCATTAATCAAACCAGTGGTATACCCTCATCAAATTCAGCAGCTTGTAGAAACCCATCTCCGTTTGCTGCATGACACCATGCAGCCACGATACTCATCAATAGATTTATAATAGAATTAATCTCAGTGAAGGCAGGTGTCAAACAAAGCCATGTCATTGCCCCAATCATTATTTTGACTTTTCTCGCTGCAATGTTGCACGTCACCTAATCCTCAGACCCAATATGAAACTTTAACCCACAGTGACAAAACTCCAGAAATGAGGACACCAGTAGATGAGCTGCAGCGTGTAAATAAACTTTGTGTTCATCATGCTTGCTTGAGCTCACAGAATTAACCTTACATTTGACATCCCCTGACCAAGATCCTCTATTGCTCTGTCCACCCTATAGCGTATTGCCTTCCAACATTAAAGGTTCATGAAGTGATCTTGAAAATCTCTATCCACTTCTTATATGCAATAATGAGTATTTGTCCTCTGTTTAATCTCCTCTGGACAAGGTCCTCTGCTTTTACTGTGAAGAAAAGCATGAAGACTTGGGAGTTTGGGACAGTTAATGGGAATGTCTTGAGGATAATCTGTATTATGGTCAAGGAGGTGCTAAACATCCTAAGGCATATGAAACATAGAAATATAGAAAATAGGTGCAGGAGGAGGCCATTTGGCCCTTCGAGTCCGCACCACCATTTATTGTGATCATGGCTGATCGTCCCCAATCAATAACCCATGCCTGCCTTCTCCCCATATCCCTTGATTCCACTAACCCCTAGAGCTCTATCTAACTGTCAAAGAAGATAAATCTCCCGGGCCTGATCAGATATATCGAAGGACACTGTGGGAAGTTTGAGAAGAAACTGTAGTCATCCTGGCTGAGATATATGAATCATGGGTGAGAAGTTGTGGCTGTATTGTGCCTCCATTTAAGAAGGACTGCAATGAAAACCCTGTGAATAATAGAAGATAGACACAAAATGCTGGAGTTACTCAGCGGGACAGGCAGCATCTCTGGAGAGAAGGAATGGGTGACGTTTTGGGTTGAGAAGCTTCTTCAGACTGATGTCAGGGGAGTGGGAGGTACATAGATAAGGAAGTGTATAGATGAGGAATTGTAAGGTGTGAAAACAGGACAACGGGAATGGAGATTAAGGAAAATGTAGAACAGATCATTGTTAGTCGGGCGAAGGTAACAACAAAGCAAACAAGAGATAATATGTAGTCGGAGACAGTAAGACTGGTCGAAGAACTGGGAAGGCGGTGGGGATGGAGAGAGAGGGAAAGCAAGGGTTACTTGAAGTTAGAGAAGTTACGTATTCCAAGTCATATCTTCTTTATATAAAAAACTACTAAACTTTTCAATGAGATGGTGGTTATACATTTTGTTGATTCAGCATTGAATTCTTTTCTACTAAACAAATAAAAACACACTGCAACTTTACATTGATAAGCTCAGTCATTTGCAACACAGTAGGAAAGGGGTTGAATATTTTGGAAGAAAGTTAAATCATTATTAACCTAATAGATACAGTGGCCATTAATTGTTGCCTAAGTTCATCCATTAGATGAAAGGTTTTACACAATAGAACAACTTTTTCGTAACTCAGCCAATTAAGCCAAACAATAATAAAAAACAAAATAGGATGGAGCTTCTTACCTGTGGATGGTGCTATCAATATAAATATGAAGACTTGGCTTTCATTTCTTCTGCATCTATTGTTTTCTCAATGATTAATGTTAGGACATGGCTCATAAAGATATACTGTTTTATTAGGACAAGAGCAATAAACTATGAACTGCAATTTATTGAGCACCCGATTTATCATAGTAGAATGTCCTGAAATATATTCAAGACTTTTGAAGATAAAGGGTAACATTCTTTTATTATATTCTTCAAGCCAGGTTGAGTTTATTGCCATGTGCCCAAGTACACTGATGTACAAGTACAATGAAAATCTTGCTTGCATGTAACATCACAGGCACATAGATTCAGACAAACATACAAAAACATACATTATACATACAATTCTGTAGGACAGTAAAAAGAAAAAGGACTGAAAATAAATTAGTGCAAAGCACAATTTGAAAAAAAAGAATAAGCCCATAGTAGTGCAAGAGGTGGGTCATAATGTTCCGTTGCCGAGGCAGAATTAGGGTTGTGCATGGTGGTTCATACGTTTTTACTAAACTTGGTGGTGTGGGACATGTATGTCACCCCTGATGGTTGAAGCAAGAAGAGGGCAAGGCCTGAATGGTGGGGTACTTGATGCAAAATGCTGTCTTCTTGAGGTGGTGCCTCATGAAGATGTTTTCGATGGTGCACTCTCTGCAGTTTTGTTCGAATATACGGTGACATGCCGAATTTCTGTGAAGTTAAGTAGAGGCACTAGCACCCTTCTTCATGATTACATCTATGTGCTGAGCCTACGATAGGTCATCGAAGAAGTTAATGAGCAGTAAGAGCTGCCAACTCTATCCACCATGGAACCACCAATGAAAACTGGCACGTGGTCTATAGACTTCCCCTTTCTGAAGTCATCATTCAAATGACACTTAATTTAAATCTGTCACATGCTCTTAAATGCTGGTATTTTGGGTTTTTCAAGCTGTTCAAGCATGATGGAATTTTTCAGCTGTTTGCTGCTGCAGATATTCAGATAATTTACACACTCCTCTTACCAGCAACTGAACCCATGACCTAAACACTTGCCAAATGTTAACTATCCCAATTTCCTCAGAGTTACCCAGGCCAAGTGAGACCACAACCAATAAAAACAAAATCACTGACAATAGACAATAGACAATAGACAATAGGTGCAGGAGTAGGCCATTTGACCCTTCGAGCCAGCACCGCCATTCAATGTGATCATGGCTGATCATCCCCAATCAGTACCCCGTTCCTGCCTCCTCCCCATATCCCCTGGCTCCGCTATTTTTAAGAGCCCTATCTAGCTCTCTCTTGAAAGCATCCAGAGAACCTGCCTCCACCGCCTTCTGAGGCAGAGAATTCCACAGACTCACCACTCTCTGTGAGAAAAAGTGTTTCCTCGTCTCTGTTCTAAATGATTTACTCCTTATTCTTAAACTGCTCCCTGATTCTGGACTCCCCCAACATCGGGAACATGTTTCCTGCCTCTAGCGTGTCCAAACCCATAACAATCTTATATGTTTCAATGAGATCCTCTCTCATCCTTCTAAACTCCAGAGTGTACAAGCCCAGCTGCTCCATTCTCTCAGCATATGACAATCCCGCCATCCCGGGAATTAACCTTGTAAACCAACGCTGCACACCCTCAATAGCAAGAATGTCCTTCCTCAAATTAGGGGACCAAAACTGCACACAATACTCCAGGTGTGGTCTCACTAGGGCTCTGTACAACTGCAGAAGGACCTCTTTGCTCCTTTATTCGATTCCTCTTGTTATAAAGGCCAACATGCCATTTGCTTTCTTCACTGCCTGCTGTACCTGCATGCTTACTTTCAGTGATTGATGTAGAAGGACCCCCAGATCCCGTTGTACTTCCTCATTTAGATAGTAATCTGCCTTCCTGTTTTTGCTACCAAAGTGGATAACCTCACATTTATCCGCATTAAACTTCATCTGCCATACACTGGTAGGGAAGCTGGAACCCCTGCAACAAAGAGAGCAATGAAAGTGCTTGACAGAGTTCTTCAAGATTATAAATAGTTTTGAGAGAACAATGAACCATTTTCCTGGCCTGAAGGGTTGATAACCACAGATTTCAAGTGAATGGTTAAAAAAAAAAAGAGGCAACACAAGGAAATATGTATTTTAGAAAAACAACGGTTCCTTATTTGTTCTGCAATTGCTGCCTGAAAGGATGATGAAAGCAGATTCATTACTTTCAATCAAAAGAGACCTGGATAAATAGTTCAAGGGAAAAAGGAAGGGAATTATTTGCCATTATCATCTCATTTTTAGCCAATTTATAGAGCTGTTTGAAAATATGAATTAGATACCACACTTGAGGACAGACCCTCAGCAATTTTGAATGAATTGATTGATTGATTGAAAGATATAGCATGGAAACAGGTCCCTTCGGCCCACCGAGTCCATGCCAACCATCGATCACCCATTCTCACGTTCTATGTTATCCCACTTTCACATCCACTCCCTATACACTAGGGGTAATTTACAGAGGCCAATTAACCTCCAAAAAAAGGAGGGAAGCAACATAGAGTCAAAGAGCATGGAAACATGCCCTTGGAGTTAACTTGTCCATGATGACCAAGATGCCCCATCCACACTAGTCCCACTTACATGTGTTTGGTCCATATACCTCTAAACCTTTCCTATCCATGTACCTGTCCAAATTCCTCTTAAATGTTACTATAGGACCTGTCTCAACTATCTCTTCTGGCAGCTCTTTCGATATATCCACTACCTTTTGTGTGATAAAGTTGTCCCTCAGATTCCTATTAAATCTTTCACCTCTCACCTTAAACCTATGTGCACATGTTCTTGATTCTAGATAAAAGACTCTATGCATTTACCCTATCTATTTCCATCATGATCCTTTACACCACCATATGATCACCCTTCATCCTCCTGCACTCCAAGGAATAAAGTCCTAGTCTGCCCAACCTCTCCCGATAGCTCAAGCCCTCAATTCCTTGCAACATTCTCGTAAATCTTCTCTGCACTCTTTCCAGCTTAATAACATCCTTCCTTTAGCAGGGTGACCAAAACAGAACACAATACTCCAAATGCGGCCCCACCAATGTCTTGTACAACTGTAACATAACATCCCAATTTTTATACTCAGTATTCTTACTGAAGAAGGCCAATGCATCAAAAGCCATCTTGACCACCCTATTTACCTGTATTGCCACTTTCAAGGAACTAGGTACGTCACACCTATCTGCATTACTCCTCAGCCTACTTGCGCAACTGATCAAGATCCTGCTGTAATTTTTCATAACCTTCTTTGTTACCTACGATACCATCAAGTTTAATGACATCTGCAAGCTTATTAATCTTGCCTTGTACATTCTCATCCAAATCGTTGATACAAACCACAAACAGCAATGGGCCAATCGCTGATCCTTGAGGTACACCACTAATCACAGGCCTCCAGTCTGAAAAGCAACCTACCACCTGCCCTCGGTTTGCCTCCATGAAGCCAATTCTCTATCTAGTTAGCTAGCTCTCCCTAGATCCCATGCAATCTAACCTTCCTGAGCAACCTACCACACGGAATCTTATCAAATGCCTTGCTGAAGTCCATATAGATAACATCAATGGCTATGCTTTTTCCTCATCAACCCTCTTGGTTACTTCTTCAAAATTCTCAATCAGATTTGTAAGGCACAATGTCCTACGTACAAAACCATGCTGACTATCCCTGATCAGCCCCTGTCCACCCAAATCCCGACCTCAGAATACTCTCCAGTAACATGCTTACTGCAGATGTTAGGCTCGCAGCTCTATTATCCCCAGTGTAGGATGTAACTGCAGATGCTGGTTTAAACCGAAGATAGACACAAAATGCTGGAGTAACTCAGTGGGGCAGGCAGCATATCTGGAGAGAAGAAATGGGTAACGTTTCGGGTCGAGACCCTTCTTCAGACAAATGTCAAAATTAAGTGGTGGGTGAAATGACAGTGTGGAATAGGTAACATTTCAAACTGAAGAAGGGTCCCGACCCAAAACGAAATCTGTCCATTCCCACCATTAATGCTACCTTACTCATTGAGTTCAACCATCATTTTGTGATTTGCTCAAGATTCCAGCATCTACAGTTTCTGGCGTCAGTATTCCTTATACATTGGAAATCAATGCTTCTTTCCTGGGCTGTGGACATCACTCGAAAGGTTTCAATTGTTGTGTATCCCTATCTTTTCTTGGGATTGTGGTGTGAGCTGCTTTCTTGCTCCACTGTGCAGGGAAGATACATACTGCTGTTAAGTATTCCAGAATTTAGACCTTCAAGGAAGGCAATACAATATAATTACGTCAGAATAATACATGACTTGGAGAAAAGGTTGGAGGTAGTATTAATCCTATACATCTGTTGCCTTTGTTCTCAGTGACAGAAGTTGCAAATATGGGAGGAGCTGTCAAAGAGGTCTTGACAAAAACATCTTGCAGATGAAACAGCAGGTAAGGTTAGGGGAACGGATCTTTAAAAAAGTGAATGAACTGCCGATTACTACTTTTGTGCTACTGTAAAATTAATTGCTCGTGAAGCATGGTATAAACTGTGTTACAGTAAACCCTTGTTTTAACGGACCTCTTTATAACAGATTTCACTTATAGAGCTCCGAATCTGTTGTAGACCGAGTTTGTGGTTTCACGGAATGACCACTATATGGTTGAAGCATTTTAGCTTGGTTTATTTAGAGATGGAAACACTGAGTCCATGCCCACCAACGATCACCCGTAATCTAGTTCTATCCTACATACTAGGGTGTTGTATGTAGTTCACAGTGTGTTGGATAAAACTACTGCAGTGGTTCTATCTTTCTTCCCACAAGGCATAGACATTGTGACCGTGTTGGTTCGTCCCCACCTTAAAGACGTGCAGGCCTGCAGTGCTGCCGCCCCAGGGCATTCCCCGCGATCATTCGGGCCCACCCCGGGCTCCCCGGCACACCAGTTCCACCCCACACAACTAGGGGCAAATTACAATGTGTAGGATAGAACCAGTGCACTGAAGCACCCGGAAGAAACCCAAACGGCCACAGGGAGCACCCAAAGCCAGGAAAGAACCTGGGACCCCGAGGCCGTGAGGCAGTGGCTCCACAAGTGACCCACACAATGTACAGAAATGAACCAAACCACAAACCTGCATGTCTCCACAATGTGGGAGGAAACCTGAGCACCTGGAGGAAGCCCTTGCTGCAACAAGGAGCATCCGGGGTCAGGATCGAACATGGGTCACTGGCGCTATATGGTAGCAACTCTACTATGGCGCCACTGTGCCGTCCCAAGGTATTGCGTATTTTGTGTCCTTTACTGTTTATTGTATAGTGTGTGTTTATTGGCTGTTTTTTCAATAGTATTGTACATATTGATCCCCTTATTCAGTTATAGTGACAATCGGTAATAACATAGAAACATAGAAACATAGAAAATAGGTGCAGGAGTACGCCATTCGGCCCTTCGAGCCTGCACCGCCATTCAATATGATCATGGCTGATCATCCAACTCAGTATCCTGTACCTGCTTTCTCTCCATACCCCCTGATCCCTTTAGCCACAAGGGCCACATCTAACTCCCTCTTAAATATAGCCAATGAACTGGCCTCAACTACCTTCTGTGGCAGAGAATTCTAGAGATTGACCACTCTCTGTGTGAAAAATGTTTTCCTCATCTCGGTCCTAAAAAATGTCCCCCTTATCCTTAAACTGTGACCCCTTGTTCTGGACTTCCCAACATCGGGAACAATCTTCCTGCATCTAGCCTGTCCAACTCCTTAAGAATTTTGTAAGTTTCTATAAGATCCCCCCTCAATCTTCTAAATTCTAGCGAGTACAAGCCGAGTCTATCCAGTCTTTCTTCATATGAAAGTCCTGCCATCCCAGGAATCAGTCTGGTGAACCTTCTCTGTACTCCCTCTATGGCAAGAATGTCCTTCCTCAGATTAGGAGACCAAAACAGTATGCAATACTCCAGGTGTGGTGTCACCAAGACCCTGTACAACTGCAGTTGAAACTCCCTGCTCCTATACTCAAATCCTTTTGCTATGAATGCTAACATACCAATCGCTTTCTTCACTGCCTGCTGCACCTGCATGCCTACTTTCAATGACTGGTGTACCATGACACCCAGGTCTCGTTGCATCTCCCCTTTTCCTAATCGGCCACCATTCAGATAATAGTCTACTTTCCTGTTTTTGCCACCAAAGTGGATAACCTTACATTTATCCACATTCATAGAATCATAGAATCATAGAAAGTAGGTGCGAGAGCAGACCACCAGGTCCATCGAGCCCGCACCGCCATTCGCTCATGGCTGAACACCAAACAAACAAACACCCCCACCCACAAACAGTAGACACAAGACACAGAACACAAGACACTACCCTCCCCTCTATAGCGCTATCACCCCTCTCCACCCCAAGAACCGAGTGATCTCCTGGGGGAGGCAAAAAACCGGATAAAAACCCAGGTCCAATTCGGGAAAAAAATCCGGGAAATTCCTCTCTGACCCCAATCCAGGCGATCGACACTTGTCCAGGAGATCACTCAGGTCTTACTATACTAACCTTACCTAGGTCCATATCCCTGCCCTCTCCCCGTAGCCCCTTATCCCCTTGGCAGCTAAAAAACCATCTATTTTAGACTTAAATATATTTAATGTTTCTGCTTCCACTGCTCCCTGGGGCAGTGAATTCCATAAATTAACCACCCTCTGGGTGAAGAAGTTCTTCCTCATCTCAGTTTTAAAAGAGCCCCCCCTTATTCTACAACTATGTCCCCTGGTTCTAGTTTCCCCGATCATTGGGAACATCCTCGGTGCATCCACCCGATCAAGGCCCCTCACGATCTTATATGTTTCAATGAGATCGCCTCTCATTCTTCTAAACTCCAGAGAGTAGAGTTCCAGCCTACTTAACCTTTCCTCATATGTCAATCCCCTCATTGCAGGAATTAATCTTGTAAACCTTCGCTGCACTGCCTCTAGGGCCAGTACATCCTTTCTTAAGTATGGACCCCAAAACTGTACACAGTATTCCAAATGTGGTCTCACTAATACTGTGTACAGCTGCAGCAAGACCTCCGTGTTTTTATACTCAATCCCCCTAGCAATAAAGGCCAAAACTCCATTGGCCTTCCTAATAGCTTGCTGCACCTGCATACTAACTTTTAGTGATTCATGTACTACTACCCCTAGATCCCTTTGCGTTGCATTACAGCGCAGCTCCTCCTCATTTAGAAAATAACTTGCCCTATCATTTTTTTTCCCAAAGTGTATGACTTCACATTTATTAGTATTAAATTTCATCTGCCAAATTGTTGCCCACTCACCTAGCTTATCTATATCCTTTTGCAGACTCTTCCTATCCTCCTCATCCCCTACTTTTCTTCCCATTTTTGTATCGTCCGCAAATTTTGATATATTACACTTGGTTCCCTCCTCCAAATCATTTATATAAATTGTGAACAACTGGGGTCCCAGCACCGACCCTTGCGGAACCCCGCTAGTTACCGGTTGCCATCCCGAATATGAACCATTTATCCCCACTCTCTGCTTCCTATTTGTTAGCCAATCCTCTACCCATGCTAATATATTACCCCCAATCCCATAATTTTTTATTTTTAGCAATAGTCTCTTATGTGGCACCTTGTCAAAAGCCTTTTGGAAGTCCAAGTATACCACATCCACCGGTTCCCCTTTATCCACCCGGGTTGTTACTTCCTCAAAGAATTCAAGCAGATTTGTTAAACAGGACTTCCCCTTCACAAAACCATGCTGGTTCTGTCCGATGAAGTCATGTCTATCCAAGTGCCCCGTTAGTGTTTCTTTAATAATTGTCTCTAACATTTTACCCACCACCGATGTTAGACTAACCGGTCTATAGTTACCCGCCTTCTGTTTACTTCCTTTTTTAAATATAGGTGTTACACTGGCCGATTTCCAATCCACTGGGACCGTTCCTGCCTCCAGGGAGTTTTGGAAAATTATCACCAATGCATCCACAATCCCCACCGCTATCTCCCTCAAAACCCTTGGATGTAATCCATCAGGCCCAGGGGATTTATCCTCCTTCAGTCCCATTCATTTCCCTAATACCACCTCCTTGGTGATCTTAATAGTATTTAGCTCCTCCATTCCTACCTCCCCCTGTTTGTCCAGCGTTGGAATATTCTTTGTGTCTTCTATGGTGAAGACTGATACAAAATACTCGTTTAATGCCTTTGCCATTTCCATGTTCCCCACCAACAACTCTCCAGTCTCACCCTCCAATGGACCAACGTTCACCTTAGCCACCCTTTTTCTTTTTATATAGCTATAAAAACTCTTACTATTAGTTTTTATGTTGTTCGCTAAATTCCTTTCATAGTCTATTTTCCCCGTCTTAATTAATCTCTTAGTTATTTTTTGCTGACCTTTAAATGCTTCCCAATCCTCTACCCTCCCACTATCTCTGGCTACCTTATATGCCCTTGCCTTCAGCCGAATACTATCCTTTATAGTTTTACTGAGCCATGGCTGACTGTTCTTACCCTTACCCCTTTTTTTCTTCATAGGAATAAATTTTTCTTGAAGGTTATACAGTAGATCCTTAAACGTACACCACTGCTCATGTACCGTTCTTATTCTTGAGTCTGCTATCCCAGTCAACTTTGATCAGCTCAGTCCTCATACCTTCATAATCCCCCTTATTTAGACTAAGTACCCTAGCCTGAGTTTCAACCTGCTCCCCTTCTATTTGAATATGGAATTCGACCATATTGTGGTCACTTGTTCCCAACGAGTCCCTAACTATGACATTTTTAATTAATCCTGCTTCATTACACAGGACCAGATCCAAGATTGCCTCCCCCCTTGTCGGTTCTGTGACATACTGTTCTAGGAACCCGTCTCTAATACATTCTATAAACTCTTCTTCTAGTTTACCCTGCCCAGTTTGGTTTGCCCAATTAATATGAAAATGGAAGTCCCCCATGATTACAGCAGTTCCCTTTTTACATGCGTCAACTATTTGCAGATTTATGTTCTGACTAACAGCGTCACAGCTATTTGGAGGTCTATAAATTACACCCACCAGTGTTTTTTTCCCCTTGTTATTCTCTATACTGCATCTGCCATGCATTTGCCCACTCACCCAGCCTATCCAAGTCACCTTGCAGCCTCCGAGCATCCTCCTCACAGCTAACACTGCCCCCCAGCTTCGTGTCATCCGCAAACTTGGAGATGTTGCATTCAATTCCCTCGTCCAAATCATTAATATATATTGTAAATAGCTGGGGTCCCAGCACTGAGCCTTGCGGTACCCCACTAGTCACTGCCTGCCATTGTGAAAAGGACCTGTTTACTCCTACTCTTTGCTTCCTGTCTGCCAGCCAGTTCTCTATCCACATCAATACTGAACTTTAAGTTTGTATACTAATCTCTTATGTGGGACCTTGTCGAAAGCCTTCTGAAAGTCCAGATATAACACATCCACTGGTTCTCCCTTATCCACTCTAGTAGTTACATCCTCGAAAAATTCTATAAGATTCGTCAGACATGATTTACCTTTCATAAATCCATGCTGACTTTGTCCAATGATTTCACCACTTTCCAAATGTGCTGCTATCCCATCTTTAATAACTGATTCTAGCAGTTTCCCCACTACCGACGTTAGACTAACTGGTCTGTAATTCCCCGTTTTCTCTCTCCCTCCCTTTTTAAAATATATCCCATCTCCCCTGTGTGGTCTGTTATAGAGAGGGTTTACTCTATAGTCACGTAATTTATACTCCTTTATATGAAGCAAATTTTTTGATGCCTACATTCTATCTGGTATATCAAAAAAATTATGAGGATTGGACAGAACTGGGTTGGCTAAGAGACGTTCCTGGATCTCCTTTAATCACACGCTCGTGTCCGTGCACTCGGATGCTTCTTTAAGTGTCCTCTGATGGATTCTCATATTCCTTCACCTTTTAAATGAATTAAAATGAGAAAATAAACTGGATAGTTGATTAAGCGCCACTTCCAAATTTTCACCACTCTCGATATTTCCCGTACTGCATGTTAGTTATTTTATTAGTAACAGTCCTTGCTGAAAATAAGGTCATAAGTGATAGGAGCAGAATTATGTCATCGGCCCATCAAGTCTACTCTGCCATTCAATCATGGCTGATCTGTGTCTCCTAACCCCATTCTTCTGCCTTCTCCCCATAACCCCTGACACCTGTACTAATCAAGAAAATATCTATCTCTGCCATAAAAATATCCATTGACTTGGCCTCCACTGCCTTCTGTGGCAAAGAATCCCACAGATTCACTACCCTCTGACTAAAGAAATTCCTCCTCCTTTCTAAAGGAATGTTCTTTAATCTGAGGCTATGACCTCTATTCCTAGATTCTCCTACGAGGAAACATCCTCTCCACATCTACCAGAAGTGAAACACTTAAAATAACATCAAGCCATTTCCCATTTTTATCCCCCAGTGAAAGGTCGAACAGATCCATGTTGCTATCATTTACATTGTGCGTGGAAATTCACGAGCAGATTATTTGATGTTTGAGTCTGAGGAATTGCTGCCTTTTTGTTAATTTTTATGGTCTCTTTCTTCTTGACCATGCTGAGGAACCGATAGCTCACTTGAGGTAATAATCTCTGGAACTTGCTCAAAAGAAGGTAATAATCTCTGCAACTTGCTCAAATTCCTTCCCCCATCCTCACCCTTTTTATACATTGGTCATGGAGTTAAAAACTCCCCAGAAAATGAAAAGTAAAAAATAAAGGATACTAAAACAAATAATCCTTGCAAACCTTGTTTCAAGGAAAAAAATGTCAGTCAAACAGCAGACATTTATCACGGTAATAATAGTAATGTTGAAATCTACATAATAAAAATATACATATCGTAAAAGTCTACTTGCCTGCTATGCTCTTTCTACCTTGGAGTTCAGTCAAGCTATGAATCTTACACAGACTGGGGCACAGGTGTAAGATTACTGGGACCAAATATTTCTGAAAGCATGTCATAATGAAACCTTACTGAATACTTTGAAGTAAAGGCAGTAGTTCACCCAAAACAACTCCCACATCTGGTTTTCAGTTTGTTTTGTGTGTTATATAGGCAAATTAGACCATACATGAGTTTTGAGTACAACAGATAGTGCAAAAAGAAAAAAAGAAAACAGAGTGTGTATTAGTGTTACAGCTACAGAGAAAGTGCAGATTTAAAAAAAAATGCAAGTTCCATAACGAGGTAGCTTGGGAAATCGGAAATTCACCCTTCGTATGTAAGAGGTCTTGAAAAGTCTGATAACAGTGGGAAAGAGGCTGTTCTTGAAGCAGTTTTTGAAAGCAGATACACGTGTTTGCAAGCTTTTGTTTCTTCTGCCTAATGGGAGAGAGGAGTAGAGAGAACGACCAGGGTGTGGCTACTTTCCTGAGGCAGCGTGAAGTGTAGATAGACATGCTTTTGGAAATCATGGAAACTTGGTACTATTCTTTGCTTATTAAATACCTCTCCTGAAGCTATTGATTTCCTATTGGGACAGTTTAATAGGTCTGGTCACCTCCAATATTTCTTCATACCGGTTATTAAATTATGTGTTAAGTTCTTAGTAGGAGGGTACAAATGAAGGGTTTATTCATTCTTACTCGAATTTGCCACAACCTGGTTTCTACTCACTACTAACTGGCTGTGAACTTCAGCAACTTTCCTTCCCAAATGGAAGGGATTTGAGATCACTTGCAGCAACACTGCTGCCACTGGCATGAGACCATACATTATCAAGAATCTATAATTGTCATAGGTACCGACAACGGAACAATAAAAGTCTTACCTGCTGTAGCTTAACTGGGTCGTAAACACTATGACACATAAATAATATGTAATAATAAAAAATAACTTAATGCAGTAATTTCTCCTCCAATGATTGCAAAAATGTTTTCCAATAATAATTGTAACTGTGTGTTAAATTAGTGCACTCCTTGACTTTGAATTCATAAGCTTGTTCTCAGAAACACAGCACATCATAATTAAAGAACAATCAGAATAAAACTGGACAGAAGTTTACAAACCACTTAATTGTGTTGTGTTCTTTTAATTGTATGGCTGCATGGTAGCTCAAATATCACTGTACCTTAATTGGTGCATGTGACAATAAATGTGAATCTGAATCTGAATCTGAATCTGGCTTCAAAAGCTGCATCTCCAGAGCTGTATCTGTATCTACATGTTGGTGACATGAAAATGCAGTTTTACTTCGGAGTCACGTGAGTGACTACGTGAAGAAGGCCATCAGCCCGCATGCGCGTCATTACGTCTAATGCATTGCGCAACGACTGACTGGCAGGCGCGTTGCTCCTTCCAGCGGTAAGTTTAAACCTGCAGGTACGTTTTAAACTTATTTCCAGGTTCTGTTTTTTCTTGCAGGAATCTCTTCTTACAGAGATTTTCCTGCTGGATAATTTCGGGGCAAAGTCCGGTCGGGCTGCGGGGAAACCGGTTATGGACCATGGGGAGATCCCGGTCCGGACCGCGGAAGCGCGGGTAGCCAGCGGCCATCGGGTTCACTACCTTAGTCGCTGACAATGCGGTCAACGGGTCCCAGACTGCTGTGCTTCCCCAGAAAGGGGGTAAATCCAAGAATAAGTCGGTCATGCCTATGGACTCGGACGAGTCAAGCCAGGTGGCTTCCCCTCCAACATACCTGGGTACGTCCTCGGACGTTTAACCCAGATGGAGCATGGATAGCGCCCTCGGGCATTTATCCCACTAATGTGATGCTCCTGATATAGGTCCGTAGGAGGGGCCATATCAGCGCAAGTATCCTCAGGGGCCTGCGGCAGCACCTGTTTTCAGGGCTGCCTACGAATCTCCCTCTCTGTGGAGGGGAGTGCGAGTGGTCAGTGTGTAACTGACTTCAAATTCGAAAGTATGTCTGTGGAACATACTGGAGCACATGCATATGGCTTCATGGAAATACTCACAAACGAAGGGGATGCTGCCGGAAGAGTTGGTTCCAGCCGTTGGCAGAAAACCCGGAAGGGGCCAGAGTTCCCCTCACGCTACAAGTGCCGGCAGTGAACAGCGCTATCAGGGGTGACATTGGAGGAGGCATGAAATCCAGGGAATGAAACCAGCCACCGAATCTTCTCTTCAGCTAAGACTTATCCATCAGGTAATACCTGGATGAGGAAGCAAAGGCTGTCGGACTAATCAAGGTACTGACGACGAGCAAAGCTTCATCGTTTCGGCGACGACACACCCCACGCCTTCATCGGCAGTAAGCAGTTCACTGAAGCTGGTGGCAGCTTGAAAGCTGGGCAGAGGTCTTTCAGGCCAAGGCCCAAGCCGGTCTCAGGAAAAATATGGAATCCACGCACCCTACCAGTCCTACTCTCCAATCAAGGACGGAAATAGAACCCGCTTCAGGGGCCTTTGGGCTTACCATAAGACCACCGGTAACCATGGAGGTAGGTGGGTCTGGTTCTTCCGAAACATGGGGTATGTGGACCATTTACAAGATGGTAATATTCACACTTGTTTTTTGTACAAATGACAATGATAACATGAGATTCAGATCCGTTTATAAACTAAAATGATAACATGTGATTAGTTTATACTGCAGTATACGAGGGTTCCAAGCATGGCTTGGAATTGGGGCCAGAGTTGTCTTTCGAGGCAGGCTCAGTATTATGGCCAGGATTGCCTTCCGAGACAAGCTCGGAAATATGGCCAGAGTTGTCTTTCGAGGCAGGCTCAGAATTATGGCCAGAGTTGTCTTGCAAGGCAGGCCCAGTATTATGGCCAGGATTGCCTTTCAAGACAGTCTCGGAAATAAGGCCAGAGTTGTCTTTCTAGGCAGGCTCAGTATTATGGCCAGGATTACCTTTCGAGACAGGCTCGGGAATCTGGCCAGAGTTGTCGTTCGAGGCAGGCACAGAATTATGGCAGGCGTGGCCTGTTCATTGTGAAAGATGGAGGATGTCGGTTCATCCTTGATTTAACTCACATGTGCAATATAGACTTTTCAGAATATGGAACTTCGTTACTGTCTAACAACTGATTTCCATAGGATCTTTATGGCATGCATCGATCTCAAAGATGCATACTATTCAGGTCCCATTCACAGGGATCACCAGACACATTTGAAATGTATCTGGATGGGGCAATGATAACAGTTAATGTGTTGCAAAATGGGCTAACTTCAGCTCCCAGGTCATTTACCAAATTACTAAACCGGTGCTTGGACTGCTCAGAGCTCAAATACACTTGTTATGGCTTAACTGGATGATATTCTAAATGCTGTATTTTGCTAAAATCAACTGTTTCAGCCGCAAACTATATTTGAGAAATTGAGGTTCCTCATCCACCCAGTTAAATTTAAGTTGATACCAACTAGAGTTATTGCTTATTCGGATTTACCTTTAACTATTAATTTGTCTGTGGGGCAAGAGATTGGAAACAATAGAAGCCTGTAACAACCTTGTTGTTATGAAGCAGCCTTCTATTCATCAAGTGTAATTGGCAATATAGTAGCTGTGTTTCAGCTGTGCAAATTGGGCCTTTGCATTATCAGAACTTACAACGTGCAAAGTAGTAACCTCTCAAGTGCCATGTAGGTCATTGTTAACAGACCTATGCTATTACCCGCTAAAGCTACCAAAGTCACAATGGTGGACGAACAGTATTCAGCATTGCTCCAGTAGATTTTGGTCAGTAAATCTTCAGTTATATTACAAACTGATGCTAGTGCTCAAAGATAGAAAATTACGAATGCCATCTCTAGTTACGGAGGCGGATGGGATTTGCATGAGTTACCAATTCTTCAGTTATTGGTATCAAACTACCTATAGACACTAGGTGCATTCTATGGATTAAAGGGTTATGGTGCAAATATGCATTATCTGCATGCTCAATTCCAAGTTGATACACTGTGGTGGTGGCATATGTTAGTCACATGGGTGCAATCAAGTCAAAGTATCCTGTCATAATTTACCTAACCTCATTTGGCGCTGGTGTATCATCACGTAAAATCAATGACAACACAGAATGGATGTTGGAGCACAAAGTATTTTATGACATTATGGCTCGATGGAACACCGAATATCGATATGTTTGCATCCAGGCTCATTCACCAGTTGCAAAAACATGTGGCATCACAGTGGCGAGAGATACATTCTCGCTACATGGGGGAGGAATGTTCTTTTATGTATTTTTTCCATTTTGCCTCATCAGTTGGGTCTTGCAATAAATTCAGCACGATCCCGCTTCATGTTTTTTCGTACTGTCTGACTGGCCTATGCAGCCATGGTTCCCGCTTATGTTGGGAATAATAATAGAACCTTATATGGGTATTCTAAACTTAAAACGTTGCTGGTTCAGCATGTGACTCGGGAAACCAGCCTCTGCATGATTAAATCAATTCATTGACTTGCAGACTCTGAGAAGACTGCTCCTGCGGCTCAGGTTGTCAGACCGATCTATGTATGTGCTCACTGCAGAGTGCAGGGATAGCACCGAAAAAGCAGTACATTTCCTCTTCAGGAGATGGGAAGCATTTTGTTTAAATGCTATGTTACATATAATATGGCATGGATACTGACGTCTTGGAGTTCATTTTCAAATGGGTCCTTGACAATAAATTAAGTTATAATGCCATTAACTGTGCCCAACGTGCCTTCTCATCATATTTGCTGCAGCGAGCGGGACCTGCTCTGTCGGTTCTCACCCTCTGATATCCAGTTTAAAGGATATCTTTAACACAAGTTCTCCCAGTCCCAAGTACACGGGAGTATGGGATATTGACATTGTGTTAACACTACTTCACCAGGGTGCTCCAGCTACATCCTTATCTTTGGCCCAGCTCTCATAAGGTAGTTATCCTCATGGCGCTGGTCTCAGCGCAACGGGTCCAATCATTACATAATTTGCGACTGGACAGGATGGTTACACCTGCAAATAATATAATATTTTATGTTTATGATTTAGTTAAGCAGAGCAGCCCAGGGGCATCAGGTCTCAAACTAGTTCTCATGGCATACCCCATGGACCTTCGGTTATGTGTGGTCACACATTTACAACAATACGTCAAGGTCACCTAGAGCCTTAGAGGCTCTGATACTAGCAATGTTTGTTAGTTACAAAAAACCTCATAAGAAGGTATCAGTTCAGACCATCTCCAGGTGGTTAAAACGGGGTTTTGGCTTATGCAGTAGATACTAATATTTCTAATCTCACTCCACCAGGGCTGCTACAACATCAGCAGCTAGGGTTATGTACGGTCCGCTGGACCACATCCTAGCGACTGCAGGATGGTCTAGCAAACGAGTTTTCCAAACATTTTATAATAACCCATTGCCAGACTAGGGGTATTTGCCAACTCTATTTTAGGTTCTATTTTATAGTTTCCTCCCGGATGAGAGGGGTTACTATTATTATTATTTGTTCATTAAAAAGCATCAGCATGTTTTAAATCTATGTCATGTCTATATGCATTATGAATGTTTCCCTTATTTGTGGTCAACTGATGCAGTTGTGCTTGTGTGGAATCGTTTCCACGGCATGAAATCACAGAGCTTTAAAATCTTCACGTAGTCACTCACGTGACTCCGAAGTAAAATAGTAAGATTAAACGCGAACTTACTAGTTTGAAGTTTGATCTTTATTTTATGAGGAGTTACGATGAGCGATTACGTGCCCTCTGCTCCCAACCCTCATATCATAAAGGTCATCTGGTAGTTCTAGTCCTCTCTAATCTTACTATGTTCAGTTCAACAACTGTTATCTGTGATTTTACTTCGGAGTCACGTGAGTGACTACGTGAAGACCCCGCCAGCACGCATGCGCGACATATCGTCTATCGCATAGCGCAAATGACAGGCTGGGGGGAGTGCTGCTCCACCAGCGGTCCAACCTGAAGGTAAATTTTGAACTTTTCCACGTTGTGTTTTGCAGGAATCTCTGTAAGCCTTACAGAGGTCCTGCTTTATTTCGGCGAAGTCGGCCAGGCCGCAGGAGATCCTTTATGGACCGCAAGGAACCCCAGTCGCTGACCACAGGGTCGGGAAACCCGGTCATGACCTCGGGGAAACCCACCCACGGATCACGGGGAACCCGCTACGGAGGCCGCGATGTGGGTAGCGCGCGGCGGTTGAGTTCGCCTTTTTCGAGTCACTGGCGGTGGAGCCAGCGGCTTCAGACTGGTGGCAACCCACTGGAGGGAAAGCCACTATTTTTTCCAGGGACCGCAGAGGCAGCTGTGAGAACCGCGGGCACAGGGACCTCGCGGGGATCCCTTCTACAAGGACTGCAGAGGGAACCCCGGCTGCAAGATCCGCGGGGATACCAGGCTCGGGGGGAAAACCCGACATGGGCCTCGCGGGGATCCCTTCTACAAGGACTGTAGAGGGAACCCCGGCTGCGAGAACCGCGGGGATACCAGGCTCGGGGGAAAACCCAACATGGATTTCGCGGGGAACCCCTTCTACAAGGACTGCAGAGGGAATTCCGGCTGCGAGAACTACGGGGATACCCGGCTCGGGGGAAAACCCGACATGGGTTGCGGGGAATCCCTTCTACAGGGACCGCAGGGAACACGCTACAGAGACCGGAGACTGCGGGTAGCGGGCAGCGGTCGAATCCGCCTTTTCCAGATAACAAGACCTGCAGGTAAGTTCATTACTCTGGGGTCGTTTTTTGTTCCATTTCAGTGTTATAGGGAAGGAACTATGGACAAGTCGGTAACGAAGTCCAAACGGGCTGCATCTAGACTGGCTGGACCGCGGAAGTACGGGCAGTCAGCAGCGACCGACTGCATCTGGATCGCAATCTATGCGGTCAGCAGTCTCTGTCCCGGCACCTGTACAGTCTGAATCAACACTACAGACTGGCAGAAAGACCAAGCCGAGGATGGACAGGCCATAGACTCGGACGAGTCGGGCCGTGAAGAATCACTGCCGGCAGGCAGCGACCGAGATCGCATATCCCGCATGGGCGGTTGATGGAGCAGATGCTCCAATGTGACGTGCTCCAGGATATGGAGCCTTGTCACCATGGGCCTCCTAGGACGCCCATGGCAGCACCTCGTTGAGGGCTGCATAATGCATCTCCCTTGACAGAGGGGAGCATTAGGAGTCACTTCTGGGCTGACTCTGAAGGTTGGCTGAAGATGCCACAAGTCTACTATGCACCCACCAACAGACACCGAAGCTGGTGAAAGCCGAAGGCCATAGGATCAGAACAGAGGTCTTTTTTAGACCGCGGCCCAGAACGGCCTTCGTGGAAGATGCGCCAACCCCGCAAGAGTGTGGAAGGCATGTCAGGCAGCAGCTCCTGGTTCAGGGTTGCAAATTTTCTCCCACTCAAATGAGCCGGAGTGGTAGAGGGTGCTACTGAAGTGCACATATGCCTGAAGCGACACCTGATTCAGGGTTGCAATTCCTCCCACTCGATAAAACAGATGGATGCAGATGGTGCTAAAATACATACACATACCTAAGGCAGCTCCTGACTCAGGTTGCATAAGTCCTACCATTCGGATGTATGAAGGATGAAGCTGATTAAGAAGGATGAAGCTGATTAAGGCAGCTCCTGGTTCAGGTTGCATAAGCCCTACCATTCGGATGTATGAAGGATGAAGCTGGTTGACGCAACTCCTGGGCAGGTTGCATAAGTCCTCCCATTTGGAGTATGAAGGAGAAGCTTCCGATTACGGATACTAGTTGGTAATATTTACACTTGGGGTTTTACAGATCAGATTAGATTATACTGCACAGCATTCAAGCACCAGAGTTCTCGAAAACATGGTTGGCGTTGCCTTTTTAGGCAGAATCGCAATTGGGGCAATGAGGCCTGTTCATTGTTAACAGGTACAACTCGCTTGTGCAGTATAGACATTTCTGAATAGGGAACTTCGTGACTGTTAACTACCATGGGATCAGTTTCCATTCACAAGGCACCAGAGGTATTTCAAAATTTAGCTGGAATTGAGTTCTCATCCATCCAGTTAAATTTAAGTTAAATTTACATTGATACCAACTGAAATTGTCTGGGACTCCGCCCTGAGGCAAGAGATTGGAATCAATTCTCAAGTACTATTGTTACCAGACCTTTCCTATTCACGGCTGAAACTATCAAAGTCACCATGATGGACGAATAGTATTCAGCATTGCTCCATTAACTTTTCATCAATTATCTTCAGTTAATTACAAACTGATGCTATTGCTCAAAGATGGAAAATTACTAATATCAGCTCTTAATTACGGAGATGGATGGGATTTGCATGAGTTACCAAATGTTCAGTTATATGGTATCAACTACCTACAGACAACAGGTGTATTTTGTGGATTAAGGTGTGCATGCTTAAGTCCAAGTTGATTCACTTTGGTGGAGGTATATGTTGATCACATGGGTATAATCAGTTAAAGTATCCGGTGATAATTTACCTAACCTCATCTAGCACTGGTATATCATCAATTGTCAATACAGAATTGATGTTGGATCGCTAAGTGTTTAATGACATTGTGGCTCGATGAAACGCTGAAGATCGAAATGTCTGCATCCAGGCTCAATCACCAGTTGCAATATATGTGGCATATCAATGGCGATGGATGTTCTCGCTACACTGGGGAGGAATGTCTTCCTCCATTTTGCCTCATCAGACGGGTCTTGCAAATTCAGCAAGCTACCGATTCAGGTATTTTCATAGTGCCTGCCTGGCTTCTACAGCCATGGTTCCCGCTGATGTGGGGAATAATGACAGAACCTTATATGGTTAATTCTGGACATAAAAATTGCTGGTTTTACCGTGACTCGGGGAACCATCCTTTGCATGATATAACCTATGCTTTGATTACAGACTCTGCGAAGGCCATTCCTGCGGCTCAGGTTGTCAAACCATACCTTGGACGTGCTCACTGCAGATGCAGGGATAGCACCAAACAGTAGTATCTCCTCATAAGGAGATGGGAGGTATTTGTTTTATGTTATATTATATTCAGCTCGGCATGGATGACTGACGGCTTGTATGGGGTTGACAATTATCAAGTTAAAGTGCTATTTACTGTGCCTAAAGTGCCTTCTCATCATGCTGGCTGCGGGGAACAGAATCCACTCTGTTGGGTCTCACCCTCTGGGATTCAGGTAATGAAGGGTATCTTCAACTCTAAACCTCCCAGGCCTGGGTACGCAGAGATATAGGATGTTAACATTGTGCCACGTTGTTCGTCGGTGGGCTCCAGCTACATCCCTGTCCTTGGTCAAACTCGCCTACAAGTGGTTATGCCCATGGCACTGAGTTCAGCACAACGGTTCCAGACATGGCATTAGCAGTAACTGGACACGATGATAATATCTGCGGGCTAAATGATATTATGTTTATGACTTAGTCAAGCAGAATAGACCAGGGGCATCAGGTCTAACTAGATTGTTCACATATCTCATGGACCTTCGGTTGTGTGTAGTCACACATCTACACCAGAATGTAGGTCACTAGAGCATTAAAGACTCTGAACTAGCAATATTGTCAGTTACATTAGCCTTGTAAGATGGATCACTACAGACCATCTCCAGGTGGTTATAAAGGGGCTGGCTTATACAGGAGTGAACACTAATATTCAAGTCTCACTCCACCAGGGCTGCAACTACCACAGCTGCAGGGTATGGACGTTAGGGGGACCACATCCTAGCGACTGCAGGGTGGTCAAACTAACGATCTTTCCAATCATTTATAACAACCCATTACCAGATTGGGGGTATTTGCCAACTCTATGCTAGTTCTGTTTCATAGTTCCCTCGCGGTTGAGTGAGGTTACTATTATCATTGTTTGTTCATTGAAAGCATCAACATGTCTATATCTAAGTCATGTCTGAATGCATTATTAATGATCACTCATCAGTAATAATAATAATAATAATAAATTTTATTTATGGGCGCCTTATACCAAAGTCTCAAGGACACCTTACAGAGTTTAACAAGTAAGAAACATATAGTCAGAGTAAAATAAGTTATAAAGACATCACCAGTACACAAATTAAAAACAGAATTCAATCCAAAGACAAAAATCAAAAACACAATATGAAGAGAGAGCAGCGGGAGCTAATCCGCGCCAGCGTCCACTCTCCCTTCCGGCAGCCATCTTGGGTACAGAATAAAATAATAATTTACACACAAAAAAACCGTCCCCCCACAATGGTTACCACTGTGGGGGAAGGCACAATGTCCAGTCCCCAACCCCAGTTCACCCATAGTGAGGCCTATTGAGGCCTCCACAGTTGCCTCTACGGAGGCCCAATGTTCCTGGCCGTTCTCGCCGGGTGGTGTTGCTCCGGCGTCGGGAGAGTCCTCACAGCAGCTGGGGCGGCTGGAACGGCCGATTCCCTACCCGAGTCGTGGCTTCTGAAGCCGACAGGGCCGCGTCGGTTGGAGCTCCGAGGCTCCCGATGTTAAAGTCGGCACCGCTCCGCTGTCCCGCAGCTCGACAGTGATGATCACGGCGGTCTCAGCATACCGGAGCTCCAGCGTGGCGACCCAGGCAAGGCATCGCCCGCTCCGCACCGCGATAGCGCTCCAGCGCTGTGCCGCCACCGAAGCTGAAGGTGCTGGGCGGTCCCCGCCAGGAAAACGCCGCTCCACTCCCGCTGGTAGGCCGCAAGGACGGGTCGACGGTGCAGCCCGGAGAAAAAGCTGCCTCACCGACCAGGTAGGGACCTAGAAGATAGTTTCCCACTTCCCCCCCACATAAAAAATTCTAATTCCCCAACAAACATAGGACAAAACTCACTAAAAAAGAAAGTGAATTGAACGGACAGCTGCTGGTTAGCAGCCGTTCCCCAAGATGGCTCGATCACTCATCAGTAGTCAACTGATGCAGTGTGTGAAGCATGGACTCGTTTCCACGGCATGAAATCACAGATCTTTAAAATCTTCACGTAGTCACTCACGTGACTCCGAAGTAAAATAATAAGATTAAACGAGAACTTGCCAGTTTGAAGTTTGATCTTTATTTTATGAGGAGTTACGTCGAGGGATTACGTGCCCTCCACGCCCACCCTCTTGTAAAGGTCAACTGGTATCCTAGTTCTTCTTATCTTACTATGTTTATTTCTTTACTATTACTGTGATTCCACACCGTTGCTTTGAAGAATGTCGCGCATGCGTGCTGGCGGGGTCTTCACGTAATCCCTCGACGTAACTCCTCATAAAATAAAGATCAAACTTCAAACTGCCAAGTTCTCATTTAATCTTACTATTTTACACCGTTGCTTTGAAGATTGATGCGCATGTGGGCTGACGGCCTTCTTCACGTAATCGCTCATCGTAACTCCTCATAAAATAAAGATCAAACTTCAAACTGGTAAGTTCTTGTTTAATCTTACTATTTTATGTGCTACTTTGTTACCAGAGTAACCAGTTTTAATTCAGTTTAGTTTATTATTGTCACGTGTACTGCAAAACAGTGTAAGATTTGTTTTGTGCGCTAATTAGTCAAATCCAATAGTACAATTACAAAAAGTAACAGAGTGAAATAATTGTAAGTTGGTCCTCTTCTGGAAAAGTATGCAGAGTTGCCACTTTCCAGCACTATTTTGCAACTTCCAAGTCATCTGAATAGTCTGATCTTGGCTGTCATGAAGATATGATTTTTTGTCACACTTTAAGGCCCAGTGTCCTGGCAGCACTGGATCAACAAAGTAGGGGTTGGCCTGGCCCAATATAATATTGTCAGCTCCTTCCACCGCCACTCTGCGCATTGATCCATTCACCGGTTGTTGTCGGATCTCTCATAGCCACATCTGTCATCACCATGACCCATGACAACTGCAACGGTGCCGTCCGTCGCTTCCAGCAGCTGCCCCACCATGCCAGGTTGCCATGTTCTGCATCCTGAACTTACCACAGACTTTAGGGTGCTTTCCAAGGCACCGGGGGTAAAATTGTGGATCGTTCAAAGTTAACTACTTTCCTCTTAACCTTACACCGTTGGCATCTTACATTTATCAGCTGTGCCAGAAGCTATAGAACTATACTATCTGCTGTAGGCATTCTGTTTAACTATCAGAGAAGCTGAGACTTTTTAAAATGTTGATAGTTTAGCGGTTTGAGAAACGACTACTGGAGTTTCAACCAAAAACTTTATTCGAAAGTAAGTTGCAGTACACAGGTTTGTCAAACATGTCTGACCACATCGGCGGTCAGCACTGAACTAACTCGCGCCAAGGGAAAACCGCGCGAAAACAACGGCCCCTCCCGGATCATGTGACCGCAGCTTCCGAACGCCGGGTTCGATATCTGCGTGCGCTAGGTGGCGCCGCTACATGGCCCCTCCCAGAATCCGCGGTACGGAAACGCGTGGGTAAACGGACGGTAAACCCCAGCCGGCCTGATCCATTAACCTTTGGAACGCCTGGGCTGCGTTCTTCAGGCCAAAAGGCATTCTGAGCCACTCAAAAAGGTCGAACGGGGTAATGGTGGCCGTCTTAGGGATGTCGTCAGGGTGGACCGGGATTTGGTTATACGTGCGGATGAGGTCGACCTTCGAGAAGATGGTCGCCCCTTCCAAATGGGCCGAGAAATCCTGAATGTTTGGGACCGGATACCGGTCAGCCGTGGTTATTGCGTTTAAACGTCGATAGTCGCCGCAAGGCCTCCAACCCCCGGACGCTTTAGGTACCATGTGTAACGGGGAAGCCCAGGGGCTATACGACCGCCGGACAATTCCCATGTCCTCCATGAGCTGGAACTCGTCTCGTGCGATGCGCAGTTTATCGGGCGGGAGATGGCGCGCGTGGGCGTGCATTGGCGGACCTTCGGTGGGAATGTGATGGACCATGCCATGACGGGGCGTGGCTCCGTCGAACCAGGGCATGAGCAACCCTGGAAAATCGGCGAGCAGGGTCGTGAAAGGTTTCTGGATCTCAGCTACCTCGAATAGTTGCTGCGAGGGCGTTGACGGGTTGCGCGGTGTGTCAGGACATGGGCCCGACGCAGGGATCATTCGACCACCCCGTACATTGACTAACAGGGAGAACGCGCGCAAGAAATCGGCGCCCAGGATTGGTTGGGCGACGTCAGCAATGATAAACTTCCACCTGTACTGGTGGGAGTCGAAATTTAGTTTCGCGGTCCACGTACCGTAGGTGCGAATATCGCTCCCATTTACGGCCGAGAGGACAGGTCCCACCTTACCCGCACGGAGGTCCCGGGTGCTTGGAGGCAGGATACTGACATGGGCACCTGAATCTACCAGGAAACGGTGGCCGGAATGGCGATCACGGATGAAGAGGCGTGTGTTGGGGCCGATCGCGTTCGCCTCTACAGACGATCGGCGGAGGCGTTTCCCGGAACCGAGCAAGGTCTTCGGCATCTTCGGGCTCCGTTAACTGTAGATCGATGTCCACGGCGCTTTGTCTTTGACGCTGGGTTGAGTCTCTTCCTCTCGTTGTCGGAGTGGCTGCATCCGTTGCGTGACCATGGAGCGGGCGACGGCGTGTATGTCCCGCCGTCTGGGCGCCCAGAGCTCGTCTGCTCTTTCCGCGAGCCGCTGCGGGTTGCTGAAATCAGCTCCTGTTAACATCAGCTGCACTTCGTCAGGCATCTGCTCTAAGAACGCCTGTTCGAAAAGCAAGCAGGGTCGATGCCCGTCCATCAGGGCCAACATCTTGGCCATGATCGTCGATGGCCTTCGGTCGCCGATGCAGTCCATATGCAGCAGTCTTGCCGCCCTGTCTCTACGGGTCAGACCGTAAGCATGAAACAACAGCGCCTTCAACCCTTCGTACTTGCCGCTGGATGGAGGGTCTCTGGTAAAGGGCAACAGCCTCGAGGCACAGTCCTGCGGTAATGCTCCTACTACATGGAAATACATGGTCTCATCGTGGTCGATACGATGAAGGTGGAATTGCGCTTCCACATGAGCGAACCACACTTGAGGTTGATCAGTCCAAAAGGCTGCCAGTTTGAAAGCCGGTGAGACTTGCCTTGTGCTGGCCGGTTCTGCAGAAGGACCTTCTTCCTGCATAACGACGGCTAGACAGGTCGGGGTCACCAATTTAGTGGTTTGAGAAACGACTACTGGAGTTTCAACCAAAAACTTTATTCAAAAGTTGCAGTACACAGGTTTGTTAAACACGTCTGACTACATTGGTGGTCAGCACTGAACTAACTCGCGCCAAGGGAAAACCGCGCGAAAACAACGGCCCCTCCCGGATCACGTGACCGCGGCTTCCGAATGTCGGGTTCAATATCTGCGTGCGCTAGGTGGCGCCGCTACAATAGATTCTTAACTCTGCTGAGAATAAAGGTGGGGAAATTATCTCACTGTGAAATGGTTTTTGAAATGGGAGCTGATGTTGTTTGGCTGCCTCATTAATTTTCTAAAGTAGCCATTTTTGTAACTGTGAATAGATTCTTTCAAGAACAGAACCCTGCAACTTTATCATAATACAACAAAATCTACAGTTTTTTCTTTGTTGCATTTAGTCATTGTAGCTCAAGTGTAACCATTAGTTTAATTGTAATAAATGATTTCTTGGAAAATGCGTAAAGGCTCTGTCTCACGGTGTTGCGGTCATTGGTGGTGAAGTGCGGCGTCGCTGGAAGAGGGGACCGCACGGCAACCACGAGAGCGCCGCACGGATGCTGCGCGGGGGCCGAGTGATCTCCGTACGGCCGGTTCCACGAGCTTGCGGCGTCGAGTGATGACGTCATCGCGCAACGCGACGCGCTATGCGATGACATCATCGCGCAACGCGACGCGGTATGCGATGACGTCTTTCGGATCGTGGGGCTGTGGCGGCGGCCGTGCCGCACACGTGCCTCACTGGCGGCGGCTGTGGCAGTGAAAGTTCGACTCACGGCGCTCGTGCCGCACTGGCGGCGGCTGTGGCGGTGACCGTGCCGCACTCGTGCCTCACTGGTGGCGGCTGTGCGGTAGGAAATAATTTTTAGACATTGTTGACTTTTTGTGAGCACCGTGCGGTGTTGGGACCAACGCCGCACGGCCCCGGCGGTGTGTGTTTGACCGAACCCGCGGTCTCTGGCGGTCCACGAGCGGTAGATACTTCCTGTATCACCGCCAATGACCGCAGACTCGTGAGACAGGCCTTTAAGAAACACAAGGGTCCTCAGCATAAGAACACAAGGGTCCTGGCACTGTTCTAGATCTCAGTCTGAGGGGAAGTCCGATGAACTCGCAAGCATGTTACATTTACATAATCAATAATCCCACGTTTCCCCCCTTATCTTATAAGCAGATGTCAGATACATTGGAAAAAGCAGTTAGCCTCTTTCATTCAGTGACAGTTATATACGATGTAAAGTTATTTATCTTTCATTTTTCCTTTTTTCATTAATAAGTTAGTCTCATCCCACAACTTTACTACATGTTTTACAGCTGCATGCCTTAGGCTTCCTGATTTGCTTGTTTTTCTAAACAAACTGGCACACTTTCTTAGCTTAAGTGTTGTTAGCTGACAACTCCATTTCAGTTGTGGATATGTTTTAACCCTTGCATTACATTTCACTCCTTGAAGTTGTCAGTCTAGAGCGTCCAGTAAATTGCATGTCATTGAGTGGCCGAGTAGCATAATAAGGGCAGCTTCTCAGTATGCCTAATCAACAGATCTGGCCAAAAAGATAGCTTTCAATATGTTACAAAATAATAAAATTACAAAGAGTATTGCAATCACGTGGTATAATGTGAAACTGTGAAAGAACTTCACCCTTCGTACCCCAATTAAAAATTTGATCCCACAGACTTGGTTTATAATTCCTTTAACACTTCATTTTTATGCAATATAATCTTTTTATGGTTAGCACACTGGTGGACTATTTATTTCGACCTGTTATGAACATATTGTTTACCTTTTTACCATGAGCTTTCTGGAGAATATGTATCAGGATTCCAAAATGGAATAATACATTCCATGGCAAGAACAAATTTCACTACACCATTTGGTGTATGTAACAATAAATGTCCTTTGTCCTTTGTCCTTTGTACTGTCAGAGTCCTATAGCTCTTTCCATAGGAACTTGCACACCTCAATTCAAATAACTATATTACACAGTAAACCCTCTCTTTTTCTATTTCTCATCTCGGGGCTTTCTCACATTTGCTATGACTCTGACTCTCTTTAGAGGTAAAGGCATGTCAAACTAATTACAACCCTCAGTTAAGTGAGGTCACAGATATTACCTGGTTTCTGATGGTCAGTCCTCAGGTTTTCTGTAGAGTGCGCATGTTGGTACTGATTGAGAATTCGGTTCTCATATTGTATTTACCCACGGGATTACTTGCTTTCTACACTTGGCACATCTGTCAGTTTCTATTTTACTCCACACATTTTATTATTCCCAGAACGAGAGAAACAATTCCCTCAACTCCACGCCCCAAACTTTGGTAAGGCTGGGTCTGACATAATTGACTGGCAAAATGTTTCACAGATTGTTATTTGCATTTTACCAGACATATGCTGATCTTCAAGTACATTATACATTTGCATTCTAGGAGACAGGAATCCTGCCTGCTCATTTGCATTTTAAAAGACAAACAACGTGATTACATTAAAATAAACTTTCCGAAAAGAACTCAAAAACTCAAAATCAGTAAGCTGAAAACGTTGAGCCTTAAGGGCCTGTCCCACTTGGGCGTCATTTGCGCATCACGCAGGTGGCATGCGAGGATTTTGAGAATCCCAAAATCCTGGGGCACCACGCGCTACTGAGCATCACTGCCTACGCCACCACGTCTCACCACACGCCATGCGTGCGTAATGCATGCCATGTGTGCGCGTCGTGCATTGTGACATGTAAATGATGTCGCGTATATGACGCGCAAATAACGCCCAAGTGGGACAGGCCCTTAAAAGTCTCTGGTTTTTTTCCTATAAGAACGCTTGCATTCTCAGCCTTTCTGAGCATGGGTGCCATTAGCTTGCCTTCAATTGGTTGGGGCATGGAGCATTAGCGTCAGGAAGTCATGATGCACCTTTATATCATTTTGGTCAGCTGTGATTTACGTACTGTTTTCAGGGACACATTCAGAGACTGACATCGAGTGCTGTTGGAAGGTCATCAACTTGGTGAAAGACGCTCTTTGGTCTGCCCGAGCATTGTTCACCACCCAGCGGAGCGAGATGTCCGTCGGGGAATGTTGCCGACTGGCCCGCTGCAGACTGCAGGAGTATGTGCTGAGGGACGCACTGAAGCTCGGTGCAGCCAACGCCAAGGCTCGGTGGGGGAGGGCCACAGTCTAGGTTCCTTCCGCTGCTGGACATGGGGGGGGGGCAGGGTGTTGCGGAGACGCCTCTCAAAATAAGGGAAGGGATTCCATGCCAGTGGGCCACATGCGTGGCAAGGTTGGGGGATACATTTGTGAAATTTGAGCAATGTATGTAGACTGTATTGAATATTTTGTATATTCATCCGAAAATGTCGGATGAATTTTTTTGCACGGTTCATGTATTGTATATATTTATTACCTGAATAAAGTCTATTTTGAAATAAAAATTTTGGTCAGCTGCATTTGCGGTATTGCTTACAGTTCTAGTCACCCCATTACAGGAAGGATGAGGAAGGTTTGGAATTGTATTGTATTGTATTGTATTCAATTTATTGTCATTATCTCATTAAGAGACAACGAAATGGATTTTCCTTACAGTCATGTATCATAAAAATAAATAATAAATCAATAAAAAAGCACAAACACAGAAGTCCACGACACAACATAACCCCACAGCGGCACCAAAGTTAAGGAAGGTACCATAGTCCAGCCAGCCTTCCCGCCGATCTTCCCAGATGTTCACCCGTAGTCGGGGCCTCCCGAGCACCCGCAGTCGCCACCACGGGCGGCCTGATGCTCAGGCCCTCTCGCCGGGAACGGTGGAACCCCGACGGAGAACATCCTCAGCGGCCCGGACCTCCAAATCAGCCGCCTCCCACCGGAGTCCACGGCTCCCGAAGTCCACAGGCCGAGCCGGGCGGAGTCGCAGGACTTCGCGATGTTGGTCAGCGCCGCCCGCGTTGGGAGCTCCGCGAACCACAGCTCCGCGATGTCGGTGCAGCAGGCCCAGCACTCCGGAGCTCCAAACGGCGATCCCCGGTAAGGCATCGCCCGCTCCGCGATGTTTCCAACGCTGCGCCGCTGCTGCTGGAGCTCTGGTCGGTCCCGGCAGGAAAGGCCGCGCCAATCCAGTAGGTAGGCCGCGGGGGGGGGGGGTGCGAGGACGCGACTCGAAAAATAGTCGCGTCCTCTCCAGGAAGCGACTGAAGGACGGTATCCCCCTTACCGTACCCTCTTCCCCCCCACATAAAGACAAAAACCCCACAAAAAACGTTCTTCAAACATAACAAAAACATAACAAAAAAAACAAAAAGATACCGGACTGAAGGCGGAGGCAGCTAGCAACAGCGCCACCGGATGTAGAAAATAGAATGGCTGCAGAGGAGGTTTATCAGAATGATGGCTGAATTAGAGGGTATTAGCTACAATGAGAAAGTGGACAGATTTGAATTGTTTTCTCTGGAATGCCAGAGGAAACCTGATAGAAGTATATACAATTATGAGAGGCATAAATAGGGTAGACAGTCAGAACCTTTTTCCCAGGATTGAAAAATCAAATACAAGAGGGCATAGTTTTAAGGTGAGAGGGACAAAGTTTAAAGGAGATATGTGGGGCATGTTTTTTTCACAGACGTGGTGAGTGCCTGGAGGAACTCACTGCTGAAGGTGGTGGTGTGGCAGATACGATAGTGGCATTTAACAGACTTTTGGATAGGTGCATAGATATGCGGGGAACAAAGGTATATGGATTATGTTCCGGCAGAAAATAATTGGTTTTAGCATCATGTTCGATAAATAATCGGATGTCAGATAATGACGAGATGGAGTACAGAAAGGAGATTAAGAACCTTGTAACTTGGTGCCAACATTTTCCTCAATGTTAGCAAGACAAAGGGGATTGTGATTGACCTCAGGAAGCAAAGCAGTACACATACCCTGGTATACATTAATGGTGCCAAACAAGATATGGTCGAAAGCTTCAAGTTCCTAGGAATAAATATTACCAGCAATTTGTCCTGGACCAGCCACTTCGAAGCTATAGCCAAGAAAGCACACCAACACCTCTACTTCCTTCGAAAGCTAAGGGGGTACAGCATGTCCCCAATAACCTGCACCAACCTCTACAGATGCACCGCAGAAAGCATTTTATCACGATGCATTACAGCCTGGTTTGGGAACAGCTCCATTCATGACCGCAAGAAATTGCAGAGTTGTGGACGGAGCCCAGACCATCACATAAACCAACTTCCCTTCCATTGACTCCATCTACACTTTGCGCTGCCTTGGCAAGGCCGCCAGAATAATCAAGGACTAGTCTCACCCTGAACATTGCCTCTTCTCCCCTCCACATTAGACAAGAGGTACAGAACTTTAAAGACGCAAAGTTCCAGATTCAGGGACATTTTCTTCCCAGCTAGGGGGAGCCGACGTGCTTTGTAACTTTGTCAGCGCCGTAGGTGGCTGCTATTTGTATACATTGTTTATGCAAGCAAAGAATCTCACTTTGCCTATTCACATGTGACAACAAAGTATTCCTTCCTACCCCATCCTAACCTCTACACCATGCATTTCAATTTTGTTTAAGAACCTCGTGCAACAACACATTGAAGGATTTCTAAGGCCCATAGATTTCTACCGTCTGCGGCTTTGTGATTTTTGATAATTTGGCATGGAAGGATGGCTAGCAATGCTATCATTTAGTATTCATCTTGGTTGCTTGATATAAAGTGATGGTAGGGCCACAATCCCAAGTCAGACATTCTTATTTTGAGCTTTGTCAGGCAGACACAGGACAAGATTCAAGGATGAGATCAGAACTATCTTGATGAAATGTGGCATTCTCATTGACTCTTGAGAATCAAAGTGCTGGAGAAATTCAATGGATTAGGCAGCAACTGTGCAGGGAATGGATAGACAACGTACCTTGGTTTTTGCACTATTGTGGTCTAGGCTTTTGTACTTTCGAACAACTGATACCTGATAGCATATTATTGTTGTTGTCATGCCTAATGTGCCTGTAAAACTGCAGCAGGAAAAATAAATCATTGTTTGGTTCATACCCGATGCATATGACAAATAAAAACATGACTCTCTTGACCCTGTTATGGTGAGCTTCACGGCCACAGAACCACCTCATGAACTATTAACCTGCCCATCTGCCCTGCCAGGCACTTCCTAGTTGCTCTATGGAGGAGTTTGCAGTTCCCACATTGGCCTCATTAGCCACTTAAATCCCAGAGAGAAAGTGAGTTATGCTCAGACTTGAGGGAAGGGGAAGAAAGAGGTGGTGACTGCTGTCTTGAACCACTCTCACAAAGATATTGCAGTTTCTTGGGTACCACCGAGTGGCTTACTTGACTACCATAAGGAAAACCTCTCGTTGGTGTGAAATTGGAGTCATTTATATGTCAGATATAAGGGCAATAAGAATATTTCCCTTAAGGGACTGTTTAGAACTAATAGGCAGAGATGAGTTACATTTTTTTACTCTTAGAGGGTTGTGAGTCTTCTTCCTCAAAGGCTAGTGAAATAGAGCTTATGAATATTTTAAGTGCAAGGTCTTAGATTGTGAGTATGGAATTCACATTTGCATTTGCCTGCTTAATCCCATAGCATTGTCTGAGACATTTATTTTTCTTGATACTCGTTCTTTGCGTTGAGTAATGCAGATCAGGAATGCAGAACTGAAGTTGTAAGCAGTTTTAATTATATTAATGGTGGTGCAGACTTGTGAGCTGATCGTCGTAACCCTGGTTCTAATTTGTGTGTTCATGTATTTCATGAATTCGTTTGGATATCACTAAACCAGACATAGCTACATTTGCTTGCATTTTGATATTCTTCGTAAAGAACATTTTAGGAAAAGAGTGATCAGCAAAGCATCCCTTATATGGATTACTCAACTCAAATAACGAGTATCAAGAAAAAGAATGTCTCGGACAAAGCTGTGGGATTAGGTAGGCGAATGTAAAGATAAATTCTATATTCACATTCTGACTGCCTGATTATGGCCATTTACAAGGAAGCTTCATTAAGAAGGAGACAGACTCATAGAGAGCTCATTATAGTTGTCAGACATGGATTGCCCCATGAGCGTGATGCATTTTTAAATGTCAGTGTAAAGCCTTGTAAATTCATACCTAAAGTACATTTACATTCCCAAAAGACATCTGCTGGAGTGATAAATCATCTGCACCTGTGTTTGAATTTTGTTCAATGATACATGAACAAACTGCCTTGGGGACAAACTAAACATTAGGGTCGTACCACAAGATGTAATTAGTATGTCAGTAATGCCATGCTTTTCTTAATTGCGCAGGAACTTACTATAATTCCAAAGCATTCTAGGAAAATGGAGCAAGTATGCTTGTTAAATCTACTACAATCATTCTGCTAAATCCTAAAATGTATTAGAGATTTTTTAATTTTTCTAGAAACAGCATGGAACCGGCGAGCCCATATTGACCATTGCTCACCTGTTCACACTAATTCTATATTATCCCACTTTCACGTCCAGTCCCTGCACATCAGGGGCAATTTTCAGAGGCCAATTAACCAACAAACTTGCACGCCTTTGCGATGTGGGAGGAAATCAGAACTCTCAAAGGAAACCCACACTGTCACTGGGAGAAAGTGCAAACTCCACACACCCAGCATCCAATGTCAGGATCGAACTCGGGTATCTGGCACTGTGAGACAGCAGTTCTACCAACTGCACTCCTGTGCTGTCACTACATTTGCTATATGCAATGGAAAAAGAAGATAAAGTGAATTAGTAAAAAGCTATTCTTGGTTAAAGAAATAAGATTCCTGCAAGGTAGATCATTGGGCAAAATTCTTGCAGGATTAAGTCTGTCCATGTACTGTTCAAATAGATCTACTTCAATGATTCTGTGAATAACCATTGCAAAAGCAATTTTGGTGTGGCATTAAAATCATCACATTTCCTGTTTAACACGATATACAAAGCTGGCGATAACTTCAATCATGTCTTTGCATTCTCTTTCATTCCACTTCCTGCTGGTTCAGCAAAATTAATTTTAAATCTTTCAGACATCTTCAGCTTGTGAAGCTGTTAGGCTGAAATGATTTGAAGTAACGTATTTAGCAACATATTTCTCAGGCCATTAATTTCAAAGGAAATTTACGATAGATATAATGTTCAGGATTGCCCTGAGAAATGCTGACAGTTCTATGAATGCTAGGCAGATAGGTTCACAGGTGAATGTAGAAATTATTCTTCAGCGGTACTTCCTGGTCAGTTGCATTCTTAGCTTCTCATGGAGTCTACCTGTGGAGGCATCAGTTTCTTGCAATTTCACAGTGGATGGGCAGAGCATAGGCTCATTGACTCTATAGAGAGGGCTGCAAGGAGGGTTTCCAGGTACTTTACAATTTTACATAAATTTATATAGGATGTTTCAAGGTCAGTTTATTGTCACCAAATAGGGTACAGTGAAATTTGAGTTACCATACAGCCATACTAAGTGAAAAGCAACAACGCACACAACCACATAAAAGTTACCATAAACATCCATCACAGTGGATTCCACATTCCTCACTGTGATGGAACGCAATAAAGTTCAATCTTCTTCCCTCTTTGTTCTCCCGTGGTCGGAGCAGTCAAACCATCCACAGTCGGGGCGATCAAAGCCCCCGCAGCCGACGATCGTAGCCCCCATCGGGGTGATCGAAACTCCCATGTCGGGATGTATGACACATAAGTATGTCATTTGGCTAAGTGAATATTTTCTGGTATTTATGACCTAGAGTCACAGAGACGTACAGCATGAAAACTGATCATTCGACGCATCACATCCTTGTCGACCCACAGTCACCAATCCATGCTAATATCAACTCCCAGCATCCGGCCCCTACCCACCAATGCTGAAGTGACTCAAGTAATTATCTAGAGACTTCTTTAAAAGTCAGGTCGGGGGGAGTTCCCACCGCCACGAGTACCATGTAATCCCGTGCTACCTGCTCCATGGTCAGATAGTAGCAATGTTACAACATTTTGAGATTATAAAAATCTAGTCTGCAATTTATCCCATCAGATAAAGCATAAAAATAAGTTTAATTTGACATCTAATTCACTTTCATATCTTCAGTATTAAAAAAGTTATGGCCATTTTAATACTCGGAAATTAGCATCTTGTTCCCTATTGCTTTTCCATTGACTTAACAAAAAAGCTGTGATCAAGGACAGTCAAAAGCCCATAACTTTCTTAAAAATTAAGAGAACTGAATGAAATTTTCAGTTATTATAGATTGAAGCATTCTGAAACAAATATGAAACAATGTTACTTGGATGACCTGAAATTAAAGCATATAATTAGTTAGATACCCAATTGTAGCTAATTACAAAATTCAATTACTAGATCTAAACATCTATCAATTTCTTAAGAAAAGGTTAACATTTTTTAAAAGACTAAGTGTCCAAATAACATTCACATAAGAATTCACAATATAACATGATTTTTAAATCTCATTGTCATGAATTTATAGGCCAAATAGAAGGAATGTAGTGTTTAATACCTGTAAAGTAATGGCCATTTAAATTACCTTGTGAGTGGGATTTTGTGGAACGCGCTGGTTTGGAACGTTGCATTTGCACTGAATTAAACCCCAATATCGGCAGGAAAAATACTGCCGGTTGGTATATTTACATAATGACATTTTCGCAACTTGAAATTTGTATTAAAGGCATCCTAAGAAGCTAGTTTATATGAAAAAATAAACACCGTTTTTTTACCTGTCCCATGTGTGAAATCCGTCCCCGTTGTCGGCTTTGACGGCTTTAGAAGATGCTTTTTAATTTACTCCTGTTATGAAATTATCCAGTCCAGTTTTAAATAAATTTAATAAAACCGATGTCGAAGCGATTTTTCTTCAGCTTCTAAACAGCCTTTTCAAAATCGATTTGAATAGTCTGGAGAAATACCGCATTTTAAACCCGCCCCCCTCTCAAAGGCGCCAGAGTCGCGCACACGGGCAGTGACAGAACTGCAGCGCCGCTGAAGGCAAGTTTTGTAACATACCTACGGATAGTCGGCGACTAAACCGTCTCCCCCACCTGGTTTGCCAGGTGAGGAGGGGGCTGTGGACCCCCAGCAGGATCAAAATTAAAGGCAGATGAGCTCCTAGCGAGCCAATGGCCATCCACACTTCAGTAGAAGTTGCGATCACTGTCGTACATAGCATTGTAAGGCACCGTGCCTGTTGATGTTTTCAACGATGATGATGATTCTTGAATGCTATCAATGACCCCACTTCCACTAATCTCTATGGCAGTGCATTCCAGGTACTCACTACTATCTGGATGAAATTGATTACCATTGGGTCCTTTTGTTAATATTGGCCAAAATAGAGCCATTATAAAATGGAGGATCTTTGCATCTGCAGGGCCTGCTAGGTCTTTTTCTGTGTAAAGCTGCAAGCTGCGAGCCGGTGCCAGAAAGTCTAGGTCCTAGATTGAAATATCAGATAAGGTGAGGTCCAGATGTCCTCTCTATTGTTAAAATGTATGAGGACTTTGCAGAGAAGCTCAGAGGTGTTGCAGATGCATGATCAGCATTGACCCGCTGCAGAAGGGTTGTAAATACTGTTAATAATGTTGCAAGGTGTTTGTATTACTGTTTGATGATTGGATGAAGTGTGAAGCCTTATTTAAATTGTTTATAGTACCTGGGAAAATGTTGCATTACTTGGGAAAACTGATTCCCTTCCAAAATCTTCTGTAGAAACATTGTAATGGGGTGCTTTGTAATTGGGTTGGAGAACTGTCAATAACACTTTAATGTAATCGATATCTGTGATTAGTTTGTAGGGGCTGCCACCCCATTATAGTTCTGTCCCGCAGGGTCCGATGACCTATAAAAAGTGATCCCCATGAGGATCATTGTCAATCTTCTGGAGGGGCGCTTGGGACTGAGTAACTGCTTGCACGAGGCTGAAGGGCTTGGACAAGCAGAGACAAGGATCGATCCTGCGGTGGTTAGGTAATGTGTAGGGAGTTCGTTATTGTTTCATAAAATAAAGATTAGTGGTCCAGTGCATGAACTAGACTAATGGGGGTTAGCTCTAGGAGCATAATTACATTGGGGGCTCATCCGGAATCTCAACGGACCCCCAGACATAAGTTTGTGATCGAGGGTGTTGAGCTGTTCCAGATTGCGAGGGGAGAAATCGGCGCCATGGTGCAGTTTTCCCCACTTCGCTAGTTGGAGCAGATCGATTATTCGCGCACTTGTGTTGGGGTTCTCAATGAGATCGTAGAACAGTAGTCTAGCAAGCACTGAGGGCACCCTTGCCTCTTTTGGGGTTTGAGGCCCCTTGGACCTATTCAACAGCTGTTGCAAAATGCAAACGTATCCAAAGGTATCATTGAGTTGGCCTGACATCAAAAAGTAGTTGAGGGGTTCGATGCCCTGCCCAGACTGTGATATCCGATTGGCTGGATATTTGAATATACATTGGGTATATTAGTACATCTTAGTACTGTGTCGGAACAGTACTAAGAGGCAAAGTACTGCGTCGTTGCTGGGGGTGCAAATCGGAAAGGCACTCTAAAAATCGGCATCAACTGCCAGCGTGAAGCAACCACGCGCTGACACCCGGTACCAAGCAGGTGGAAAGGAAGAAGCCCAAAGGGTGAGCCTTTGAGGGTTTGAGTCCTCGCCTGTGTGAGAATATCTGGATCTCTGAAAAGACGGGGGAGGAGTCTCGTAAAGTTACCGGGAACTCTGTGGTTAAAGTATAAATTGGCAGAAAATACTTTTAACCAATCCTGAGAATTTCATAATCCTAAAGACGTCTGCTTAAAAATTCTGAATTTGAACTTGCGTACTAAAAAGATAATTGGATTTTTAAAAAACGAGCTGAAAATTTTTCGATCCAAATGTACTAAATTCAGGACTTCATATTGAGGTGCTGGTTAGTTTGTATTCCAGGTTCTCATATTGGGAACTGGATGTTGTAAAGTGTATATATTTTCTTCCAGGTTAACCTGTATATAATAGATACTTTGTTGAACGTGTTAATAGTTAAGATTTGTGAAGCTACATTTTCAAGTGTGTTTAAGACTTGTTGGCTGTTTCATTGTATTTACTGTGTATTGCCTTTGATTTAAATTTTCAATGTTAGATAGACTGTTGTAATAGTGGTTCGAATCAACTGTACAAGAACATAGTTTGATTAAGACTGCTATTATAATTGGAGTCCGACTCGTGGCTATTCAACCAGGAGTTCGTGTCCTTCCGATCGAGGTATCGGGGGAATTGTTCCGTTGGTTGAAAACACCACGAGGAGGGATTAAAATATACTGATGTGCTTTTGGAACTGTACAGTTAACGAATGGGAGTGTGTTTTTGCATGATAATAATTAGTATAGTTTCTTGTCTAAGTACGATTTTGCTTGCCTGGTTTGGGTCTATTTGTCCGTGTTTAGATTAAAGTGTTCTGAGTGTGGTAGATTGTTGCTGAAGAGTGTGTTTGGTTGTTCACTGAAGCACCTTAATTTGGTCGACCAAAGATTGTTTTGGAATTGTTTACAGGTTGAAAGCTGTGCGAGTTGAGAATGTGTGGATTTGTGGGACACTGTAGAGGAATTTGGATACCCGGTTGAAAGGATTGATTGTGCGATTGTGTTGTGAGAAGTGCGAGACTGTTGACGCGCCACGGAACTTTTGGCCATTGTTCGGGAGCGAGTTTGATAAGTCTAGAGATTGTTAGAGAAGTGTGAATTGTTAAGGAGGAGTGAGTGGCTTAGGAGTTTGTTTCCATTGTCTGCAAACATGGCAAATCAATTGGAGCGAGATATGACTGAAGACTTTGAAAGCCCATTGCAATTAATATGCAATGAATTTCCACAAAAAGCTGAGAGGTTGAGAAATTTTTCAGGAGCATTGAATAAGGAATTAGGGGACGAATTATGGCCAAAGGGAGGCGTTAAAACATTGAAGGGAATAAAGTATATAGAACGAATTATTTGGCAATGTGGTAACAGTGAGGTAGCAAAGGAGTTAATAGGATTGTGGAGAACATACTATGTGACGCGGAAGGCAAATAAAGAGGTTATAAGAATGGTAAATTGGAAGAGAGCAACTTTGAGGCTTGGGATAGAGCTGAAAGATACTTAAGTCTATCAACCTCCAAGTACCTTGGGAAAGGAAGAAGAATATGTTAGAGAGCAGGGGAAGGGAAGAGGGAGATTTTCCAAAGGGAAACTGGCACCAGCAGATCTTGAATTTAATGATCCGGTGGTTGGCATTGACCTTAAAGGGGAGGGAGACGATATTTTAAAGAGGTGGGAAGGTATTCTAATTAGAGGTTCACAGCCTTCCCTTTATTCTTCTCGCGTTCCCAGTTCAGATATACCTTGTTTAGCTTGTGAACATGGCACACATTTGGATTCGACAGCACCTTTAACTCCACCTACTGAATTTACACCAAAGCTTGCTTCACCAACAATGGTGACGCCAGCACGGGATTCTTTAACCCCGATTACTACATTAACTATAGATAGTTCGGTAGCTCACGGTACTAGGAGGAAAGTGAGAATAGAGCCAGTATTTAACGATAAGAGCTTTGAAGGAATAGTGAAACCCCTGAAGTGCCTTTGTGAGCCTGTGCCTAGACGAATTAGATGGGCAGCGGGGAAAAATAAGGAATCGTTTGAGAGGTACCGTGATTCCCTTAGTGAGGAGGAAGATGCCTCTGAGTGTGAGACAATAGTTGGAGATACTAAAACAGATCCCGATATAGCATATATTATGAGAGCAGAGTGAATAACCCGTAGACAGTTCCTAATTAGGAAAGTGCCTACCCCTACTTTCGATCCGGTTAGTGCAGAGGGTGCAAATAATCCCCGTACGACAGATGCCTACACACTATGGAAGCCCAACGAGATAATGACAGAGTTAGGCAAGATTCCTGATAGAAAGAAATCACCTGCTTCCTTTGTAGAATACTTAAGAACTACAATGCATGGGTGTTATGCAGACTACCGAGACCACTGGAGAGATATAAAAGAGCAGGAAGGTCAGCCTGCAGATAAAACAAAGACAGAGCATGGGGCTAAAAATGAGTTGCCAAAATCAGACTCGGGACGGGGAAATCCTAGAGTGATAACAGATCGTGAATTTGAAAATCAGGAAAAACAACTCCCAGCGGAATACTTCAATGACATGCCTGCCCTTGAGCCGATTTCCCCGAGACTAAATTGGAGAAGGAATAAAATGGTGGGACCAAATCAGTGCTATGCTTGTGGTGGAACAGGGCATTGGAGTAGATCATGTCCAATGAAGGAACGAATAGGAGGAAGGGGTCAAAGAAAGGAGTCACGAGGTCAGCGGAACCTTTGGGACCCGAGGGATTACAGGAGCACTCGAGATCCTAGAGATCAGGGAGAGCCGAGAATAAGTTGGCCAGAAGATCAGGGATCAAGAAGTCAAACACCTTTTTCACAAACCAACCCATTTTCACAGTCATGATCCGCCAGCCCATCCAGAATTTACGGACAAAAACAACCTGACCCCTACCCCCAAGACCTATTAAAATAATCTGAGGAAGTTAAGTAAACCATCATCATAAGCACTGAGAATGGTACAAGGAAGACAGTGGAGGAGAATAACCCAGAATCTGCAAAAAGCCCCATGCATACCCAGAGGAATATTCCAAAATAAAGAAAGTAGCAGCCTCAGGAGTCAGCCTTAAGTGTCACCAATTAGGTCACTAGAACAGGGAAGGCCTGGCAAGAAGACAAAGTAGAACAGAATATGAGAAGACAAAAGAAGTAATAAAGAAACTAAGAAGGGAGACAAAGAAACTGTTGGTGATGTGAAGGAACTCGATGGGAATACGATTTGGCACTAGTTGAAAGAAGAGGAGGGAGCTGTAGGATACACTGAGGTACCAGTAAGATTCAGCAGAGGCAAGAGACGCAGGAACAATAGTGGAAAGGAGCAATCATTCAGGCAGACCCGAACAATTAAAGCAAATGTGTCTAACTAAAATGTTGTTGAGTTTTATCAGGCCTCTAGAACAGTGTTACCTACCTACGTCATCATCTGGGGAGCGAGATATACGAAGAAGATGAGTCGAGCGAGGTATACGAAGAAGATGAGTCGAGTCTCAGTGAATTAAAAAGGCACAGGATGCCTTCAGAGATTAATGCCCCTGTCCCACTTAGGAAACCTGAACGGAAACCTCTGGAGACTTTGCGCCCCACCCAAGGTTTCCGTGCGGTTCCCGGAGGTTTTTGTCAGTCTCCCTAATGGTCGAAAGTGGTTTCCGCTTCTATGTTCCGGCGATTATTTCAAAAAATTCAAAACCGTCCGCGACTAAAAATAGGTTGCCGTTTTAAAAATCGGTCATTTTTTAGTTGAAGCCGGTTGCGATGCTAGTTGAAGGTGGTTACCGGAGGTTGCAGGTAGTGGAAGGTAAGACCTCCCTGGTGGAATAAAACTGGGTGAAAAAAAGGTCTTACCTTCCACTACCTGCAACCTCTGGCAACCACCTTCAACGAGCATCGCAACTGGCTTCGACAAAAAAATTACCGTTTTTTTAAACGGCAACCTATTTTTAGTCGCGGACGGTTTTCAATTTTTTGAAATAATCGCCGGAACATAGAAGAATCGGAAACCACTTTCGACCATTAGGGAGACTGACAAAAACCTCCGGGAACCGCACGGAAACCTTGCGTGGGGCGCAAAGTGTCCAAAGGTTTCCGTTCAGGTTTCCTAAGTGGGACAGGGGCATTAGAGAGATCATCAAGGCAGACTCCAACTTTGGAAAGATCATTGCACAACAGGCCCTTCGAGCTCTACTGCACTACTTTGTCTGAATGGGCCATCTCAAGTCTGAAAAAACATGTGAATACACATTGATCTGTAACCAGGAGACACTCACTGCACCCAAATTTGACCCTCTATCAGGAAATTGTAGGACATGATTCATGTCCATGGCAGTATTATTGGAATGACTTTAAAACCTAACACTTAACAATGGCCTACCAGGATGGCATGGGATCTATTTCAGAAATAGTTGAACATTTTGATTTAAGCACTGTATATAAAGTAACCTAGTATCTTTTCTTGTCTCACCCCCAGAAAAATAGTCAGAAATGGGACAGGACTGTTTAGTGATCATCAAGGAAAGGACAGACCCTAACAGATGTCATGAATTGCGGTGCTAATCTGACCGTAAAAGAATCCCCTGGGAACGTAAGATGATAATTAAAAAACAATAAGGTAGAAATGATTAAGAAAATTCTGCAGATGCTGGAAAATCGAAGGTAGACAAAAATGCTGGTGAAACTCAGCGGGTGAGGCAGCATCTATGGGGCAAAGGAATTAGGCAACGTTTCGGACCGGAACCCTTCTTCAGACCAGCATGGCATGGGAAGAAATGACGTCCCCCTCCAGGAGGTTGATGCTAACCACTGAGAGAAAAAGAACCATTATTGCCTAGGGATCTGTTCAAATATTATAGGATTAAATCAAATTAGAGGAGGTGCCAGGGTTGTAGGTACTTGTTGGTTAAAGTCGATGCATTCGGCAGGTGGATCAAAACTTATCTAACCCTTGATCATAAAGCGGCTACTGTTATCAAGGAGTTAAAGAGAAATTATCCCTAAATTTGGCATTTTTATTTGACTTAGTTTAAATAATGATCCACGTTATATCAAAACAAATGAATAGAAATTATGCGAACAGCTGGGGATCCAACAGCAATTGTATTGTGCTTATCGACCACAGGCTGCTGGACTTGTAGGAAGGCCAGATCAAACACTTAACTCTAAAATTAACAAAATTAGAGGCAAATTGGGTTTATTAAAATTATTTCCCATAGTTTGTTTCAAATAGGAGTCATGCCTGTAGGGAAATCTGGACTGAACCCAGCTGAAATCATTATGATAAACCCTTGAGAATACCATAGAATCAGTGCAATGAATATAATCAACTTCCATCATGTGACTGAGGAGATGATCGACTACATTCTAGCCTTGACTCTAGTGTTGAGAGAGTTATGTTGTAGAGTAGGAGCAGCATATAGTGAGAGGCCTTTTGTTGAAGGTAGAAGGAAGGAATGCATGGGTACATCTCCACCACTGTAAGAGTATCAGTGGAAGTAGGGACTGCTAAGTAACTTTATTCCAGGTTCTCTTAGAAACTTCATACTCTACTATGGATCAAGCAAAGATGAATTATCAAGATGGATGGAGGTGTATGCGCCCATGAAAACTTGGGAGGTGAAGACTCATCAGACGGAAATCATGAAGCTCGGGAAGCTTGGTGAAATTCTGGGAAAATATATCAGCGTCTTCTTGTTAAGATATCTGTTAGAATAAAGCAGTCACTATTGTATTTTGGTTATCATTAATGATGGGTTATCATTATGATAAAATGGAGGAATGTTAATATTGGCCAAAATAGAGCTATTGTAAAATGGAGGATCTTTGCATCTGCAGTGACTGCTTGGTCTTTTTCTGTGTAAAGCTGCAAGCTGTAAGCCGGTGCCAGAAAGTCTAGGTCCTAGATTGAAATATCAGATAAGGTAAGGTCCAGATGTCCTCTCTATTGTTAAAATGTATGAGGACTTTGCAGAGAAGCTCAGAGGTGTTGCAGATGCATGATCAGGATTGGCCCACGGCAGAAGGGTTGTAAATTCTGTTAATAATGTTGCAAGGTGTTTGTGTTATTGTTTGATGATGAAGCCTTGTTTAAACTGTTTATAGTACCTGGGAAAATGTTGCATAACTTGGGTCAACTGACTCCCTTCCAGAATCTTCTGTAGAAACATTGTAATGGGGCGCTTTGTAATTGGGTTGGGGAACTGTCAATAACACTTTAATGTAATCGATATCTGTGATTGGTTTGTAGGGGCTGCCACCCCATTGTAGTTCTGCCCCGCAGGGTCCAATGACCTATAAAAAGTGATCTCCACGAGGATCGTTGTCGATTTTCTGGAGGGGCATTTGGGACTGCGTAACGTTTTGTAGGTATCTGCTTGCACGAGGCTGAAGGGCTTGGACAATCAGAGACAAGGATCGATCCCGCGGTGGCTAGGTATTGTATAGGGAGTTCGTTATTGTTTCATAAAATAAAGATTAGTGGTCCAGTGCTTGACTCAGTGTTTTACTGAACTAGACTAAGGAGGGTTAGCTCTAGGAGCATAATTAAACTTTTTATATCTCTTCTCCCTTATTCTAAATCTAGATTTACAAAGATTTTTCCAGAAATGGGGGGAATGCACAGTCTCTTTCCCAGGATAGCGGAATCAAGAACTCGAGGACATATGTTTATGGAGAGAGGGGAAAGATTTAAGAGGAAACTGAGAGGAAACCTTTTCACTTCACTGGGTGGTGGGTATATAGAATGAGCTCCCAGAAGAAGTGGTTGGAACAGGTACAATAATAATATTTAAAATATATTTGGGTAGGTGCATTGTTAGGAAAGTGGGGTTCATTTTCCCACACAAGCCATAGGTGACTGGGCAATCTGAACCCAAGTACCAAGTTGAAAGCGGCCGAAGGTGTGCATCTCTCGGGACAGCCCCCACTCTCCCACGGCCACCCTCCGCGGGCTGCGGGTCGGGTGGAGCGGAGGTTTGGGACAATGTTCATGCCTTCACAGTGATGTGATGGACGCGGGGGTCTGGACCAATCGCTGACAAGTCCCGCCCCCCGGCAACGTCAAGTCCGTTATTAGACTTTTCTGTTGAGCGGCAGTCGGCCATTTGGCCTGTATGCGACGCCGCCTTTCGGGTAGGTGACGTTTCGACAGAGCGGCCATTCAGTAAGTTTGCTTTTAGGCAACGCAGCTTTTCGTTTCCTTGGGTTTTAGGCGTCCCGCCATTTCGGTTAGTTTGCATTTAGGCGTCCCATCCTTTCGGTTAGTAGGCGTTTCATCTTCGGACTGTTTCGGTTTATTGTCGTTTCGGCCTCGTTTCCATTACGTTCTTTGGCTTCGACTTCTTTGCTTCGGCCTCTCGTCCGTCGGCGCCACGTCCGCACACGGATCACATTGAGATTTGGGACTAGCATGTATGTTTGTTGGACAATGTATGTTTGTTGGGCATGTATGTTTGCAGGGGGTATGGAGAGAAGGCAGGTACAGGATACTGAGTTGGATGATCAGCCATGATCATATTGAATGGCGGTGCAGGCTCGAAGGGCCGAATGGCCTACTCCTGCACCTATTTTCTATGTTTCTATGTTTTTATGACAGGCACAGGCAGGTTTAGGTTTGTTGTTATCATGTATAGTGAGGTACAGTGATAAGCTTTGTTTTTATTGTTATCTAAACAGATCAGATAATACTATACATAAATACAGTCAAATTCAGGTACAGTAGAGAGAGAGTAAAGGGGAAGATACAGAGTGCAGAATATAGTTCTCAGCATTGTAGTGCACCAGTTCGAGAGACAAAGTAAAATGTCCTCAATGGGGTAGAGGAAAATCGGACTGTACCCTAGCTTATGGAAGGACTGTTCAGAAGCCTGATAGTGATAACAGATGGCAGAAGCTGTTGCTGAGTCTGGTCCTGTGTTTTGAAACTTTTGTATCATCTGCCAGATGGGAGTAAGGAGAAGAAGGAATGACAGGGTGGGACAAGTCTTTGATCATGCTGGCTGCTTGACTGAGGCAGGGTGAAGTGTAAATGGAGTCAGTGGTGGCAGTCTTGGCCATGCTGCTTTCTGAGCCAGTGCAGGGCACTCTGTCCCTTGAGCCTGTCTCTCCCTACGAGGTATGAATGAACTATATGTGCTCTCATATCCATTCATATCCTATGTTCAACAAACATCTATGATTTTAAACTTAGAAACTTACTTTGTATCATTTGCCTTCTGTGAAAGCTTTTCAAACGTCTTCCGTCCTTTGCATGTAGAGGGGCAGAGAAGTTCATAAATTCTAGGAGCAGAATAAGGCCATTCGGCCCATCAAGTCTACTCCGCTGTTCAATCATGACTGATCAATCTTTTCCTCTCCACCCCATACTCCTACCTTTGCCACATAACCTCTGACACCCTCACTAATCAATCAAGTTTTGAGTGAAACACAATGTGCTGGAGTCCCAATGCGAAACATCACCTATCCTTGTCCTCCAGAGATGCCGCCTGGGCCCCTCATTTACTCCAGCACTTTGTGTTCTACCCAAAACTCCAATATCTGCAGTTCCTTGTGTCTAATAAGCCTCCAGTGATTTCCCTAGTAAAGGGCTTGTTCTCCGGGCATAGACCTAGTATCATGTGAATGTTGAAGCAATATTATGTGAAGACTCTGGCCAGATAAGACTTCCTCCTGAGAGCCTCCTTCGTGTTTCATTCTGCTTTCCTGTTGCAAAGGTGGTGCACTGCTTAACTTTGTAACATAGAACATAAAACAGTTCAGCACTGGAACAGGCCTTTCAGCCCACAATGTCTGTGCTGAACATAAGGCAAAGGTGTACTAAACTCAACTTCCTGCATGTGATCCATATTCTGCAATTCCCTGTATGTCCATGTTCCTATCAAAAAAGTCCCTGAAATGCCACTAATGTATTTGCTTCCACCACCCTGGCAAGGCGTTCCTGGCACTCACCACCCTCTGTCAATTGTTTTAATCCCAAACATCTTTTAAACTTTGCCTCTCTCATCTTAAAGCTATGCTGCCCCTGTTCTTCAAATCAAGAGTGTTTAATTGCCGTATGTACAGACAATGGAACAATAACGTTTTTACCTGTAGCAGCTTAACAGGCCTGTAAATGCAATACACATATATAATATATAGTAACCAAAAATGGAATAAATTAAAAACCACAATGCTAGTGCAAAAAGCACCCTCAAAGAGCAATGAAAGACAGTCCATAGAAGTTCACAGTTGAGGTTAGTGATGTATAGTGCCTTTAAGAGCCTTGATGATTGTTGGGAAGCATGTTTTCTTGAACCGGTGGTCATGATTTTCAGACCTGTACCTTCTTTCCGATGATAGTAAAGAAATGAGAGCATGGCCAGGATGGTGTGGATCTTTGTGCTGGCTGCCTTTTTGAAACTACACTTCCAATAGGTCCTTTTTATAGCGAAAAGGCCAGTACCTGCAATGGTTCAGGCCATGTCCACCACTCTCTGTAATCTCCTTAATTCCTTGGCATTCAAGTTGCTGAACCTGGCCGTGATGCAAACAGTTAATATGTTTTCTCATAAGCAAGGGTGGCCTGAAAGGTATCCATGACCAAGCATTTACTGTTTCACTCAGGAACATCAGCTCCCTGCTCAGGCTATCAGGTGGAGGGATTTCTCCTGCACTACCAATGAGCTTCACTTACACATTATGAGGATGAGCCAGGGCACTATTGGTTAACTCAACTGTTTAATTGCTGACTTTTTCATAACTTGATATTTCAAAAGAATATCTTGAACATTGAACAGTATCTCTTCGCTACCATGGGTTGGATTCCAGATTGCTCGTCTGCCTAACGTTATCTAACAAAGAATCTGATTCTGCAAATGCTTTTCCACATTGAATTCAATACCGACAAGTCAGAAGCAAAAATGGATAACAGAATGAGCTGCTTACTCTCCACTTCATTATTATTCATCAAAGCCACAGCACATGATGTGTTTTACCCTTATCTGCAGCTCAAAATGGCCTCTCACAAAGTCATTTGGACTGATAAATGACAGCTTTCTGTAACTATTTTCCGCATGCTGTGGTTTGAGAATCAATGTTGAAGAGAATAATGACTGAAACATTTTACCTGCTGTGCCTGATGGTCTTGCAATAGGTTTGCCTTCAATTGTTTTATAAAACATGCCTATGTAGGGTGCTCAGATCTACGCTTTTAGGAATTTACGTCAAACGGCTGGGGCTCTTGATTAAAAATGGAATGTTTTAAATCTATAAATTCACAACGCCTTTGGATGTTTCTTGGAATTACCCTTGTCATGAATTTAGCTTCATACGGTCAACCCTGACAAAACATTCCAAGGTAGTGGAGTTGAACAGTAGTGAGTCCAGTTAGATTTAGTTGCACAGTTGCTCTTTGTTTTGCTGGGCTTTCTGACTGAACCTATAGCAATGGAAGCATGCAATATACAAATAGTATAATCACGGCTGCAATTGCGACTAAACTGTACTTTTCCCCTCATCATCTATAATTTAGTGATAACTGATCTTCTGTTTCACATAGGTAAGGTACTGATTTTAGATGATCAGCCATGGTCATATTGAATGGCGGTGCTGGCTCGAAGGACTGAGTGGCCTACCCTACACCTATTTTTCAATGTTTCTATGCACAGAATCTTTTTCTCAGGATCGAGAGATAAAGAACTACAGGGCATAGGTTTAGGATATAAGGAGAAAGATTTCATAGTAACTTGAGGGGGAACTTTTTCTCACAGAGGGTCCTGGGTATATAGAAAAGGCTGCCAGAGGAATTGATTGAAGCAGATACAAGGACAGCAATTAAAAGACATTTGGACAGAATAGGAAAGTTCAGAGGAACAAGGGCCAAAGGAGGGCAAAAGGGACTATCTTAGATGAGGAATCTTGGTTGACATGGATACGTTGGGCTGAAGGGCCTGTTTCTGTGAATGACTCTATGATGTGGGTCTCTAATTGATAACTAAAAATAAAATGAGGGAATACTAATAATCATATTAGGTAGGTAATAATAAAAACATATTCAGAAATGTAAAGAGCAACCCAGACTTAGCAGAAACATAGTAAGAAATTGCACAAGGAAACAAATTAAATTTAAGTTGTATGTGTCTGAACATTTCCCTGTGTGATAGGCTGTATTCAAAATGATTGCATGAAGCAAATATTTTAGCTTAATCGGCGGTGCCAATAGAAGGATGTAGTTCATGTTTTTTGGTCATATCTTTTGATTGTAACATTTTATAACATGCCAATAGGCAGGTTCTTTCCTTTGCTTCCTTAACGCCAGTGCTATTCATACCGTCAACCCAGCAATCAAAAAGCTGGACTAGCCATTGTAATATCTATCTGAGGAGCCGTCTTTGTAGTGAAACTTGCATGCCCAGAGAATTTAGGTGCAAGAGGAAATGAGCCTTGCATTTCTTCAAAAATTATTTAAAGTTATATTTGATGAAAGTTTTTCTTATTGGACGTGAAGCAATGCATTAGAAAATAATAGTGCAATCATTCTCAGGAACCTACAGTTGACAGCAATATTTGTCACTTAAAATGCCATTAGCGAGAGTAGCCTTATTACTCATTGTGTTCACCTCTCTGTCATTTTCAGGACTGTAACTCTGAGGATTGCTGACTGAAATAAAATGAGGCGAATGAACCTGTTCATGCCATGGCCAATCTATTCACTTCACAGGATCACAGCAGATGCACTTAACCCAGTGTTCAGCAAGTTGGTTTATGAAACAATTTACATTTATGTTATCTCATGGAAACTATAAGACGAGTTAAGATTAGACACCAAGAATTTCTCTCAGGTAAGTAATTTTCTTTTTCACACATCAATTTCAGGTTGTGAAGTTCCTGGTTACTTACCTCTATGACATTTCCAAGATCCTTTTTGATTATCCGACTTCTAAGATCATTCTTGGCAATCAGAGATAGTGGCTGTCTTGTGCATGGCTTCCCAGAGCATAGAACTTTGCAAAATAACCTCCTGGTCCCTTTATTCCTAACCATTGTTTCATTTGTGCACTGACAAATTTAATATGCTGGACTTCAAAGTAAGATTTGCCTGTAAACAAAAGAGAACGCAAAGAACCCTGTGCTGGAGGAACTCAACGGGCCAGGCAGCATCTGGGGAGGGAATGCACATTAATGTGTAACATCACAGTGTGGCAGTCCCTGGAGATTAGGCCACTCCTTGGGTCATCCCCCTCGGCTCTTGAGGGACAGGGACAGTTGTCTGCCCACGGGGTTTCCCGGTTCCTGCTGGGGGGTGATCTGTGTGTTTTGCCATGCTTCATTAAAGGACTTCAGAACCTGCCTGGCGTCTAACCTTTTCCTGACCTCGTCCAGGCCACTACATTGGTGACCCCGACGTTTATCACGCATCGTGATGGAAAACCACGCCATTGCGCTGAAGCTCCCGACTTTGTGGACCGAAGAGCCGGATATCTGGTTCCAGCAGGCAGTGGCACAGTTTGCTCTGCGGGGGGCGACGGTGGATGAAACTATGTACTTTTACGTCGTCGGCGCTCTTGAGCGGCTGGCCACGAGTATGTCGATCAAGTAGATGAATACGAAGTCCAGGCCACGGCACACACACTCCATAAGCAGCTGGAAGGCCTGCGCGGCCTTCTTCAACCCAAACGGCATCCTCAAAAATTCAAACAGCCCAAACGGTGTAATAATTGCTGTCTTAGGGATATCGTCATGGCGGACCGGAATCTGGCTGTACCCTCGCACGAGGTCCACCTTGGAGAACACCGATGCTCCGGCCAGATTGGCATTGAAGTCCTGAATGTGCGGGACCGGGTACCTGTCGGCGATGGTCACATCATTCAGGCGACGGTAATGCCTACACGGGCGCCAGCCCCCACCCACCTTGGGGACCATGTGGAGCGGTGACGCCCATGGGCTATCGGAGGGGCGCACGATACCCATCGACTCCATCAGGCAGAACTCCTCCCGAGCTAGACGGAGCTTGTCCGGTGTGAGACGACACGCCCGGGCGTGCACGGGCGGGCCAGTAGTCGGAATGTGGTGCTCCAACCCGTGCTTGGGGGTGGAGGAGCAGAAGTGGGGTTCAAGGATGTCCGGGAAATCTGCCACGATGCACGTGAAAGTCGCATCCACGGACGACAGGGGACCATCAGGGCGTGCAACCGGATCACCAACGCGGAGGAAGCCCGGCTTCAGCGTGATGGAGTGCACCAGGAGGAGTGAATGTGCCCGAAGGAAGTTGGCGCCCAGCAGCGGCTGGGAAACGTCGGCGATGACAAACTCCCACGAAAAGCAGCTGTGGCCGAAGTTGAGGGAGATGGTGCAAACTCCGTAAGTGCGAATAGCGCTTCCGTTTGCCGCAGTGAGGAGGGGGCCGCAGTTGCCCGCACGGATGTCAGCAATGGACGGAGGCAGCACACTCACCTCCACCCCGGTGCGGCGAACCCAGGCAAAGATGCGCTGAATATGGCCGGCTACCGAAGGAATCACTGACGACCGGCCCCTGCGTTTCCCGGGAACGCACAGGGAGGGGCGACATTGCCTGGCTGCAGCTCTCCAGCGGTGGTGATAATAGCACCAACCCCCTCTGCTGGCGTCTGGTGGTATTGAAGGTGATGTTGGCTGGGTTGAACACCAGCGACCTCTGCTGGCGTCGGAGGGAACTGCCGGCGGGCCATGCTGGAGCCATGTGCCTGCGCTGGAATGCCCGATGGCGGCCGGATTTCACCGCGGAGGTCGTCCAGGAGCAGCCGAGACCCAGTCGATACAGGCCCTGACCTGCTCCACGCTTCCCGTCGCCGCGGGAAGGACGGCCAGCGCTTCCATGTCCCGCTGATGGGACATCCACAGCTGGTTGGCACACTAAGCCAGCGCCTGCGTGTCGGTAAAGGGATCGCTGACGAGCTGCAGGCGGATGTCGGGCGGGAGCTGCTGGAGGTAGGCGTGTAAAATAAAATTAAAAACAGGGCTGGTGGTCGCCCATAAGGGCGAGCATGTCCTCCAGGAGGGCCGACGGCCGGCGGTCACCTCGGCCGTCCATACGGAGATTCCGAGCTGCCCACTCAGACTCGCTAAGGTCAAATCTCCTGATGAGGAGGGCCCTCAGTGGTGCTCAGCGCTGTTACGCCACTTTCGGTGTTTCCTGGAGGGAAGGCCTTTCACTGCCTTCACGGGTCACAAACCTTGCACTTGCCAAGGTTTCAGACTCGTGGTCTGTGCGGCAGCAGAGGCAGTTGGCGTACGTGTCGGAGTACACCACCGGCACCTTATTGCAACCCGTGGTCCACGCCGTTCAGGTTGCTGAGGGTATTGATTATTCCCCCCTGGCAGCCGCACAGCTGGCAGACGAGGAAATGGCCACCTATCGCACGGCGGTATCGGGCTTGCAGTTGGAGGACGTTGTCTGTGGTCCTGGGAGCACAACGCTGCTGTGCGATTTCTCCACTGGACTTCCGCGACCCATTGTCCCCGTCGCCTGGCGGCGCAGGGTGTTCGAGGTGCTCCACGGACTTGCCCATCCCTCCATCCGGGCGACAACGGCCCCCGTAGCCTCCCGCTTCATGTGGCATGGGCTGCGGAAGGAGATTGGACATTGGGCGCGCACCTGCATCCCGTGCCAGACCACCAAGGTGCAGCGACACGTGCGTGCAGGTTCGACCACATTCACATGGACATCGTGGGGCCGCTGCCGCCGTCCCAGGGCATGACCTACCTCTTCACCGTGGTGGACCGATTCACGCGGTGGCCTGAAGTCATTCCGCTGGCTGATACCTCAACGACCACTTGTGCTCGGGCCTTGGCGGCGCACTGGATCGCCCGGTTCGGGGTGCCACTGGACATAACATCCGACCGGGGGCCTCAGTTCACGTCAGAACTGTGGTCGGCTATGGCACGCCTCCTGGGGGTTCGCCTGCACCACATTACGGCATATCATCCATCGGTGAACGGCCTGGTGGAATGGTTTCATTGCCAACTCAAGGCTGGGTTGGGTAGACGCCCTCCCTGCCGTGGGTTTTGCTGGGGATCCGCACCGCACCGCACCCAAAGAGGACTTGGCCTCCTCCTCCGCCGAGTTGGTGTATGGGGCCCCGTTGATGGTGCCCGGGGAGTTCATTCTGCCGGCACGGGGCCAGGTGGAGCAACCTTCGGACACCCTGCAATGTCTTCGGCAGACGGTGGGCAAGCTGGCGCCGGTGCCCACGTCTCGCCATGGGCACCGGCACGTTCCCTCTGCTCTGGAGGACTGCCAGTTGGTCTTCCTGCGCAGGGATGCTCATCGGACACTTCTCCAGCGGCCGTACGAGGGTCCCTTCCGGGTCCTGGAACATGGCTCGTCCACTTTCGTCCTGGACATGGGGGGTCGGCGTGAGACCATTTTGGTTGTGCGGCTGAAGCCGGCGCATGTTGTCATTGATCGGCCGGTTCTGGTCGTGCGGCCCGGCACGTGAGGGCGCCCTCCATCTAGGGTACCTCCTCCAGTGGCTACTCCGTCCCCTGCACCTGTTGGTCTGTTGCCGGTTCCCGTGCCGGGCGTGGTGCGCACCCGGGCTGGTCGCCGCGTGTGCCCTCCTGTTCGTTTCATGCCTCCGGTTCTTGGGGGGATTCCTGTGGCGGTCCCTGGAGATTAGGCCACTCCTTGGGTCATCCCCTTCGGCTCATGAGGGACTGGGACAGTTGTCTACCCACGGGGTTTCCCGGTTTCTGCTGGGGGGTGATCTGTGTGTTTTGCCATGCTTCATTAAAGGACTTCTGAACCTGCCTGGCATCTAGCCTTTTCCTGACCTCGCCCAGGCCACTACAACAGACTGATTGGAGTAGGGGGGTGAAAGCTGGAAAAGAGAGGTGGGGGTGGGCCAAAGCTGGCAAGTGTTAGGTGGACATAGGTGAGGTGGTTTTGATTGGCAAATGGGTGGAGCAAGTGACAGAGGCTAGAGTTGAAAAGGAAACAAAAAGGTGTCAGATAAGGAGAGAAGTGGAGTGAAATGTAAAAACAGAGGGAGGGATGTTGGTGGAATGGGTCAGATTGGGTAAAGAGGAGGAAAAAAGGGAAATGGGTGGTTTCAAAGATGGGAGATGAGTGTATGAAAGAGGGGAAAGGTGCAGGGTGACAGGGGGAGGGGAGAAGGTGGGAGAAAAGAGAGTGCGCTAGGGGGAGAATGAAGGGCACAGGAAAGAAAGTGGAGGTCGAGGGGTATTACTTAAAGTTGGAGAATTCAATGTTCATACAGTGGGGTATTCATAAGGTGTCCATGTGGTGCTGTTCTTCCAATCTGTGGGTCGCCTCACTCTGACAATGGAGGTGGCCCAGGACAGAATGGGAAGAGTAGTTAAAATAGATGGCAACTGGAAGATGCAGCAGGCCTAGGGGAACCAAGCGTAAAGGGCCTGCCCCACTGTACAAGGTAATTCAAGAGTTCTCCCGGGTTTTCCCCTGATTGGAACTCAGAGAATGTCCGTAGCGGGTCCGTAGGAGTTCGTGGATGTCTCGTAGCGGCTCGTACGAGTAACGGTAGGTACTCGGGAAATCCGGTAAACTCGTGACGTTTTTTCACCATTGTGAAAAATGTCTACGAGTAAAAAAATACTCGTGATGAAAAAAAATGTTACTTTTTACTCGTACGAGCCGCTACGAGACATCCACGAACTCCTACGGACCCGCTATGGACATTCTCCGAGTTCCAATCAGGGGAAAACTCGGGAGAACTCTTGAATTACCTCGTACAGTGGGACAGGCCCTTAAGAGTTCAGCGAAACAGTGTAATATTTGTTTGTATTTGGCTGTTTAGGTAATACGTTTTCTTTGCACTCCTCCAACTTAAAGTATTTAAATTAGCCATTGAAATTTTATTCTATAATGGTTATACTTCTACTAACAACTTCCTGGTTATAAACTCTTTGCAACAATCTTTGGGTGGGGAGGATGTTGGTTTGGGAGAAGAAGTGGAGTACCCTGGGATTTTGTGGACACTGGTAATTAACTGTGAGGGATTGTGTACAGGCCTCTCTGCCTCGTGAAAGCCCTGGTGCTTAGAGAATAGATTGCCCTCTGCAGACAAATGCAGCTACTGCAGATTATAGTTATTTTGTTGGTTTCTAAAGCCGGAAATTTAATTTCCAACTTCAATGTTGTTATGTTCATCATATTCCCCATTTAAGCCAAGATACTTAGACCGTGGGCCGAGGTGCTTTCCCATTTCATTTTGTAACCCAAATCACGTATCTAGCTGTATTTATAACATATTGTGTAAAAATATTATAGAAATCATACCTGAAATTCATCAAGAACAAAACGTGCACATATTTTTAAAATATGAGATAAAACCTCAAATTTTCCGAGTAGTAATTGTCCAATTAAAACACGTTTGACATTGTCAGATGCCAATTGACCAATCACATGCTTTGTTTCATGCTAGCTAGGCAGCGAGCACACTGGGATCATGGCCAGGGTCAGGGTCAGGGTCAGCGTTAGGGTTAGGGTTAGGGTTAGGCATTTTCCTCTCAGTGGAAGACGGTTAGGGTTAGGGTTAGGGCAAGGGCAGGGGTCGGCAACCTACGGCCCACGGGCCAGTCCTGTCCGTAACCCGAAAACATCCAGCCCACAGGGGTATTTTTATTCTGAGGACTTCTGTGACGGAGCTATGGGGGTGCTGAAGGTGGCCCTGGGCCGAGCTGAGCAGCAGGGGGGAAGAGAGGGGGTCAGTCAGTCGGTTGGGCTGTAGGCAGGCTGGTGGGTGCAGTGAGGGGTCGGTCGGGCTGTCGGCCAGCCGGTGGGTGCAGGGAGGTGTCGGTCGGGCTGTCGGTCGGCCGGTGTTGCAGCGAGCGAGCGGGCGGACTTACGGAGCCGGCGCTATGGTGGAGCTGAAGGCGGCCCGGGCGGCGTGCAGGGCAGTGCTGCTCCCCACCATGTTGACATTCGGTGTAATCACGGTGTCGGGTAGGCTGCTGCTGATGATCCAGAATGGCATGCTGGCCGAGGTGGACGCGCTGAGCGGCCACACGTATGGAGCCCGCAGCTGGTCCCAAAGCGGCTCCAGCTCTAGCCGTGGGCAGGTCTGGAAGGGGGGGTGAGTTAGGGTTAGGCATTTTCCTCTCAGTGGAAGATGCCTTCCCCCAGCCTGGCACTGCCCCAGTCCCACTATGGCCATGACCCCCACTCTGCACACTGGCAGTCAGTGGGGTTCAGTAAACTGGGGAACGCACAGCATCTGCCTCACCCATTAATTAGGCAGGTTCAGGAGCTGGTGAAACCCGGGTCCTCTGCGGTAGTCCCGTATTCAATATTCCCATATACAGCTATATTTTATTGAGCGCAAGAGGGCGCTGTTACTTTTTCTAATTAGCTTAATTAATTAGTGTGCAACTATTTGCACTGACGAGTTATGAATTCCTTATCAATGATGTTTTATCTAAATCTGTGCCAAATTTCAAATGGATACCAGACATGGGTTACGAAAGTTAAAATCTAGAGCCCTTTCGGCACTTCGGCCCACGGCCTAAATGTTGTCAGGGCAAATAGAAGTTGAGTCAAAATTATCCCGTCAATCCCATCACACTCATTCTTGAAAATGTAGGATGTATTAGAGCAATGTAGAAAATGTAGGATGAATATTTAAAAGCCAAGAATTTCCTTCTTCCATTCTCAATAGCATTAATGTAAAGGGATCTTGGGATCCAAATCCATAGCTCTCTGAAAGTCGCAACACAAGTAGATAGAATGGTAAAGACGGAGTTAAGAGTCAGGATGTGATGATGCAGATTTTTAAGATTTTTGTTAGGCCACATTTGGAGTCTTGCATGTGATTCCGGTCGCACCATTTCAGGAAGGATGTGGAGGCTTTGGAGAGGGTGCAGAAGAATTTCCCAGAATGCTGTCTGGAACAGGGGGTATTAGCTATATATGAGAGGTTCGACAGACTTAGATTGTTTTCGTTGGAGCATCAGAAGTTGAGAGGAGACAAGATAGAAGTGTATAAAATTATTAGAGGCATAGATAGGGTTGGCAGTCAGTACCTTTTACCCAGGTATTTTGAAACCTCTCCCTGTATCTCTCTCATTCTCTTTCTCTCTCACAGCAGCCATCATGCTCTTAAGCACTACACAACATTAACCTCAGCAACTATGAACTTCTATTCATTGTGCACTATGGCTTCGGTTTTGAACTATTATAGTTACCGAGTATTACTGTTATTAATATATTCTATTATTGATGATCATATATTTATTTCTGTGTTATTTGTCCTTTTATGCTGCAGCAAGTAAGAAATTAATTGTCCAGTTCCTGGTACATATGACAATTAGACACTCTTGACTCTTGATTCTAAATTTAAGGAAGGACATTCTTGCTCTTGATGGAGTGCAGCATAGATTCACAAGGTTAATTCCCAGGATGGCGGGACTGTCATATGTTGAAAGAATGGAGCGACTGGGCATGTATACACTGGAATTTAGAAGGATGAGAGGGATTCTTATTGAAATATATAAGATTATTTAAGGGGTTGGACACGCTAGAGGCCGGAAACATGTTCCTGATTTTGGGGGAGTTCAGAACCAGGGGCCACAGTTTAAGAATAAGCGGTAGGCCATTTAGAATGGAGATGAAGAAAAACTTTTTCACCCAGTGAGTTGTGAATCTGTGGAATTCTCTATCTCAGAAGGCAGTGGAGGCCAATTCTCCGGATGCTTTCAAGAAAGAGTTAGATGGAGCTCTTAAAGATAGCTGAGTCAAGGGATAGGGGGACAAGGCAGGAACAGAGTACTGATTGTGGATGATCAGCCATGATCACCGTGAATGGCGGTGCTGGCTCGAAGGACCGAATGGCCTACTCCTGCACCTATTGTCTATTGTCTGTTCTCATTCTTTCATCCAAATTATTTTTGTTGCTACCTTTCTTGCCCTTTTAAAGTGGGCTTTAAACATATATTCCGTTGTTCTTTCAGTCTATCCATCATTAATCATTGCCATCACCGGCCGAACATCTCAAACTTGCAAGGCAGTTACAGATGCTTTATCTGAGGGATTCAATCAAAATACAGGCTTTTTAGTTGGCTTTTGACAAGAGGTCGTGTCAAATTTTTCAAATGGTATTTTGGCTAACTGCCACGTTTTATCCATCTCTCATCTTACCGTAATTCTCTGAACAGGTTGGATCATTGCTGGGTGCAGAGAACTGTGATGAAACTAAGTCACCTGAATACAAATATACACAACAAGAACCATAATCTACAAAACCCTCTGAAAAAAAATGGTGCCTTTCTGTGCAGACATTTTGCAAGCAGCACACCAGCAAAGAATCAAATATAGCAGTTCTGAATTTATTTGGACAAAAGAAACAGTACCAATCAGTGCTGTAGCTAACAAGTTGCTAGTCCATTTAAATGGATTAGCGCTATTATGATCTACCGATGGAAATGGAGCTGCTGACTGTGAGGGAATCCCCAACCTCATAGATGATCACAGGTACAGTGAGTATAGTGCCAGGACACACTGTAGAGGCCTCCATTGTGTCTGGAAAAGTGGCTGACAGGCAGGCTTGCAAGTAGGACTGAAGCACAGGGGCTACAAACCCCCCTTCCCCTCTCCCCTCCCTACCATTCTACTGACCAATGTGCAGTCACTAGAAAATAAAGTGGACTTAGGGGCAAGGCTGCTTTGTCAAAGGGAGATGAGAGAATGCTGTGTGCTCTGTTTCACAAAGAACAGCTCACCCCCAGCTCTCCAGACTCAGCCGTCCAGCCCGGTTTCTCCATCCATCACATGGACAGAATGAGGCATCGGGGAAAAGGGACAGGCGGTGGCATCTGCCTCATGGTAAACTCTTTGTGGTGCTCAGATGCAGCAGCCCTGTCCCACTTCTGCTCTCCGCACATGGAACACCTGGAAGTGCCATCCCTTCTACTTCCTGAGGGAATTCACCTCCATCATCATGACCGTGGTCTACATCCTCCCCAGGCAGACGTTCATCCAGCACTAGAAGCACTGTAGGTTGTCGTCAACAAACACCAGTCGGCCATGACGCCTTTCACATCATAGCTGGGGACTACAACAAAGCCAACCTGAAGAAATCATTTCCTAATCAACACCAGCACATGTCCTGCAGCATCAGAGAATCAAACACCCTCGACCATTTGTATATTAATGATTTGGACGAGGCGACTGAAAGCTTTGTGGCAGAGTTTGCGGTTGATATGAAAATAGGTGGAGGGGGAGGTAGTGTAGAGAAAGCAAGGACTCTGCAAAAGGACTTGGACAGGTTGGGCGAGTGGGCAGAGAAGTGGCTGATGGAATATAGCGTAACAAAGTGTGGAGTCATGCATTTTGGTAGTAGGAATAAAGGCGTGGACTATTTTCTAAATGTTATCCCACTTTTCAAGAAAGGAGCGAGAGAGAAAACGGGGAATTACAGACCAGTTAGCCTGACTTCGGTGGTGGGAAAGATGCTGGAGTCAAATTATTAAATGGGGCATTTGGATAGCATTAAAAGGATTAGTCCAAGTCAACATGGATTTACGAAAGGGAAATCATGCTTGACTAATCTTCTGGAATTTTTTGAGGATGTGACAAGTAAAATGGATGAAGGGGTGCCAGTGGATGTAATGTATATAGACTTTCAGAAAGCCTTTGATAAGGTCCCGCACGGGTGACTGGTGACTAAAATTAGAGCACATGGTATTGGGGGTAGGGTGTTGAGATGGATAGAAAATTGGTTGGCAGACCGGAAGCAAAGAGTAGGAGTGAACGGGTCCTTTTCAGAATGGCAGGCAGTGGCGAGTGGAGTGCCGCAAGGCTCGGTGTTGGGGCCGCAACTGTTTACCATATATATTAATGATTTGGAAGAGGGAATTAGGAGCAACACTAGCAAGTTTGCGGATGACACAAAGCTGGGTGGCAGTGTGAACTGTGAAGAGGATGTTAGGAGGTTGCCGGGTGACCTGGACAGGTTGAGTGAGTGGGCAGATGCGTGGCAGATGCAGTATAATATAGATAAATGTGAGGTTATCCACTTTGGCGGCAAAAACAAGGGGGCAGATTATTATCTCAATGGGTTAGGTTAGGTAAGGGGGAGGTACAGCGAGACCTGGGTGTCCTTGTATACCGGTCACTGAAAGTTGGCGTGCAGGTACAGCAGGCAGTGAAGGAAGCTAATGGAATGTTGGCCTTCATAACAAGAGGATTTCAGTATAGGAGTAAAGAGGTTCTTCTGCAGTTGTATAGGGCTCTGGTGAGACCACATCTGGAGTATTGTGTACAGTTCTGGTCTCCTAATTTGAGGAAGGACATCCTTGTGATTGAGGCAATGCAGCGTAGGTTCACGAGATTGATCCCTGGGATGGCGGGACTGTCATATGAGGAAAGATTGAAAAGACTAGGCTTGTATTCACTGGAGTTTAGAAGGATGAGGGGGATCTTATAGAAACATATAAAATTATAAAAGGACTGGACAAGCTAGATGCAGGAAAAATGTTCCCAATGTTGGGCGAGTCCAGAACCAGGGGCCACAGTCTTAGAATAAAGGGGAGGTCATTTAAGACTGAGGTGAGAAAAAACGTTTTCACCCAGAGAGTTGTGAATTTTTGGAATTCCTTGCCACAGAGGGCAGTGGAGGCCAAATCACTGGATGGATTTAAGAGAGAGTTAGATAGAGCTCTAGGGGCTAGTGGAGTCAAGGGATATGGGGAGAAGGCAGGCACGGGTTATTGATAGGGGACGATCAGCCATGATCACAATGAATGGCGGTGCTGGCTCAAAGGGCCGAATGGCCTCCTCCTGAACCTATTTTCTATGTTTCTATGTTTCTATGGGTGAGAATCCAGAAATCGGTGGTGTGAAGGTGCAGGATTCCCAAAAAGTTAATCTGCAAGTCGAATCAGTAGCAAAAAAAACAAACTCAATACTAGCATTTACTTCAAGAGGGCTTGTATACAAAAACAGGGATGTAATGTTGAGGCTCTATAAGGCTCTGGTAAGGCAGCATTTGGAATATTGTGAGCAATTTTGGGCACCATATCTGAGGAAGGATGTGCTGGTTCTGGAGCAGGTCCAGAGGAGGTTTACAAGAATGATCCCAGAAATGAGTAGGTTAACCTCTGATGAGCGTTTATCGGTATTGGGCCTGTACTCGCTGGAGTTTAGAAGAATGAGGGGGGACCTCATTGAAACATACAGAATAGTGAAAGGCTTGAATAGAGTGGATGTGGAGCGGTTGTTTCCACTAGTGGAAGAGTCTAGGACTAGAGGTCATAGCCTCAGAAATAAAGGACGTTCTTTTAGGAAGTAGATGAGGAGAAATTTCTTTAGTCAGAGGGTGGTGAATCTGTGGAATTCTTTGCCACAGAAGGCTGTGGAGGCCAGCAGTGGATATTTTTAAAGCAGAGATAAATAGATTCTTGATTAGTACAGGTGTCAGAGGTTATGGCGAGAAGGAGAAGAATGGGGTTAGGAGGGAGAGATAGATCAGCCATGATTGAATGGCGGAGTAGACTTGATGGGTCGAATGTCCTAATTCTGCTCCTATCCCTTATGACCTTATGATCACTGCTAAACCACCATTAGTGACATCTATCGCTCTGTCCCTCGCCCTCACTTTGGGAAATCCATCTACAGCTGTGCTCCTTCTTCCTGCATATAAACAGCGACTGAAGAGCCCACCCCCAGCAGTGCTGACTGCACAGAGCTGGTTAGGGGAGGCAGAGGAACAACTCCCGGACTGCTTGGAGTCAGTATGGGGACAAGGCAGGCACGGGTTATTGATAGGGAACGATCAGCCATGATCACAATGAATGGCGGTGCTGGCTCGAAGGGCCGAATGGGCTCCTCCTGCACCTAATTTCTATGTTTCTATGTTTCTAAACTGGGCGATGTTCAAGGACTCGGCAATGGACCTGAATGAATTCACCACAGTTGTTACAAACTTCATAAGGAAATGTGTGGAGGAATATGTTCCTATGAAAACAATCCGAATATTTGGGAGGTGCGGCTGGGCTTGTGCGCTATCACTTTCTACAAGGTAAAAGCACCAGGCAACTCAAGCGACAGCGAAGCATTACTCCAAGACAGGCTCTATGCCCAAGAAGAGTAAGGTGACATGACTCGATTAATCTAAATGCTGCAGTCTATTTTCTGCACTTTTTATGACTTTTACCGATTTACTTGAGACTATCATTTGGGCCACTGGTTGAACAGTATCCTTGTGAGGAACTAACCTGTTTTCCTGGCATTGAAATGATGAAGTAGTTGAGACAGGTACAAAAACAGCATTTCTAAGACATTTGGACAGGTACTTGGACAGGGAAGGTTTAGAAGGTGATAAGTCAAATGTGGGCAGATGGGACTAGCTTAGATGGGGGCATCTTGGTCGACATGGAAAAGTTGGGCTGAAGGGCCTACTTCGGTAGTGTATGACTTTATGATTCCAGGTTAAATTCTTGCTTTCTGACCCATCAGTTCTTCAATACTCCTTGTATATGAGCAATTATTTGTTTTCAATTGTAACAAGTGAGAATGTTCACTATGGAATGTGATGTTTTATTTTGTTCATTTCTTCTCTGCCAATTGCATTGAATGAAATCTGAAACCTGCCATTCTGACCAAGCTCTCACTCATCTGCCTTCACATCCCCTTTTGCTCAGAATCAATATTTGTATGATTATGCATAAAACACAAAGTGCTGGAATCACGCGGTGGATCAGGCAACATTGCAGAGGGAATAGATAGGCCATGTTTTGGGTCGGGATTCTTCTCCAGACCCTGACTGATGCTGGCTGATCTGTTGAGTTACACTAGCACTTTGTGTTTCACGCAAAATTCCAGCACCTGCTGTCCATTGTGTTTCCATCTATATGATTTATGCTTGTGTGAGGTCTTTATCGGGTCAAAGATGCTATAAAGATTCATATGCTTCTTGTTTCTGGCAGTCTCCCAGACAAATTTAAACCCAAGTACAGAAACCTGAGCTCAGGAATCAATGTTTCTTGGTTGTGAATTTCACTCTTGCAGTTTTGCTTTCTGCCAGTACATGGTGCTGTTGCACTTTATAAATCAATACATTTGTGCAAATGTGGCTGTGAAATATCCATTCTTCCACCCTGTAGATAGAGCTATTGCTCACCTCACAAGAAGCCCTATATGTTTGTGCACTAAACATAAGGGCCTTGGTACTGAATAAGCATTAATCACGTATATTATTAGAAATAGTTCCACATAATATTATATATAGTTCATACTCAGCAATGCAGTGACTAAGTACATTCTTATAACTGAAATAATTGGTGAGATATTAAAAGAAGATATATTCGTTTTGTCATTCCAACAGCTGCTTCAGTTAGATTAATATAATATTAAAGCAGCAAATGACAGACTTTTAACATTCATGCATGGAATGCATTAACATCAATCTGTCTGAAATTACTGATAATTTATTCTTTAAAGAAATTCTACTCGGGTGGGTTTATGAACAGAGGAGGGGCAGTTCCTGAGACGGAAGCTGTGACATGTTTCTATGCAAAATGTTGTCGGTTTTGTACGATTACCTACTGTTCTGAGCTACAAATGACATATTAATTATCTTTTGGAGTTGTTGTTTCACAGTAGTTTCTACCCATATTTAGAAATAATTGATTTTTTAATGTCCAGATAATTTCCCTCCTGCAGTCACAGATAGGCCATTGGAAATTTCTGTTTTAATTTTCCTAGCATGTTTTCGGGTGTCGGTGACCAAATTATTTTCCTTGTAATTAAGCAGCTGGGGATTCCATTTCAGTTTGTAAATCCAAGAGGTGAATTAAGAAGCAAAATGGTTTTTTGAGGAAAATGATAATTACAATGCAGCAATTCAATGTGAATGTCTATGGCTTCATTTACTATTGAGTAAGCTTCTGTGAAGGAATAGAAAGTACTTCATTTTTTCATGTCTGAGAAACAATTTAGGTTTGCAAATTTGGACTCTTATGAGGTATTGATTGCATAATGTCTAAAATATTATTTCCATTCATTAGTATTGTGTTTTCTTCTTTTGCTGTTTCCCGTGAACTGATGACACGTGATTAAGATTTTGTATGTGTTTTGTGTGATTTAATGGCTTTACAAATTAAATAAATCAATGATATAATGTGCCATTTGTCTAAGGAGTCAAATTATTAATGGTCCTTTAGTCTGGAACATTGTAAGAATTAATTGGTTAACCTCTTCTGGTCATGTAATTAGCTTTTAGCCTGCTGTTCTATTGATGTTCCTAAAGCTAGAGTAACGTTTTACTGTATCAAAATCAAACCATGTTTTGCAACGTGTTTTGAATTGATTCAATAAGAAAAGCAAATTCGAAAATATTTCAGTTAGCAAAGAATTATGTGCCAGTTTGATTTCATTTCACAGTACTCTAGGACTCTACATCAGAGTATGGCCCAATGTTGTTGTCTTTGGCAACTAGGAAGTGGTACAAGATTGATTGCTGAATAAAGTCATATAAAGCAAAGATGCCCCAGCCCATGAACGGCTCGTGCTCCACATACTGAAGCTGCAAGGAGTTTTCTATTCAAAATAAAAGTAGATACCACAGGGATAAACAGTGAGAGATAGAGAGATGCATTATAGGAACAGAGCCTTTGGCCCACCAAATCCTCGTTGAACACCAACCACCAATTTATACTCATCCTACACTAATCTAATCCAACTTTATTATTTCTATAGTGTTACCATGACCCCCAGATTCTACCACTCATCTACATACAGGGGCAGTTTACTGTGGCCAATTAACCTGACCCTGCCATTTTTGGGATGCAGTAGGAAATTGGAGCATCTGGAGGAAATCCACACTGTCACAGAGAGAATGTGCAAACTCCACACAGAGGTCATGATGAAACCTGGGTCTCTGGCAGCATGAGGAGTGGCTCTACTAGCTGTACCACTCTGCCACCCCAGAGGTTCTGGAAGAATATAAAAAATATTGCTAAAACATGAGTCTGAAGAAAGGTCCCAATCCAAAGCGTTTAGAGAACATTTTCTCTAAAGATGCTGCCTGACCCGTTGAGTTACTCCAGCATTTTAAGTCTATCTCTGCTAAAACTTCGATACTTAGTTAAAACATATTAGAAAACCATTTAATACACAAATTATAAATCAATTCTCCTTCTTTAGTATGGTGTTAGAACTGCTGCGCACGTTTAGCAATTTCTGCTATATAAGACATCACATTTCCTACTCTATGTCTTTTTATTTGCATAAATCATGGAATCATACTGTGGAAAGTGACCCTTTGGCGCAACTTGCTCCCTCTGACCAACATGCCCCATCTACATTAGTCCCACCTGCCTACGTTTGGCCCATATCCCTCTAAACTTATCTCATCCACTTACCTGCCTAAATGTTTTTTAAACATTGCGACAGTACTTGCCTCAACAACCTCCTCAGGCAGTTCGTTCCATTCACCCACAACCCTCTGTGTAAAAAGTTACCCCTCACCTTTCCCCCCTTACCTTAAGCCTATGTTCTCTGGTTTTCGATTCCCCTACTCTCAGTAAAAGACTGTGCGTTTACGCGATCTATTCCTCTTATGATTTTGTACACCTCCATAAGATCACTCCTCATCCTCCTGTGCTCCAAAGAATAAAGTCCTAGCCTGCTCAACCTGTCCCTATAACTCAGGCCCTCGTGACCTGGCAATATCCTCGTAAATCTTCTCTGCAACATTTCCAGCTTGACAACATCTTTCCGATAACATGGTGACCAAAACTGACCACATTACTCTAAATTTGACCTCACCGATGGCTTATATAATTGCAACATGACCTCCAACTTCTGGAGCGGCGTTTCCTGCCGGGGGACCACAGCTTCGGCGGCACAGCGCTGGGACACCAACAAGGAGCGGGCGATGCCTTGCCGGGTCGCCGCTCCGGAGTGCTGTGACCGCCGACCACCAACATCGAGCAGCCGCGGTCTGCAGTCTGCGGTTTGAGGGCATCCCGCCACTGGCGGGCGGCGCTGGATCGGAAGCATCATCAGGCTGCCTTTGCGGCGACTGGCTGCGGCGCTGGATCGGAAGCACCGCGGAGTCGAAGCTCCAACCGGCACGGCCTGAAGTCCACAGGCGTCGCAGTCTCCGGGGAAGGAGCGGCCGCTCCAGACATTTCAAAGCTGCTGAGGACTTTTCCACCCGATGCGGGTGGGCCTATAATCATCGGGCTGCCTTTGCGGCGACTGGCTGCGGTGGCCTCAAACTGGCCCCGACCTCGGGTGGACTAGGAGGAGGAGGACTGGACATTTTAGTGCCTTCCCTCACAGTGGAGAGTGTAGATTCTACTGTGGGGGGATGTTTGTGTTGAATTTCTTATAGTGTGTTGTGTCATTTTTTTCTACCTCTTTTTATTATTTGTATGGATAGTCTTCCCTGTAAAGCACTTTGGCTTTTGATTGAAATCGACTGAAAAGTGCTATATAAATAAACTTACTTTACTTTACTTTACTTTATATACAATATTCTGACTTATGGAGGCCAATGTGCCGAAAGCCTTTTTGACAACCCTATCTACATGCGGTGCCACTTTCAAGAAACTATGTACCTGCACTCCTAGGTCTCTCTGCTCTAAAACGCTCCCCGGAGCCCTACCATTCACAATGTAGGTCTTGCCCATGTTAGACTTCCCAAAATGCAACACCTCACATTTCTTTGTATTAAATTCCATCGACCATTCCTCAGCCCACCTGCGCAACTGATCAAGATCCTGCTGCAATTTTTGACAACCATCTTCACTATCTACAATACTACCCACTATCTACAATACCACCCACATGGATTTACGAAGGGGAAATCATGCTTGACTAATCTTCTGGAATTTTTTGAGGATGTAACTAGGAAAATGGACAAGGGAGAGCCAGTGGATGTTGTGTACTTGGACTTTCAGAAAGCATTTGATAAGGTCCCACATAGGAAATTAGTGGGCAAAATTAGAGCACATAGTATTGGGGGTAGGGTACTGACAAGGATAGAAAATTGGTTGGCAGACAGGAAACAAAGAGTAGGGATTAACAGGTCCCTTTCAGAATGGCAGGCAGTGACTGGTCGGGTACCGCAAAGCTCGGTGCTGGGACCGCAGCTATTTACAATATACATTAATGGTTTAGATGAAGGGATTAAAAGTAACATCAGCAAATTTAATAATATTAATAATAATAATAATAATAAAAATAATAATAATAATAATAATAATAATAATAATAATAATAAATACTTTATTGATCCCGTTAGGGAAATTCAGATGTCCAGAAGCCAACAACCAACAAACCCACACATTCAGAATGAATGCAGACAAAAAATACATAAAATACAATATGGACAATACCTGAAAG
>CM075978.1:24856843-24910578 GCA_038087875.1 Malacoraja senta
GGAGGGGGGGAGGAGCCAGCGAGGGGGACCAGAGGGGTCGTGGCTGGAATTGGCAGTGCGATGGGGACTCAGAGTCTCCGGTTTCCATTTGGCAACATCGGCGACATCTCCGACTCTGGGCTGGCCCGAGTCTCCCACACTGGGCTAGGTCGGATCTCCGACGCTGGGCTGCTGCTTGGGGCTGGGCTGCTGCTTGGGGTGGGGCTGCTGCTTGGGGCGGGGTGGGGTGGGCAGGGCTGGGCTGTTTGGGGCTGGGCTGGGCTGCTTCTGGTCCCTCCGAATGTCCAGTTGGAAACCTCCGCCGACCATCCTCAGCTCCAGTAAAGACGCGATGGCGCAGGAAGGTGTGGACATTCCCGGGGAGTGACAGGGGAAGAGACTAATCCGTGTGGCGCCGACTGGCAGGAGAAGAGATCGATCTGCGCACGCGCGGTTTTTTAAGATTTTTACATCTCGCTAACCTTTACGACATTCAACCGATCGGAACGAAACTTGCGCACTCGCAACACAGGAGAATGGTGAGTGAACTGGTGAAATATCGTAGCGCTATCGCAAACTGTTTTGGAGCAAATAGAAAGACTGCCAAACCGGAAGATAACAAGATCAGAGTTTTAAAGATAGATAACTAGATAGATAGATAGATAGATAGATAGATAGATAGACAGATAGATAGATAGATAGATAGATAGATAGATAGATAGATAGATAGATAGATAGATAGATAGACAGACAGACAGACAGACAGACAGACAGACAGACAGACAGACAGACAGACAGGCAGACAGATAGATAGATAGACAGATGATAGATAGATAGATAGATAGATAGATAGATAGATAGATAGATAGATAGATAGATAGATAGAAAGAAGATAGATAGATAGATAGATAGATAGATAGATAGATAGATAGAGAGATAGATAGATAGATAGATAGATAGATAGATAGATAGATAGATAGATAGATAGATAGATAGATAGATAGATAGCAAGAAGATAGATGGATGGATGGATGGATGGTTGGATGGAGACCCTTCCCCCACCCAAAATGTTATGTGTTCATTCCCTCCACTGTTTGAGTTCCTGCAACTCTTTGTGTTTTGCTCAAGATTCCTGCATCTGAATCCATTGAAAATGTTTGATATATATCAAATGTTATGAACTTGACATTTTTGAATTAGCACAGTTGGCAAGATGCAGCAAGTCAAGTGGAATATATAGAATAATTTGGAGGATGCTGTGAGGTGCATTTTCTTCAGGCTACATTGGCTAAATCACTTCTCGGACAAGAAACAATGACCTGCCTACAATGCAGAACCTATTAATCTTTGTCCTTTCCCATGCTAAATTTAATTGATCTGCAGTCACTACCACAAAAAGACTCTCTCAATCATATTTTTTTCCTTTGGCCCATTTTTCCCATTTCTTTAAAACCAAAATTGCCAATCTCTTGTGGGGCTTATAGCATATTGGCATATAATAATTGTCCTGAATCCTGAATTAGAAGTATTACGTTACAGATTCATAGTCATATAGTATGGAAACAAGCCCCTTAGCCCTACTTGTGCATGCCGACTCAGCTAAGCTAGTCCTGTGTTCCCAAATTTGTCCATATCCTTCTGAAACTTTTCCGATCTGCATATCTGTCCAAATGTATCTGCCTCAACTACTTCCTCTGGAAGCTCATTCCATTTTCCCACCACCCTCTGTCCGAAAAATGTGCCTCTGAGGTTCCTATTAAATCCTTCCCCTCTCTGCCCCCCATTTCTTGATTCCCCTATTATGGGAGAACGACTTTTGCATTCACCCTATCTATTTCCTTTTGGATGTTATACACCTCTATAAAATCAACCCTCCTGCCCTCCAAGGAATAAAGTCCTAGGCGGCTCAACTTCTCCCTATAGATCACGTCCTGGAGTCTTGGCAACATCCTTGTAAATCTTCTCGGAACTCTTGAGGGACCTTATCAAAAACCTCAGTAAAATCCATGTATACAGCATCCACCGCCCTACCTTCAACAATCTCGTCACCCCTCAAAAATTCAATCAAGTTTGTGAGACACAACCTGCGGCGTACAAAATCCGTGCTGGCTATCCTTAATTAATAATAATAATAATAATAATAATAATAACTTTATTTATAGAGCACTTTAAAAACAACCACAGTTGCAACAAAGTGCTGTACATGATTAATCATGGACAAGAAATTATTACATAACAATAAAAACATTAAACGAAAGAGTAAAAACAATAAAATTAAAAACATTAAAAGCACTAAAAACAGGAGCAAAGTCTCAAGCAGTGTCAAAAGCCAAGGAATATAAATGTGTTTTAATACTGGTTTTAAAGATGGACAGTGAGGGGGCCTGTCCGATGTGCAACGGCAGGGTGTTCCAGAGTGCCGGAGCAGCAACAGAGAAGGCTCTATCCCCTCTGAGCTTCCGCTTAGACCTCGGTACCTCCAGGAGCAGCTGATCAGCTGACCTGAGGCATCGGGCAGGAGCGTATGGGTGGAGCAGTTCAGAGAGGTAAGGCGGGGCGAGCCCATTTAGAGATTTAAAAGCAAATAAAAGAATTTTAAAATGAACTCGAAAGTGCACCGGGAGCCAGTGGAGGGAGACCAGAATTGGCGTTATGTGCTCCCTCTTTCGAGTTCCAGTTAAAAGGCGAGCAGCAGCATTTTGAACCAACTGGAGACGAGCCAGTGAAGATCGTGCAACTCCAAAATAGAGTGCGTTACAGTAATCCAGCCTAGATGTAATAAAGGCATAGATTACTGTTTCAAAATGCTGCCGCTCGAGAAAGGGCTTCACCTTTGCCAGCTTCCTTAGGTGAAAGAAGCTGGACTTAACCGCCGCGCCTATTTGATGATCTAATTTAAAATCACTGTCCATCCTAAAACCTAGGTTCAAAACTGTTGGCTTCACGTACCGTGCCAGTGGACCCAAGTCAACAAGGGGAGGTTCACGGCAGCCATTGGGGCCAAACAATATCACCTCTGTCTTCTTTTCATTAAATCCTAGAAAGTTTAGGGCCATCCAGGACTTAATGTCCTCAAGACATGACAGAAGTGATTTGACAGAAAAGGCGTCTTCCTTCCTCAGCGGTATATATAGTTGGCTATCATCAGCATAACAATGAAAAGAGATGCCATGCTTTCTAAGAATAGAACCCAGAGGAAGTAAGTATAGTGAGAAAAGCAGGGGCCCTAAAATTGAGCCCTGTGGAACCCCATATGACAGAGGAGCGGAGGAGGATTCAAAACCAGCAAGGCTTACACACATGGTTCTGTCTGCCAGATAGGACCTGAACCATCCCAGGGCACTGCCACAGATGCCCACTAGGTGCTGTAACCGAGATATTAAGATACCATGGTCCACTGTATCAAAGGCGGCAGATAGGTCCAGCAGGACAAGAACCACATAATTACCAGAATCATTTGCTAGGAGGATTAGAAATTAGCCATTTCTATTCCAAATGAGAGTAAATCCAATTTCAAAGAATTCTCTCTTTTTTTTTTATTTATTTAAAAAAAAAAAAAAAAAATTAAATTATTTTTATTTGAAGTACCGTAAGTTACAGTAATACACAACACATATATCTTAATACATTTTTTGTACCGCTTCATTTTTTTGAGCTTTAAGAAAAAGATAGAAGTAAGGAAAGTAAAGAAAGTGCGCAAGAGTCGTGAAGTGTAAGAGAGTGTTGGGAAAAGAAAGCCCCTTAGAAAAGAAGTTAGAGAAGGAAGTAAAGTAAGAAAGTAGACCCTAGAAAAGAAAGAAAAAGAAAGTAGGAACAATCGCTCTATTATGACATTATACTCCGCAGAAAGGGGACTACCAACCAAGTCTGTTTTTGTTGTTTTACCTCCCATTACCAGGTCCTGATACCATTTATTTATTTATTTATTTATTTAATTACTATTGCACCTCATGCTTGTAATAGGTCCAGAAACGTAGACCACGTCTTTTGGAATTGGTCTGCTTTACCTGCTAAGAGGAATCTCATCTCTTCCAGATGTAATGTTTCAAACATATTTGATGTCCACATTTTTATTGTTGGTGTGGGTGCATTTTTCCAGAATTTAAGTATGAGCTTTTTTCCCATTATTAGCCCGTAATTGAATAAATTCTTCTGATACACGTTTAATTCAGGGATACTTTCCGATATTCCAAAAATGATCCATTCTGGTTTTGGTACCAGTTTTATTTTAATTAATTTTGAAAAAATATCAAATATTTCATACCAGAATTTTTGGATTTTTGTACAAAAAACAAAAGAATGCGCTATGGTAGCTTCTTGACACAGACATTTATCACAGATTGGTGAAACATTAGAAAAGATTTTATTTAATTTAGTTTTTGAATAATATAGTCTATGTAATGTTTTGAATTGAATGAGCGTATGTCGTACGTTGATCGAACATTTATGCACCTGTAGTAAATGATTATCCCAGCTCTCTTTTGAAATTTTTATAGCTAATTCTTGTTCCCAGTCTCTTCTAATTCCATCTGTTGTGGGTATTTCTATGTTTAAAATGATATTATATAAGTACGATATTAGATTAGCTGATTCCGCCTTTGTCTTCATTGCTTCATCTAGTAAGTCGGAAGGCATATTATGTTTGTCTTTTGTGTATTTTTTCAGATAATCACGAATTTGTAGATATTTAAAATATTGGTTATTTTTCAAATTATATTTCAGTTGTAGTTGTTGAAATGATAGTAATTTTCCCAATTCATACAGATCTTCGAGCGTTTTGATTCCCATTCTTTCCCATTGTATAAATGATTTGTCTATGATTGATGGTTTAAACGATGGGTTATTGACTATTGGTATTAAGAGAGATAGGTTTCTTAATTTTAGATTCTGTTTTATTTGTTTCCATGTTCTAATTGTGCTATATATAATTGGATTTTTATTATAATTTTTATTATTCAAATTTATTGGAGAGAGAATAATCGCTCCTATATTACTCGGGGAGCAGTCCCCTTTTTCCATTACAATCCAGTCCGCCTGCTGGGCAGAATTGTCCAGCAGGTGAATCATATTTTTAATATTTACTGCCCAATTATAATACATAAAGTTAGGGAGCGCTAGACCCCCCAACTCTTTTCGTTTATTAAGGTATGCTCTTTGTATTCTATGGGATTTATAATCCCATATAAAATTTGTAATGTCTGAGTCCAATTTTTTGAAAAACTTTTTTGGGAGATATATAGGTATTGATTGAAATAGGTATAGGATTTGTGGTAAGAAAATCATTTTTATAGCATTTATTCTGCCTATTAAGGACATCGGAAGTGTTTTCCAGAATTTAATCAAATTATTTAATTTCTTAAGTAAGGGATTATAATTGGCTTTAAACATATCCTGGTAATTTCTAGTAATTTCAATTCCCAAATATTTGAATTTTTCTGTAGCTATTTTAAAGGGGAATTTCATGAGGTGTGTTGAGTCTTTTGGTTTTATCGACATAATTTCACTTTTGTTCCAATTTATTCTATATCCTGAGAAGGATCCAAAGTCCTCAATTAAATTTAATATATTTGGTATACTAATTTGTGGTTTTGTGATGTACAGTAGTACATCATCGGCATATAGGGATATTTTGTTATTTGAATATTTTGTATTATAACCGTAAATATCCAGGTGTGTTCTTATTTTTTCAGCAAGGGGTTCAATTACCAAAGCAAATAACAGCGGTGATAATGAACATCCTTGTCTATTGCCCCTTGATAGTTCAAATTTCGAGGATAATATATTATTAGTTAGTATTCTAGCCGTAGGTTTGTTATATAATAGTTTTATCCATGCAATGAAGTTCTCTCCCAATTGGAATTTTTGCAATACTTTAATCATATAATCCCATTCTACTTGATCAAACGCTTTTTCTGCGTCCAGTGAGATGATAGATAACTCTTGGTCATGAGATTTATGTGAGTGCATTATGTTAAGCAAACGTCTCAAATTATTGAATGAATGTCTCTTAGGTATAAATCCTGTTTGATCATCATTTATTAGTCTACTAACATACCTGCTTAGTCTACTGGCTAGTGTTTTCGCTATTATTTTTTGATCCGTATTTAACAAAGCAATAGCTCTATATGATCCTGGTTCTTCTATATTTTTATCTTTTTTAAGTATTAATATGATCGTTGATTCTGCTAGTGTTTCAAGTAAGTTTTGCTCTTTAAAAGCATATGTATACATTTTCTGTAATCGTGGAGTAACTATGTCGTAAAAAGATTTATAAAATTCATTACTGAATCCGTCTGGTCCTGGTGTTTTTCCATTCTTTAGTGTTTTTATTGTGTCTTCTATCTCCTTAGAAGTAATTTGTGCTCCCAGTTCCTCTTGTTCCCTCAGTTCTAATTGTGGTAGGTTACAGTTATCTAGAAATTCTGAAATTTTATTATTGTCTATTAACGTTTTAGATGTGCATAGATTCTGGTAAAATTGAGCAAATCTTTTATTGATATCCTTGGGTAATGTTAATAATTCCCCTCTGTCTGATTTAATCTTTAATATTGCATTCTCTTTTTCCCGTTTTTTCAGTTGGCGTTCAGTATTCTCTCTAATACTGAATTCTCACCTACCACTGATGTGAGGCTCACCAGGCCATAGTTACTTGGATTCTCTCTACTTATTTTCTACTTAACGTTGGCCACTCTCCAGTCCACCAGGACCTCTCCTGCAGCTAGAGAAGAAACAAAGGTTTTCGTCAAGTCCCCGTAATCTCCTCTCTTGCCTCCTTCAATAAACTGGGATAGATTCTATCAACCCTCAGAGACTTTTAGACTAGAGATACTTTAGACTTTAGCGATACAGAGCGGAAACAGGCCTTTCGGCCCACCAATACCGTAACGTCCAGCTATTACCCTGTTACCTAGCACTATCCTACACACTGGGGACAATTTACAATTTTACCGAAGCCATTTAACCTACAAACTCCATACCGACAGCACCCGTCATCAGGAACGAACCCGGGTCTCTGGCACTGTAAGGCAGCAGCTCTACCGCTGCTCCACTATGCTGCCCTAATCCACCTTAAAGTTCTTCAAAAGCCTCCGCACTACCTACTTCCTGATATCAAACTGCTTTAGATTATTTGTATTCTCCACACTAATCTCGATGTCCTCCAAGTCCTTCTCCTCGGTGAATACAGATACAAAATATTCATTTAGTACCTCACCTCCATCCTCCGATTCCAAGCATAGATTCCCTCCTTTATCTTTGAAACGTCAGTATGACAAATAAGCTGATGGTTGACTTTAGATAAGGAAAGCCAAGGATCTATGAATCTGCGTTCATCAACAGGTTGGCAATGGAGAGAGTCAACAAGTTTCTGGGTGCATATTATTGCAAAAAGCCCATCAACGGCTCTACTTTCTTAGAAGATTGAGGAGAACTCATAGATGACATAATAAATTAAAAAATCTATAAATTATAAACCCCAGTATTAGTACAAAAATAACCAGATCCTTCATGCAACCAAGATAGTTTATAATTATAATTATCGTTTAGTGTTTTGTTGTGAGACTGATGGTTGCTGGGAAGAAGCTATTCCTGAAAGTGGAGGTCATGGTTTTCAGACTCCTATACTTTCTTCCCAATGATATGGGTGAAATGAGAGCATGGCCAGGCTGGTGTGGGTCCTTGGTGAAGCCAGCTGCCTTTTTGAGGCAGTGTCTCCTATAGATCCCTTCGATGATGGGGAGGACAGTATCCGTGATCGATTGTATGGTGTCCACTACCTTTTGTAATTTCTTTCAAAAGAGGGCATTCGAGTTGCCAAACAGGCTATGATGCAACTGATGAATATGGTCTGTAGAGGTTCAAGAGAGTATTCATCTTGAGACATACTGTATCTCCTCAATCTTCTGAGGAAGTAGAGGCTTTGATGAGCTTTATGAATGCATTCTCCACACTGATCTCGCTGACCGCCAAGTCCTTCTCCTCAGTGAATACAGATGCAATGTGGGCCCAGGAACTTGAAGTTGTTGACTCTCTCCACTGCCGACCTGATAACGAAGGCAGTTTTGTGGATCCTTGGCTTACATTTTCTAAAGTTAACAATCAACTCCTTGGTCATGCTGACGTTGAGCGCAAGTTGCTGTTCTGGCACCATTCAATCTTATTATCAATCCCCCTCCTATAATCTGACTCATCATTACCTGTAATTCGTCCAATAACGATGGTGTCATCAGTGAATTTAAAGGTGGTATTGGATCTGTGTCTGGCTGCACAATCATAAATACATAGATACATAGCCAATAGTAGCAGGAGTAGGCCATTCGGCCCTTTGAGCCAGCACCGCCATTCAATGTGATCATGGCTGATCATCCACAATCAGTACCCTCTTTCTGCCTTCTCCCCATATCCCTTGATTCCACTAGCCCTAAGAGCTCTATCTAACTCTCTTTTGAATGCATCCAGTGAATCAGCCTCCACTGCCTTCTGAGGCTGAGAATTCCACTAATTTACAACTCTCTAGGTGAAAAAGTTTTTTCCTCATCTCAGTTCTAAATGGCCTACCCCTTATTCTTAGACTGTGGCCTCTGGTTCTGGACTCCCTCAACATTGGGAACATGTTTCCTGCATCTAGCGTGTCCAATCCCTTAATAATTTTATATTTTTCTATAAGTTCCCCCTCATCCTTCTAAATTCCAGTGAATACAAGCCCAGTCACTCCATCCTTTCATCATATGACAGTCCCATCATCCTGGGAATTAACCTTGTGAACCTACGCTGCACTCCCTCAATAGCAACAATGTCCTTCCTCAAATTAGGAGACCAAAACTGCACACAATATTCCAGGTGTGATCTCACCAGGACCCTGTACAACTGCAGTAGGACCTCTTTGTTCCTATACTCAAGTCCTCTTGTTATGAAGCCCAACATGCCATTAGCTTTCTTCACTGCCTGCTGTACCTGCATGCTTACTTTCATCGACTGATGTACAAGGACACCCATGACACCCATTGTACTTCCCCTTTTCCTAATTCAGATAATAATCTGCCATCCTGTTTTTGCCACCAAAATGGATAACCTCACATCTATCTACATTATATTGCATCTGTCATGCATCTGCCCACTCACCCAACCTGCCCAAGTTACCCTGCATCCTCATAGCATCCTCTTCACAGTTTACACTGCCACCCAGCTTTGTGTCATCTGCAAATTTGTTTTTAATTCCTTCATCTAAATCATTAATGTATATTGTAAATAGATGCAGTCCCAGCACCAAGCCTTGCGGCACCCCACTAGTCACTGCCTGCCATTCTGATAGGGACCTGTTAATCCCTACTCTTTGTTTCTTGTCTGCCAACCGATTTTCTATCCATGTCAATAACCTACCCCCAATACCATGTGCCCTAATTTTGCCCACTAATCTCCTGTGTGGGACCTTATCAAAGACTTTCTGAAAGTCCAGGTACACTACATCCACCGGCTCTTCCTTGTCCATTTTCCTAGTTACATCCTCAAAAAATTCCAGAAGTTTAGTCAAGCATGATTTCCCCTTTGTAAATCCATGCTGACTCGGACCGATCCTGTTACTGCTATCCAAATGCATCTTTAATAATCGACTCCAGCATCTTCCCCACCACCGATGTCAGGCTAACTGGTCTATAATTCCCTGCTTTCTCTCTCCCTCCTTTCTTAAAAAGTGGGATAACATTAGCTACCCTCCAATCCACAGGAACTGATCCAGAATCTATAGATTCTAGAGCCACCTCCTTGAGTATCCTGGGATGCAGCCCATCAGGCCCTGGGGATTTATCAGCCATCAGTCCCATCAGTCTACCCAACACCATTTCCTGTCTAATGTGAATTTCCTTCAGTTCCTCCATCACTCTAGGGCCTCTGTCCCATAGTACATCTGGGAGATTGTTTGTGTCTTCCGTAGTGGAGACAGAACCAAAGTACCTGTTCAACTCGTCTGCCATTTCCTTGTTCCCCATAATAAATTCACCTGTTTCTGTCTTCAAGGGATCCACATTTGTCTTAACTAATTCATGGGTATAGAGTGAATAGAGCAGGGGATTGAGCACCCAACCTTGAGGTGCTCCTATGCTGATGATTATTGAAGGGAAAGCATTGTTGCCAATTCGTTCTGATAATGGTCTGTTGATGAGAACGTTGAGGATCGTTGCATAGGGATGTGTAGAGACTCAGTTTCTTGAGTTTGATAACAGGTATGGAGGAGATAATGATGTTGAACGCTGAGGTGCAATTGATGAACAACAGCCTGATGTACATGTTCTTATTGTCCAAATGATCCAGAGCAGAGGAGAGCCAGTGAGATTGCCTGTTGACTTATTATGGTGGTAGGCAGATTGTAGTGGGTTCAGGTTCTTGCTAAGGTAGAGGTTGATATGCGCCCAAACCAACCTCTCAAAGCATTTCATCACCATGAACGTTAGTGCCATCGGTCTCCAATTGTGGCCGCACCAACGTCTTGTTAGAGCACTAACTGCAAACAGCCACTGAGTTAAGGTTCAAACCCATGTCCCTGGAGTTATATTGCAACAGTGCTTTCCACCACATCACCATGCCATGTAACAGTTTTCTCCGTTGAGAGATTTAATTAAGTGTAGGTTGCTTCCGTTGACAAATCTCAAATCAACAAAGAGGGATCCATTAATACTGGAATCCCAAAGGCTAAGTAAATTAAACAGGATTTTGATTCAAACGTAATAACTGACCTTGAAGCACTTTGGTGAAACCCTACCTTAAGAAGGCAAAAATGTTAGGACACCCATGTCGTGTTCTGTCCGATATTGGAGCAAAGAATCAGCAAGCCTTCTCCTGACAATGGTAGGCAGGCTCAAGTGACAACTGTCCTGGGACCTCTGCTTACAACTATCCTGTTTGGAGGCAGGTGCTGTGCCTTTCCACCTGCCTGTCATTGAATCACATTATTCTCAGAGATTTTGGGAAAGCAGATTCTCTTTGTCATGGAGTTAGCTCAAGCTCATCCTCAGAAAGTTAAAAATTAGTTCTGTGTGGTACCACTGAATTCCCAAGTGCAAGATAATGCAGCACTGTTTTCTTCCCTGAAAGCAGGGGAAACTAAAAGCAATTCAGATTTTGAAGTGAGTTTCTAATACCACACATGAAAAAACAGCTCCATTTCCAGTGGCAGAAACTCAACAAGGGACCGATTTATCAATTCAAATGTTTTATGAGTTTTTGTAATTGAGAAAACTTTTAATAATCTGACATTTGTTAAAACCAGTTATTAGAAATTATGCCGCACAGTAGCTCTCGAAATTTGAGCCAGCTTCACAATTACAAAAGTCAGTCTGCACAACCCTGTCCTATTGTATAAGGTGGCATAAACCCCATAGCGGCCTATCAGCTAACTAGCAGGCAGGGGGCTGCTCTATTCAAAGCTTGAGATACAAGCTGCAGGGCAAAAACCTGGCAGCTCCCATCTGACCCCACAATCCCCTGCTGGTGACAGCTCCAAGCTCCATAGCAAATTAGCCCTTCTCATATTACAATTGGAGAAGACAGATTCCATTAGCAGTATCTGAAATTGAGTGGAGAGCTGTGGTGTTATCTGACTTGACTCATAAGCACTGCTATTAATCACCACTATGATAGCATTTATATTTTTTAAGCTATCTGCTGCTGCTGTGATATTCTGCTACAAAGGGTTGATGAGACTTAGGAAGCCAAACAATAGAGCTTTCTGGGAAAAGCAGGGTAAATCAAGAAAGTCTATGACTTCCGCACATACTGAAGGGATTGCAGTTTACATAAATTTTCTCTCGATTGGAGACTGAGCTTTTCCACATCTTACACATGGGATTTAGTTGTCATTCAATGGTAACAGCTGTGAAAAGGTGACACAGCCCACCGTTCAGAATATTGCCTCCGCTTTTAAAGCAATTAACCCATGAACAGGAGGTACCTGACGATATCAAAAGGATTAGACTTGAAATTGCATGATTAACATTTTCTTGAACTAATGAAAAATGCAGTAGTCATATAAGAGTTGTCCATTTTATTTAGGATTTTTGCTTCATTGTTGCGGCAGATCAAACCACATTAAATATGCCAGTTATGTATATTTCAAACTCCTGAATAAAATGGGTGCTGTTTTAAAAAGCTCAATACTATATCATTACATTGCTGGCTGCTTCACACATCAGGTATGATAGGAAGGAGTTCTAGATAAAGGTGATGTCAGATTACTACATAGATTTTTTTTAAACATTCAGTGGGTATGACAACAAGAATTGGTATGTCTTGCTTAGTAATGGTAAAGCGATATTATTTACTGGCATTGAAAATAGATGGCATTTTTTGTAAAATTCTTTTTCTGCAAGTTTACTATAGAGAAAGGCAATTTCCTTAACTTAATATCTGTTAGCCTTTCCTCTTATATCAACACAGTTCAATTTGACCATGTAACAAAATTAATCAATTTTAAGATATCCCATTTTTTTTCTGGGTTCAACTTTCATTTCTTTGAGTATGTTATTTAAAAAAAAAAAATTAGAAATGTTTATACTTTACTTCAAAAGGTGAGACAGTAAATTCATGGAAAACTATCTAGTTACACCAGTACTGTCAACATATATTAAACAAGTTATCAGTGTAGAATGTCCAGAGGTGAGAATGATAAAATAGGTTTGAATACACTTATTAAATATTATTATTTTCACTCCAATATATTTAATGCTTAAATACAATTTAAATTTGTGCATTCACAAAGTGAAATTAATGTAAAACCCTTTATGCATTTTATTTCCTTACAAAATACACATACTCAATTGGTATTTACACAAAATATGTTTTGATATTTACAATTTGAAATCCAAAATAATTTCTTCATTTTGAAAACAAACTTTAAAGTAGGTCTTTGCATATGCAAAGTTTAAATATTAATGAAATTTTGTCACAAAATAGCTTAGATTATTTTGAGCAAATATGTATCAATTTCTAGGTAACTCATGGAAAAAACAGCATGAATTCTAAAACAATTTTATGAATCCTGTTATTTTGCTTTACAGTTTTCCTATTATGAATATACATTTTTTTTGCTGAAGATGATAAGTTAAAATTCAACAGTACTACTGCTTTACTATCATTTTCTACATTATTTCCTAATTAACTTTATTGACTTCATTATTTTCCTATAAGACTATCATTTTTTAATGTTGGGGTGCTTTTTTAACATCATAATTCCTTGTATTATTTTTTCAGGCCACATAACAGAGAAAATAACTCAGGACATCTCCATGACATCATTCAATGACACCTTCATTAAAGCAGGTTTATACATTTCTCTCCTGTTGACTAAATAGCCAAGTTCAACCAATCAATGGCTTAAATGCGATCTGCCTAAATATAATCTGTAACTGCCATCTGTGGCACAGCAATGTTGACCAAGGAGGCTGGTATTTGATGTCAGGTCTCCCAATCCATTGCTCAACATAATAATGCATCGTGCCATTGATTTAATAATTATTTTCTTTTTTTTGCCAGCCTTTGTAACTGCATATTTTAAATATACAGAAATGAGCATAAAAAACAAATTCCATGCTAATGTCTATCAATTTCATGCATAATGATGATCATTTTTTGAGTGCATTGTGTTGCAGTTTGTTCAATTACACACATTTGTCTGTTAATAGTAATTTATCTACCGGAGTATAGATGGTCTAAATATCTTTACATAAGCTCCTTAAGATGCACTAAAACTTTATTACGGTAAACATAATTCAACTTTTTTGTAAATTAATTAGTTTTTGAGCTAACTTTATAAATATGCACTTAAAAGTTTAATTCTGTAGCTGAACAATAATGAAAGGTCTGCTGCATGAATGACGCTTAGATTACTGGTAGCCCTAGTTATATAAACCTGGAGGAGTTGCTTACTCTTAAAGTAATTTGTCATATTGACCAACAAATGAGCATGATTGTGCGTTTCCTACAACTTAACTGACAGAGCTAGGAGTACAAGTGAAAGGTTGCTAAGGTTAATTCATGTCACACAGCAAATTAAATTTGAAAGACCCAGCTGATATTGTACGATGCCATGTACCACTCAATCAATAGGTCAATGTTCAGTCCATTACCATAGACAGGGTTCACTTTGTATACCAGTCACAGTCTGTATTGTCAGCAGCATGAATCTGACACTTGAACTGCCATGTTCCCCAGAGGCATGTTGTTCATAAATTATTTACATTATTTGTATTCAGACATCCTCATATTAAAATCTTTCCATGGAGGAAATAAATATATTTGAAATTGGATCAAATGGGTCCAAAATGTCATTATATCACACCAACTTAATTGAAAGTAATTTGTCACTATACATATTCAAAAGCTTTAAAATATTTGCTGTTTCATATTGCCAGTGTTAAAGACTTATGTGCAGAATATTTTGTGTTGCCTTTTGTTTACTCAATAGGATTATTTTAACCAACAAAAACTGGTCAGTGGATATATTCTGGAATAGCAGTAAAAACTAATACATTGCAATATTTATTCAGGACAATAATTAGAACAATTGTGCTAGGAGGAATTCCAATGATTCAAGAGGCAAATTTTATAATGAATATTTAAAGTCTCATTTTATTTAAAGTCATCAAAAAATCTATGATATTAGGAAGATAAATTAATCAAAATTTAATTTCAGTTCCATTCCTACGTTTACAAAATTTCACTGTGAGTAAAAATCAAATTGTGGAAACCTGGAAAACAAAATGGTGGGATTATATATTTTCTTTTCTTTTTTAAATCTTTCACTTGCTACCAAATCCCAACCTAGAATATAGTAAATTAATGTCAAAAATCTATTAGTTATGGCTGTAGTAATAGTTAGCAAATAGAATTCAGTTGGCAGCAATTTAACTGAAGTATTACACCATGTATGGTACGTGGATGTCAACACAATGGGACTAGAAACCAATAAAGCCTATAATAAGCATGAACAGTAAATAACAAAATATTAACATTACATTGTGAAACTCATCTGATCACAGACATGGATCATCTTCTATTTTACCTTATTGATTGAGGTTGGAATGATCATGATTCTGGAATATTTTGATTTGCATCCCTTGATATGGTGATAATGCAAATAAAGCTATGGTAAAGGAATCCGGGCTATCTGCATGTATATATAAAAACATTAACTCTTCATGGATAGTGCAATGCTTACCATATTGTTAACCAAATAAATTAAAATTCATGACCGGAAGGAGAAGGAACTTATATCACTTTGTACCACTGTCTGTGTGTTTGGTCATTACTTTTCAATGAACTGCCTCATTAATTACCTTTTCATAATGCATAGTTATTTCCTGAACACTGGTGGAAAGCTTTCTGAGAATGGTAAGTACAATTTTAAATCAATTTTGCCATGCTAACTAAAATCCCACCTGGCGATTTATTTCACCAAATGTATATACATTTAAAACTACTGGGTAGTATAGGTCTTCCTTGGCCGATAGGAAATCAAGCTGGGCGTGATCTAAAAGATGGAAAGTTTATCTAATCTTTAAAATTCTTCAATTGCTTGTGAAATGTTATAACAAATTTATGATTTTTATGCATAAATGCAGAATACAATGATTTATTTTCTTATTTTTGACTACACGTTTCCTATAATATATTGCTTTAATTTAATAAATTTGAATCAAATGAAATAAAAGGACTCTATATTAGAATATATGTTATTTGTTAACATCATAGATGAAAGCATTACAACTGGGTAAATGTTGAACTGGTGTTACCATTGTAAAGCAAAAATTTATTTATTTATTGTTTCATTGATATTAAATTCAGTATTTATCTGTGTATTAATGTGCCTGTTAGGCTGCAGCAAATAAGAATTGCATTATCCCATTGCCTGTACATAGGACATTTAAACTCTCTCTTGACTTGAAAAAATAATCTTTGGAAAACATGGGTTTGGTTGCTGATATTTGTCTGAATAATCACAGCTAATTGACAACAATAGCGCTATAAAGATTCAAATACACATACATGTACATAAAAAGGATGGAAGTGTGTCACTAATGGTCTTATCATCAATGAACAGCAACTAAAGTTTAACCACATGTTTATTGTTCTATACAATTAATCAAATCTTGTAAGGAGTTGCTTTAAAAAAAATGAATTCTAGTATCACACCTCCATAAAGTAATATTACACAATTTTCCTACAGTAAATTCACTCATACAACAACACAAATGACCAGATAGTCTGCTTTAGTCAGAGCTTTTTTGTGATCAATTGCGTTGTACGAACTGTTATATGCATACAGGTACCAAATTGTCCACAAATAAAAAGCACCAGCTTGATGTTACTAATGTTCCGAGCCTTATCGAGAATTTTTCTTCTATTCTTGCGATAACGTTCTCATGGACATTCCCACAACCTTCTCCCAATTATTTTTAAAGCTTCTGCTATTACAGATTTCATGACAGTGCAGCATTCACTCAGTTCTATAGTGAATGCTTAAATTAGTTGTTTCTGATGACCTGCGTCACAGGCAATAGTACTACCACTAAACCTAAACTGGCAGAATCTCACATCTTGCATTTAAGTGAATAAAGAAATGGATGCTCTCCCAAAATGCTCTCCCGCTCTTTAACTACGATTTGATATTTGGATTCTGTGTTGTTTTATCGAGTAAATCTTAAATTATGGCAACACCATCATAAAATAGGTTGTTTATTATAGGTTAAAAAGCAGCTACCTAATTTTGCTGCATTTTAACCTTCATGTCCACAATCAGAATATGTTATTACTTTCCATCTTGTCCCATCTAGAATAAAACCAGTTTGTCAAGTCCACAAAACCATAGCAGCAGAGGCTGCAGATGATCTTTCAAAAGATATGAGAACATTGCGTGCAATATTAATCATTCAAAACTCGAATGAAAGTGAATTCAAGGTTAAATATAAAATGTGGAGGAAAGAACTGCAGATGCTGGTTTAAATTGAAGGTAGGCACAAAACTCAGCGGGACAGGCAGCATCTCTGGAGAGAAGGAATGGGTGACGTTTCGGGTCACGACGTCAACCATTCCTTCTCTCCAGAGATGCTGCCTGTCCCGCTGAGTTACTCCAGCATTTTGTGTCTACCTTAAATATTAAACTATATCCTTCACCCATTTACCTGGGGACACTTGAGAGATAGTTGGTTAGGTTCAAGGCAGGGGACAGGGAAGAAGAATTTCAACTCTGATTCTATTGTGCAATCTATATACTAAAAATAAAATTCTCACCTTGTTTGTTTCTATGCGTGTGTGTGAGCATGTCTGTAAATGTGCTCCCGGAACTATGCCAAAACGGTACACGATAGCACTAAAATTTATGCACCACCTTACTCACAATTATCCTGTGGTGGTTTGTATCGAGTTTCGTTCAGATTGATGTTATATTTTACAGGATTTTCAAATTTTCAACTTTACAAAATCTTGTTTGAGAAAGAATGACTTGAACACTGCAGTGACAGATGGTGGCAGATGCTGGCAGTTTGCAGCTATGGCGTCACAATGGAATCTCATTTACATAAGCTGCCCATGAACAGTGCTTCACCCGACAATGACATCACAATGGGATCTCATTTACATAAGCTGTCAATCAACAATGTTCCACCCAGTGCAATGAGAGATTTGTTACACTGTTGTGAGGAGAGGGAGGGAGTGGGGGAGGGGAGGTGAAGAAATGTTATTTAAACATGGTGTTTAATGGTGGAGCGATAGGGGAGAGGTGAGGGAGGGAGTGACTGAGGGTAGGGAAAAGATGAGGGAGGGAGTGGAGGAGGGGAGGAGGAGAGGGGAGAGAAGAGGGAGGGTGAAGAGGAGGGGGACGGAGTGTATGAGCCGCGCCTGCGCAGTTGGGGGCTATGGGTGAGTGGTGGAATATTGCGTTGGGGGAACGGGTTGCATTGGGGGAACGGGTGAGTGGTGGAAACGGGTTGCGTTGGGGAAGCAGATGAGTGGAGGAATATTGCGTTGGGGAACAGGGCCCAATGGGTCAGGGGGTAGGGAGAGGAGAGGGGTTATGGAGGGTGGGAGGGAGTGACTGAGGGTAGGGAGTGACTGAGGGTAGGGGAAAGGAGAGGGAGGGAGAGGTGAGGGAGGAAGTGGACTAGGGGAGGAGGAGAGAAGAGGGTGTGTGAAGAGGAGGGGGAGGGAGTGTTGGGGGACGAGGGGAAATGAGCAGTTGGGGGCTATGGGTGAGTGGTGCAATATTGCGTTGGGCGAACGGGTTACGTTGGGGGAACGGGTGAGTGGTGGAAACGGGTTGCATTGGGAGAATGGGTGAGTGGTGGAATATTGCGTTGGGGGAACGGGGCCCAACGGTCCCACTTGGTCTCATTATTTATATAATTCTCTTGCATATTATGCACATGCCCTTCCTGCCAAAGCCTTCTTGTTTTATTTTAAATTTCCTCAAACTCCTTTACACCATGTTTTTACATGTAGCTGTCCTCATTTTTTTTTCAAGTCAATAAACTGTCATTGCATTCTGTATGTGAAGCATCTGCAAACATCTCCATGCATTCCAAGGGATTTATAATTCAACCATGTTGTTAGTATCTGTGGCGACTCAATGATAACATCCTCTCCTCTGAGTCCGAGGGCTGTGAGTTCAAGTCACAGCCTTCTGACCCGGAGCCACAATCTATTCCAATCCATTCTATGGGTAATTGCACTGTTGGCCATCCTACCTTTCAGATGAGACTCTATCTAGGGCCTGAGGCAGGGACAATGGTGTCACCACTAAACCAAAATTGTCAGAATCTCACAATTTACATTTAAATGAATGAAGAAACAGATGCTGTCCCAATATGCTCATCTTTATCTATGCTTCTCCATGGATTGTCACCTTGTCATGGTGGAGAAGCTTGTGTGGTCCTGAGATCCTGAGAGCGATGCCGTCTGGAGCTATGGTCCTGGTAGGGTAGGGTTACCACCCATGGTGGTAAGGTCGAGGGGGAGAACGCTGACAAAGAGCAATCCAACCAAGATCTCAATGGTGGAACAGGCAGAGGATGATGGCTGACCTTAGAGGAGTGTCACAATGTCTGGGAAGGCGGATGAAGGCTGCAGCAGAAAAGGGTCTCTGGTCATATTGGACTCCATGCCACTGGATCCTGACCCAGATCTGTCAAGGACCGTGTGGTGGCTGTCTGTGCACCAGCCTTCCCACTTAAACAAAGTCACGCACTGGCGTCCTCCAACCCTGGAGACACCCATGGTCAGCCATGACCGAATGGGGCCTAAGATGAAGAATATCTATGATTGAATATTTAAGCGGATCTGAAGTAAACTGAAATGCTGCCTGTCCATATTTCCCATAGATGCTGCCTGACCCACTGAGTTACTCCAGCACATTGTGTTTTTTTGTGCCTGAATTGCATTCTCAATTCTCAAGGTACTGGATTTAAGAGGATTCCTCCACAATATTTTGGTCAATGTTGATTCCTTGACCAACACCAGACCATCTGGTCATAATATTGCAAAATATTGCAGTGTACAAATCAGTTGTCGCATTTCCATTTCATGTTACTTAAATGGCTGTAAACAGTTTTACATGAAAGGCATTATACAAACACAATTTTTGTGTCTTCAAAGAAGGCAGTTTGAAACTTCTGTGTGTATTCTATGACACCAAGAGAGTCTATTGGGGTATGGAGTAACAGCTTTGCCTAGCAATGGGTGTAGGGACAGTAACAGTTCTGACCAGCTGAGGGGGTGGGGCAGTAACAGTTCTGCTTCGCACTGTGGGTATGGGAGTAAAACCCCTGTCTCACTGTGCGAGCTGACCCACGAGGTACCCCGAGTTTAAAACAAATTTAACTCGTGGTAATCACGTACAATTAACGTAGGGGGAACGTCGGAACTCGTGGACGCAACTTAGCGACTCTTGGCGCTAACGGCAGGTACCCGTGAAACTTGTTAACTCTTGAAAAAGTTCAAACATGTTTAAACTTTTCCACGAGTAAAATGTACTCTTGAGGTTAAAATTTGAAACATTTAAACTCGTTGTAAGAACGTAGTGGCCCATGCGTTTACCTTTGTGACTCGTGAGTCTACCGTGGGAACTTTTTTTAGAAACAATAATCAGGGACAGAAATATCAGTTACTTGGATAAGTATGGATCAGTTAAGGAACACCAACATAGACTTTTTAAAGACAAATTCTGCTTAACAAAGTTAAGCAAGTTATTGATAAGGTGACAGAGTGGGTTGAAAAGAAAAAATTGCTTGAAGTTTATATATTGATTTTGTGTATTTGGGACTGAGCTCACAACCTTAAGACAAACCAGTATTGAGGAACAGCGTGAGAACATTTTATGACACTTCATGGCACCTAATCTGAGGTTTGCCAGTCATGTCCAGAAGCCATCTCTACCAGTGCTGTTGAAGAAGACAGGGTTGTGTTCATCTCTCCTGCACCCCTGTTCCGTAGGACAACACCAACTCTTTCATTATGCGGATGTTAAAGGCTGGGTTTTATTCTAAAGCCATGATGCCAGATTCCCGATCTCTTTACTGAACTTTACTGAATCAAAGGGTTCTATAGGAGGTGCTGCCTCAAAAAGGCAGCCAGCATTGTCATGGACCCTCACTACCCTGGCCATGCTCTCATTTCATTCCTGCTGAGCAGAAGGTATAAGAATCTGAAAACCATGACCTCCAGGTTCGAGAACAGCTTCTTCCCAACAACCATCGGGCTCTTGAACGGTACAAATGCTAACTAAAATATGAACTACAAACTGCCTTGGTTGCACTAAGGACTTTGGGATTTTTGCAATAATACTGGATTTTTTAATATATATTTTCTTTGTTTAGTATATTATCTAGGAGTATTGTGTTTACTGGCCTGTTATGCTGCTGCAAGTGGGAACTCTTTAACTCAGCGGGCAGGCAGCATCTCTGGAGAGAAGGAATGGGTGATGGGATGACATTTCCAAATTGGGGGGGGTGAGGGGGGGGTGGAGGAGAGAGGGTGGAGAGTGGAGGGAGAGGAGGGGGAGACAGATGGGGGTGTCTTCATTCACTGGCTGCGGGTGCCTGTCACTGAAACAGGTAGGTGAGATTTCACATCCACCTTGTTATTCTTCAGCTCATTAAAGAGCTCAGGTGAAATTCTGATGAAATTTTTAAATGCAGATTTATCCTCTTCGCACAGCACATTAAGCAGCTTTTCATACTGTCCAAGAGAGATCTCCTTTGAAACATGGGCTTCACCCACTGAGACCTCTTCTTAATTTTCCTCTTTACTCTCTCTCTTCTGCCTTCATTACACAAGCGTCCTTGCATCACATTAAGGGCTGCTGCATACAACACTCAAACAAAAAACATCACCGTCCTGGACTCCAATAGCCTTCTTGCAGACATTTTTTCCAAATGAGCCAATTTAAACAAGGCAGGCTTTTTATAGTATGTAAAAAAAAGCATGACATCATTTTTTTAACATGTGATGATTTTTCAACACGTCGGTATACATTGTTGCCTCAAGATTAACGGGAGAGGAACTTGGTACACTCGGGAGACGAACTTGGAACATCGCAGAAATGAGAAGTAAACGGCAAACTTAGACATACCCGTGGGAACTCAGTTAAACTCTTGATCATAAACTTGGAGTCTCGTACGCAACCACGGGGTCACTCGTGGGTCAACTCGCACAGTGAGACAGGGCTTTAATAGTTTTGTCCAGCAGTGGGGTAAGGGAAGTAACTGTTCTTCCTGGCACTTCAGATTTGGAACAATCTTCAGTCTCTTGACAACTCTCACTTTCACAAAGAACTTGGTAATTGTGTGGCTTGTCATTGATAGGCAAAGGTGAGTTGCTGCTTTCAAACCTGCCGAGATGGAGGTTTTAGCGGTTAGAGATGAGAAGGTTTGAAAAAAAAGTGAATCAGAATCAGAATCAGAATCAGAATCACACTTTATTCGCCAAGTATGTATTGCAACACATGAGGAATTTCATTGGCCAGGTCAGTCATACAATTAAAAGCAACAAATGACTCAAAAACACATTTTAACATGAACATCCACCACAGTGACTCCTACACATTCCTCACTGTGATGAAAGGCGAAATAAAGTTCAAGTCCTTCATTTTGTTCTTCCTCGGTAGGGGGCCTCGAGCCCTCCGTTGACGGGACGATCTTGACTCCCGTAGCCGGCGGCATTCGGGCCCTCCGCAACGAGGTGTTCGGCTCCTGCATCGGGGGGATGTCAGCTCCCCCGCGCCGGGCGATCGAACCTCGTGTCGGGGCTGGTCGAGCCTTCCGCGGCGTTGGAGCTCCCGACTAGCCTCTCCCGAGACTGCGAGCCCTTGATGGTAAGTCCACGGAATCGCGGTGGGAGCGATCCCAGGCAAGGGATCTGCTCTGATGTTAAGTCCGCGCCCCACGGTGGGGCTCACGACAGTCCGAGGAGGCTCCAACGATGGAAGGCTGCAGAGCCCGGAGAATGTGATCCAAAAATTGATCACATCTCCAGGAAGGTGGGAACTTGAAAAAAAGTTCCCCCCGATCCCCTCCCCCCTCCCCCCTCCCCCTCCCCCTCCCCCCGCATAAAACATACCGAAGAACATTAAAACAAACTTTTAACGCACTAAAAAATAACAAAAAGAAAGAAAAAACGAACAGACTGCCGGCAGGGCTGCCATCTCCCCGGCGCCCCTGGTGGTCTTTTATAATGAGAATGAGAAATGAATATTTATAATGAATAATGAGAAATGGAGGAAATCAGATTCTCTGGAAAGAACATGCAATGCAACATGATGCCTGATTAAAGTACTTCACATCACATGCAGTCATGAAGTCTTCAAAGCCAGGATTAACAACTTTACAACAATGACATCCATTATTGCCGTGTCCTGTTCACAAAAAGAAGGGAAAATCTGGCTAATTGCCACCCAATCCGTTTACCCATAATCAACAGTGAGCTGATAAAAAAATATTGTTGATAGTAGTATCAAGCAGCACTTACCTGTCAATTACATCTCAGACCTCGTCACATCTTTGGTCCAAACATGGACCAAAGGATTGGACCCCAGAAGGGAGGAGAAAGTGACTACTCTTGACATTGAGGCAGCATTTTACCAAGTGCAGCATCAAGGAACCCTGGTAAAATCTGTCAATGGACATCCATGGGAAAGCGCTTCAATGACTGCACAATAACTTGCTCAAAGGAAGCTGGTTATTGTTATTGGAAGTCAATAATTTCAGTTCCAGAATATCATTGTGGTTGCTCCTCCTGCTGAAGTTGGTTGGAGTCCTAAATCCACCCATCCTTAGCTTCCTTTCATCCTAAGTTCTGATATATGAGATGTTCAAATCCACTCATAACTCCTCAGCAAATTAAGCTGTTCATATCTGTATGCAGCAACACTTTAGACAACATTCCAGCATGGCTGATAAATGGTGTGGAACATTCATGCCAAAGTACCAAGCAATGACCATCTCCGATAAGGGAGTCTAACCAAACCTTCAATGCTATTGCCCAGCACCCTGCCATTAACATCTTGGGGGACATCATTGACCAGAAATTCATCTGGACCAATCACATAAAACTTTGGTTATAACAGTCAGTCAGAGGCAGAGTACAGTCAGTCAGAGGCAGTGATGTACTTACCTCCTGACATCCTAAAGCTGATTATCATTTACAAGTGAGGAGTGTGGTGGAACACTCTCCACCTGCATGAATGAGTTTTGTGTCACCAACATTCAAGAAGCCTAACACCATCCACCACTGGTGCACTGTATCTGAATTGCACAACTTCCACAAAAGGCATTGCAATTACTCGCCCAGATTACTCCAAGAGCACCTCTCGAATACCTGACCATTAGCACTAGAAGGAAAAGAACTTGCATTAAAACATCATAGAATCATACAACACGGATGCAGAACCTTCGGCCCAGCGTCTATACAGAACATGCATGCTGGTTTCATCCAAGCTGTGAACGCCCCTGACTTGCAAATATATATTCGGCAGGTCTAAATCCTGGAATTGTTTCCACGAGAAGGACTGCAGTGGTTCAAGCAGTCAACCCACAACCATGATTGTCCCAAGGACAATTATGGATGAGCAATAAATGTTGGCTTGTCAGAGGTCCCCACAGGGCACAAAACATTAAAACAAAATCCTTGACTTTCATTGGCAAACTAACAAGAAAATAGAGGTCAGCTGTGATTTTCTCTCCGAAGCTAGTCTGCTTCTTTCTCTTTTATATTACAGGCTAAAAAACATGCTCTTGGACTCTGTCCTTCAGTGCGAGCTCTGCAGCAGTTTTATGCTTTCAGCTGCAATCTTTGATTTCACCAGGCCATCGACATTTGCTGCTGTGTAATACATCAAACTGACGCCATCACTCTTGCTATTTTTGTCCTTAATCCACGCTCAGGATTCAAGTTTCCACTGCTGAACTCCCTGGAATTGCCCATCTACAATCTCAATTGTGCATTTCAGTAACCATTCCATAATTTCTCTTTAGGTCCGAGTCCACAGAAGAATGCTGACAGGCATCTTTATTAAATAAGCTTACGATCAACTTACAATACTTCTTTAAAAACAAGTATTTATTATTACAGTGATGAGGATTTTCTCTCTCCACCCAAATGATTTTTTTTTCCATTAACGTCATCGTTCCGTTATTTATATTGAAGCTGACAGCATGCCACTTGCACAAGAGCTACGTATTTACTGGGTACTGTGCCTATTTTTTTCAATAATAAGGGATTAGTACATTTACTTCATTATAGTTAGGTTAACATTTTCTCTGTATGTCATTTGTTCATATCTCACGGAGAAGTAGTCTCCCATCCGAAAAATAATGTTGCTTTGTAGCAGATATGATCGTCTACGCTAGCATTGATCTGGAGTTAGTACTGTAGCTCCCCTGAACTCACCACAGTACAAGGTCTATGCCTGAAGTAGCGTTAAGGAATGCTGCATGAGTTTGGAGTATGCAGGTTTACGACAGGTTTCTATTGTGGAGATTGGCATGTAGTTATACAAGTTCTGTTTTGGCATGAAAGTATCGGTGTAAACAGGCCACTTTTAATCTTTTACCAACAATGCGGCACCTCAATATCCTATAGATTAGCAAAATGCATTAAACTGTTTGATTCTTTCAGCAGTGAAATACATTTCTAACTTCCTGAAAATAATGGCCCTAGTTTTCATATTACCTCTGCAAACAATTAGTTGCTTTAAAGTTAAACAATTAAATCATGTAGAGTAGAATTAACTGAATTTGCAGTTCACTTGGAGCATTTTCTTTCATCATTACATTGTCAGTACACTATTTCCTTTGCAAAAACATGTGATTCATAACGTAAAGGCATTTTGGAATTTTTTAGATTTTTAAAATGTAAACAATAAATTGCTTTGTTTTTTATATGATTAAATTGTTTACAGTCAATAATTCTTTAAAAATGAAATGTGTATCATCGCAATTCCTAATTCATGGGAAGAAGCAAACAAATAGACCATATTATAAACAAAGACTGAAGTCCCAAGAGGTGTCTCCTCTTTTATGTTTCGTCCATGTTATGAAGCTGTTCATTACTGCCATGGTTACAGTTTCCATGAGTTATAAAGGAGGTTCCCCATAGCACCAAAATCTAAATCATAAAACTCATATTAAAACTGTTAACCTGATTTATTTCATTCTTTACAGCTTTGTGAAAATATGTCCACATCATAAGCTGTATATACACTAGAAAGCTATTTCTTCATAATTCTATTTAATTGGATTAATAAAATGAAATAAATCTTAGCATATTTTACTGAATAAAAATAAGTGAAATTTGTGATTGGAAACTATATTAATCCATATTAGTCCATGCCTAATTAATCTTCTCTAATACCTTAAATGAGTGCATTTCTTAAACAATACAGTAATACTTACCCCAAGCTCAAATGTAGTTTGATCAGTTCCCCTGTTAAAATCATAAATGTTAATACCAATGATTACTCTTCTGAAAAGACAGTCCTCCAAAGGTTTAAAATCCAAATACTTGCAATGTATTTTTACTTTGACTGGATAAGACTACAAGTAATCTGCCAGGATTTAGCAGCAGGAAATGTTCTAAGTATATTTTAAATGTTTCATCACTTTATACTGGAAAATTTAAAGGGTTATAACGATGTAAGCCTGTGTTTTCCTGTGTCTAAATCTAGATCATTTTATGGAGGAACATAACTCTTAATTAACATTTTTGCAGCCTGAATTTTTTAAACTTTAATTCCACTTCCCTTCTGTTACCAGTCTTCTGAACGTTCCTTCTATAAGCTAGGTACAGTCCCAATTATCTAACGTACCTCATTGTGAATTTTGGACTTTGTCTCTGGAACTGTTACGCTACAATACTGAGAAACATATTCTGCACTCTGTATCTCGCCCTTCACTCTCCCTATTGCACTTACGTTTGGCTTGATTGTATTCATGTATAGTTTTATCTGATTTGATTGGATAAAATGTAAAACAAAGCTTTTCACTGTACCTCAGTGCACATGATAATAATAAACCCTAAAGCTAACCTTATTCTTAATTAATATTTTGCAGCACAAATGTTTTCAACTTTGATTCCACTTGTGAGAACTGAAATGAAGATAAATACAGATTACGGCAAAGTAAAGATCTAGTATTTTCCTAGTTTCCAAAGCTTGAGGTATTATACTTCTACTCTGGAGATAATGGCGAGCAGGTATATGATACAATTTCGTTTGTATACTTCCACATAAAAGCAGGTCCAGAGACAGTACTGTGGTAGCAGCTTCATGTTATATAGTCCAGAATGCGAACTACGCCTGTTAGTCAACTTAAATGATAATGGTGGATACACATTTCTTAAATCTCCAGTTTGCTATTTCAATGAACAGACACAAAAGAACATAGGAAAAGACCATCTGAAGCAAAAATGCACTGATTATTAATATTTAACATTACACTAACATTCTAGAATTTTATTTGATTATATTTTTATGTGTGGTTTGGCAAAATATGTATGCTAATCTTATTTCCGGAATGAAATAAAAATTGTCCTTTTATATCAGCATATCCTATTTAGGAATTAATAGCATAACTTCAACTATATGCAAGATTAATATTTCTTACTTTAAAATAGAATAGCTGTTTGGTTCCTCATTCATTAAAAAATATACACATGATCGAGTACAACTACATTTCCATATTTTAATTTGAAGACATTTTCCACATTTTTTTAACCTTTAATAGCTATCTTACGTACACGATAATTATAAGCAACTCCCTTCTAGAGCAGAAACAGCCTTTACTCATGTCGTATATTCCTCTCCCTAGGATTATCCCTGTGGCTCTTCTCTGTAAAGTTTGACAGCCTCTCCTGTTTCTATGTTGACGTAGAATTGACGTGGTCAGAGTGCTAAGCGGTTTGATCATTTCACTGCTTCTATTGCCAGCCACCCTACATTGCTCGGACGTGTTTAGTGTTGAGTGACAAAGACTGAATATTAAAGCAATCACGCAATTTGGGATTAATATCGAAATGTTCTAGAAAAATATTAACCATGATATTATCAAATGGCAGGCTGAGAATAAGGGGCTGATTGGCCTCATCGTGCTTTTATTTCGAATTAACCATTTCAAAACATTCCTAAAAAATGACTATCATTTGTTTTCTGGTTTTATAAACAGTTCCTAGCTCTTTGTAGTAAATTTTGTCTGACATTGTATGGCCTCTATTCTGAAGAAAATGTTATTCAGTGTGGTAGATTTCTGAGCTTTCTCTTCTGATTCACTGACCCTGTAATTTGTAACTAAGAAGCTGGTGATTGATTACTTAGTACTGAGATTTTCAATCCAGGTCGTTTTTGTAAATTGCAGTGTTTCTCCCAGTATCCAGTGATGAGGTAATATGTTTAGTACTTCCTCCTCTCCATCCCAAGCACAGGTTTTCCAATAAGTGCTTGCTGCTCCCCATATTTGAGACAGTTGTTATCCATTCTTTGGGTTTGAGGTTAATTAACAACATTATACTTATTATACTCACCAGGTGGCGCTTCGATGGCAGCTTCGCCTACTGTCTGTCTGTCCTTTTCGTTTTGTTGTTGTTATTTTAGTGTGTTTTAAAAAGTATGTGTTAATGTTTTCTGGTTTGTTTTATGTGGGGGTTGGGCGGGGGGGGGGGGTCGGGGGTAACTTTTTTTCAATCTCTTACCTTGCCGGTCGCTCTGCGGCTTAACATCATGGAGCTGGAGGCCTAGCTCGGGACTGACTTTGAGCCCCACCGCGGGGTATGGACTTACCAACAGAGACAATTCCTTGCCTGGGATCAACGCTCCAACCACGGCCTGTGGACTTTAACATCAAGGGCTCGCAGTCTCAGGTTGAGACCAATGTCAGGAAGCTCCAAAAGCCGCATGACGTTCAACTAGCTCCAACCAGGGATAGATCGCCTGGCGCGGGGGAGCTGAGATTCCCCCCCCCATGCAGGAGCTTGATTGCCCCGACGAGGAGGCCCGCTGCCAGCTACGGGAGTAAGATCATCCCGTCAACGGAAGATTAGAGGTGTTGCAAAACATACTTAGCTGATAAAGTATGATTATGATTATGATTAGAGCATTAATGTTGAATTGTTGCCATGCAGAATTACTTCTGATAATCACAGTCATAGAGCTATACAGCACAGGAACGGGACCTTTGGCCCGTCTTGTCCATGCCAACCAAGGTGGTATTTTGGGCTAGTCCTATTTGCCTGAATTTGGCCCATAACAGAAAGAAAAAAAGTAAGAATGTTGAGATTAATTTGCATTTATATAGAGCCATTGACATCTACCACATGATGGCACAAAATATTTTACAAGAATGAAGTACATCAGAAACGTAGTTAATGTTGCAATGGAGGAAATCTGACAGACATTTTAGACCAAGCTATTTCGCAACAATTACTATGTGATAATGATGTGATCCTGCATGGGATAAATATAGCAACCAAAAAAAAGAGGTGACTCAAAACCAAAATACTGCAGCTGCTGGAAATTCAAAATAGAAACAGAAAATGCTGCAAATATTCAGCAGATCAGCAGATCAGGCAAAATCTAATGGGAGAAACAAGAATAGACTGAAATATCACATCTGCTTCTTCCTCCATAGATGCTGCCTGACCTGCTAGGTATTTTTTTTTTATCATTTTCTATTTTCATTGCAGTGTAACTGTCCTACTCTTCATTGAAAAGGTGGGACATATGATTATTTAAAGGATTAGATGGGGCTTCTATTTAACATGCAAAACTAAAGGTGACATCTCGAACAGTACTGCACTGGAATGTTATCCGAGGACGATACACTAAATTTCTGTGCTCAATTCTCTGGTGTGGAACTTGAACTGATAACTCCTGACTTAAAGGAAGGGTCAATTGAGGAAATGCTAATGAGCTTTACCAATCTTTAAAAAGTCTATAATGCTGCCTGCTTAATGCTTCCCTTTATTCCATTCACCTTCTACAGTCTCCGAATGCCTCATTGGTTCCATGGAACAGCCACTTAATTCGCCAACATCCACTCCACCTATGATCTACAGGTGTACAGTAGAGAACACACAGACTGGTTGCATCACATCCTGGTTCGGTAACTTGAAAGTGGTCGATATTGCCTGATCCATAACATGTATTGGCCTCCGCAACACTGAAAGGAACTACAAGGATGCCTCAAAAAGGCAACCAAAATCATCAGACCCACATCTCCTTGGCCATGCTCTCATCTCATCACTGCCATTGAGAAGGTGGTACAGGAACCTGAAAACTGTGGCCTCTAGGTTCAAGACCAGCTTCTTCCCAGCAACTATCATGCTCTTGAAACTACACATCATAGAGTTATAGTCATACAGCATGGAATCAGGTCCTTCGGCCCAACTTGTCCATGACGACCAACATGTCCCATCTACACTAGTCCCACCGGCTGCATTTGGTCCGTATCCCTCTAAACCTATTCTATCCTTCACCACTATCTCAGCAACAATGATCTACTATGGACTTTGTTTTGGTTGCACTACGAACTTCGGTTTTGCTGTATTATGGACCGATTACCTGGTATTACCAATTATTCATCTGTTATATTATTGGTAAATATATGTTTATCTGTGTTATTTTTGTTAATGTTGTTTTATATTTTTAATATTAATATTCTAATTCTAATTTTAAGTTTATAATTTTTAAAAACTATTTTTCTCTCTATTACATTAATTGTCTGTAAAGTTGCAGCAAGTAAGAATTTCAATGTTCTGTTGCCAGTAGAGATGATAATTAAACACTCTATACTCTTGATCTTTCGAAGTCAATGTTGGCCCCTTATGGAGTTTCATGATGGGATATGTAAAGTGTGTTAAAAAATGCTCACGGAAACAACCCGCTTGTAACTATATTGACTAATCAGCAAGGAAACAACGAATAATTAAATGGGACATTTTTTTCAAAATTCTGAACAAATGTAAACACGTGCTATTGATCATTAATTTTCAGCAATCCAGTTTTGTGTAAAGATCAGAACTCAATCAATGCAGATGATTAAATAAGATTGAGAAATTGTTGCTTGTTTCAGAAGAATGAGAAAAACAATCTTTGTTTTGAGATCTGCTGAGATGCATGAGTGTACAAAAATTCTCAAGACTCATCTCAAATGCATAAGACCAGAGATCCCAGGATGGTATAATTACATGAAAATAGAATAAGCAGCCAACGTGAAATTTGGAAGATTCGGTCCACCTGTTTTGTAGTTTGTCTTTAAGCTTTTACCTTTAAATTGTGAATTCCATGTTTCAAATAAATTGTAGAATCTTGTAGTTTAATACCTTAAAGGATTGTTCAGTAAATGAGGATGAGATCATTGTGAATGCAATATTAATGGTCACGAATTTATCTTAATAACAGCGAACCTTCCAAGCAATCACGGCACGAATCAGACCAGAATTCTAATTCTATTTTGTTTCAATGTGAGGAATTAAATTGCATTTATTTGTTCACCCCTTACACCAAAAATACTGATATATTCTGTTGTTCAGCCAAAAGAAAAACAATAGTTAACTATAGGTTGAATCTAGTTTTTATAGATGGGTTTGTCTACAGAGAAATCTACATGATGAGTAATGCATGGTAACAAATCGATTGACGAGACAAAGTAACAAATGTTTATCCAGAGTGCTGGTTCACTGTGTACTGCCACAACTCTACATTGCTGCTATGGTCGCAGGACTCAGCCAGGGTAATGGTGGCACTACCAAAATGCTCTTGATGATGGGCATTGAGGTCCGCCACCCAGGATATATTCTGTGTCCTTGCTACAAATTGTTGCTCAACGTAGAGATGCACTATTTCACCAGCTATTAACTGTCAATCAGCACCAGTTTTCTACTCTTATCTTATTGTAATTCAGGTAGAAAGCCTGTAAATGCATTTATAGTTATTTATGTCCTTTGCTGCAATGTGCAGTGAAGTTATAGGAGTAAATCAGGGCAGTTTGGTGCTAATGAGATGTGTTAATCCACACTTTATTACAATACATTTTACCCGTTAAAGTTATTGGAATAATTTGGAGATTAGTCAGGAAATTAAGGTGGATCTTTGAGAGTGAATGCTGAGAAAGCAGAGATTTGTTTGAAATGCAAGTCCCTCCTCTTGATTCAATTATTATCTTTTGACTGCTGTCCTCTTCCATTGTACTACTATGTATAAACACAGCTGCAATTTCTACATGGTGAAATCACAATGTATAAAAATGACCTTTATTAAAATCTGACAATGTGTACTTTAACCACATGTGATTTTTTCTATTCAATAAATGATGGGTCTTTGTCCCAAACATTATGGAGGGCACTGCATCTGCTCTGTTTGCAGCTTTAATCTACGAGCTCCCATCTGCTGATTAAGTTTGTGATACACTTCCTTCAATGTAACAGATCATTTATCATTCCTCAGTTCATTTAAGAAAGGACATCAGTTGAATAAATTAAAGTTTAAAATTCTTATGCTCGGGTCTATAATATACATTGCATGTCCGCCTGTGACTGTGTAGGATTCCCCTTGGTGCTCCCGTTTCCTCCCACATTCCAATGACGTGCGAGTTTGTGGGTTAATAAACCTCTGTAAATTGCCCCTAGTATGTAGATAGTGGATGCGAAAGTGGGAAAACAGAACTAGTGTGAATGGGTAATCGACAAGGATTCAATGGGCCGAAAAGCCTGTTTCCATGCTGCTTTTAATCAATCAATGTGCCTTTTATATTTAAACCAATTGCATGCAGGCAAAACATATTCAAAGAAGCATGTGATATTTTCAAGTGTGGTATATTGTAGACATGAACTCGATGCAAGACTTTTAATTATGCAGATTTGGTTAAAAAGCTATTTTGGTCTGTAATCCTCTTAGGGCTTTCAATAAACAATTTTATACATTTTTCCTCGATATTAATCTATGAATGTGTGCAGTTGTAAGTAATGAAGTGAGGCTTCCAATCCCATACTCAAATAAGTACTTGGAAAAATGTATGAACTCCTGTAATTTACAACAACATTAAGAATCTGCTGCGTAACTAGAGTTAAAATATTATTCCTATAAAGGAAAAAAATATTCAAATACTGTGGCATTTTCACAATAATTCTGAAAATGCTACCTGGATTATGGGGCATTAGTTACAAGAAGCGGTCGGACAGATATGAATTGATTTCTCTGGAGCATCAGAGTTTGAGGGGTGAGTGTTTAGAAGTATATAAAAATATGAGAGACGTGGATAGAGTAGATAGTCAGAATCTTTTTTCCTACGATGGAAATGTCAAGGACTACAGGGCATAGCTTTAAAGTGACAGGGGCAAAGATTAAAGGAGATGTGTGAAGTAGGGTTTCTACACAGAGGGTGGTGTTGTCTAGAATGCACTGCCAGGGGTGGTGGAAGCAGATATAATAGAGGCTTTTAAGAGGCTTTTAAATAGCCACATGAATATGCAGGAATTTGGATTGTGTGCAAGCAGAGATTACTTTAGTTGGTATCATGTTCAGGACAGAAATTGTGGGCTGAAGAGCCTGCTCCTGTGCTGTACTATTCTTCCTTCTATAAACTGGGAGCAGGAGTAGGCTACTAGATCTCTGACGTCTGCCCTGCCATTCAATAAGATCATGGCCAATTGATACTGGCCTCAACTCCTCCAACAGTGTTTTTGTTTCCGCCATTCCCTTCAAAACGCAATGGCTGGCTAATGTGCTAACAGCAGTTATTACCTCAAAGAGCATCTGTACTTTTATTTCGTTATAATTAAGGACAAAACTTAATGACAATTTTTTTGCTTCAGTCAAGTTTGTTTCTCTGAGGCCATGTCAGTTTGAAGAAGCCACTGAAGATAGTTAAGCTTTGGATTCTGCATTCCTGGCATTGGGATCATTGACTTAGCACAACCACAACCACCTTCCTCTGAGTGTGTGGCATAACTCCAACCACCAGAGTGTTTTCTAGTTGATGCCTTTGACATCAGTTTTACCAGGGTGCCATGATGCCACATCTGGTCAAATGTTGCCTTGATGAGAGGGGTAATTGTTATCACCTCCTTTCTGGAACTAAGCTTTTTGGCCCATGCTTGGACGAAAGTTATGGTGACTCTTCACAACATAGCCCTGGTGAGCAGTTTATTGGTGAGTGAGCACCGCTTGATAGCACTGTCAGAAATAGTTTGGTGTTGATTGTGAGTAGACTGTCGGATGCTGGTTAGCCAATATGGACTTGTCCTGTTTATTGTGAACAGGCCATACCCAGGCTAGTTTCCACATTGCCAGCTAGTTGCCATGTTGTAAATGTCCTGAAACAGTTTGGCTCGACATACAGGACCACAATAATTCCTTGTTATAATGGACCATAAGGTTGGGGGGATGGTGTATGTTATTGCCAATTGTCCTCTATAACTGAACAAGGGATTATGATTGACCATTTTGACAATTTTTTTAAATTTTAAAGAACTTCTTTATTGTTTTAGCAGTATGTTTGGGATCTTTGTGTTGCAGTAGAATGAACCGCCGGCCAATGTTTTGAGGCGTTTGTTTGAACTTGAGCACATAGGATGTGTCTATACACTTCAGAATTCATTATGCTACTACATTCAGCAGTTGTATCATCAATGAAGATAAGTGAGCCAGTTCCTTCAGCAGCCATACATGCCCAGGCCATAACACCCCCACCAACGTGTTTCACAGATGAGGTGGTATGCTTTGGATCTTGGGCAGTTCCTTCTCTCCTCCATACTTTGCTCTTACCATCACTCTGATATGTTAATCTTTGTCTCATCTGGCCACAAGACCTTTTTCCAGAATTGTGGTTGCTCTTTTAAGTACTTCTTGGCAAACTGTAACCTGGCCCATCCTATTTTTGCGGCTAACCAGTGGTTTGCATTTTGCAGTATAGCCTCTGTATTTCTGTTCATGAAGTCTTCTGTGGACAGTGGTCATTGACAAATCCACACCTGACTCCTGAAGAGTGTTTCTGATCTGTCGGCAGGTGTTCGGGGATTTTTCTTTATTATAGAGAGGATTCTTCTGTCATCAGCTGTGGAGGTCTTCCTTGGCCTGCCAGTCCCTTTGCAATTAGTAAGCTCACCAGTGCTCTTTTTTTTCTTAATGATGTTCCAAACAGTTGATTTTGGTAAGCCTAAGGTTTGCCTGATGTCTCTAACAGTTTATTTTTTGTTTCTCAGTCTCATAATGGCTTCTTTGACTTTCATTGGCACAACTTTGGTCCTCGTGTTGAGAGCTCTCTTATACCTGCATTAAGGAGGCAATTAAACACACCTGAGCAATTACAAACACCTGTGAAGCCATGTGTCCCAAACATTATGGTGCTCTGAAATGGGGGAACTATGTATAAACACTGCTGTAATTTCTACATGGTGAAACCAAAATGTATAAAAATGGCCTTCATTAAAATCTGACAATGTGCACTTTAACCACATGTGATTTTTTTCTATTACAAATATCAAATTGTGGAGTACAGAGGCAATAAATAAATGATGGGTATTTGTCCCAAACATTATGGAGGGCACTGTATTTTTTTAAAGCTAAGTAATTGAAGTACCACAATATACCAAGGACTGGGAAGCTCTTTATCGGTCAGGATGGATATAGTGGGCTAAATGGCCCCTTCAATGCTGTGAACTTCATTGTCAAAAAAATTTAATTGAGTATTTTAATTTTAAAAAAGTATTAATTGGGAGATTGTCCAAAAAATACATATTTCAGCCATAACTCTGACAGTTTGGTTTGTAATAAAAAACAATTTATTACTGTTTGTTTCTATTTTATAATGAAGCAATAAAAATGACCATGCATTCGTATAAACAACTAAAATAGTTTTACATCTGCAATAATTCGATTGTTAATTTTGAAGCTGAAACAAAAAGGCAGCGATCAGTAGGAATAGAACTCAAAGTCAGGCTAGTAACAGAAAAAAAGCAATAAAGCCAACAGATAAAAGAACAAGAGAAACTCAGGTATCCTTGACTAATGTCAAGCCACAATTTAATCTCAGGTTTCAAATGAGCTGGCAATCATTAGAGCCATTATTCAAATCCCTGTACTAGATCAGTCTTGTAATATCTCCTGTGTTTCATTCATTCTTCTTTTCATCAAAAATGCAATGCAAGAATGTTATCAACACCACCTACAACAATATACCAGCAAGTTTATGATTACAAACAACTCAAATCAATTATTTATGATTGATGTACCGTAACTGCAAAATCCAACAGAAATTGAACACAGAAAAATTGAGGCAAAGGTTAGAGGTTACCTTCCATATGTACAAACATATTTATTTAAAAAGATGTCTAATTGCCCAGTTACTACATAGATATTCTAACCCTATGTTTAACACTAACAAATGCCTAATAGTGTCTTTCCTTCCATTCAACAAGGAAGCTTGGTTGTTAAATTAAATTAAAATCCCTAATGTGAGCAATATTTTTCTGTTATTCAAACTTAATACAACGACACAAACTGTTGGAGAAACTCAGTGGGTCAGGCCTGATGCCAATCTGCTGAGGTACTCCAGCACTTTGTGTAATTTTTGTAAATCAGCATCTGCAGTTCCTTGTTTCTACTTCTTAAAAATATAAAACATAATTTGCCCATATACATATATAGCTTTGAACATAAATAATGTAAAAATTATTAATTCGCGACAGTACTTTTATAATAATGGGGATTACAATCAACAGTACTGCCAGGGGTGATGGTGGAGGCATTTAAAAAGCTTTTAGAACAGCACATGGATATGCAGGGAATGTAGGGATATGAATCACGTGCAGGCAGAGGAGGCTGAGCTCGGATCAGTGCAGGGTGAAATGATGAATGGTGATGATCAATTCATGCATATATTACCCAAATAATGCTAATTACACTGTTAAGTTGATCAGAACCTCAAAGATGGTGCTCAGGTTCAGGAGCAGCTGTGCCATTTGATGCAATGTAAAGCCAAACTACCTTCCCAAACTACATGGGCCAGTACAAATTGGTGGAAGTGAGCCGAGTAGCGGGTGTGATTTGTTCAAGAGTCAAGAGTTAAGAGTGTTTTATTGTCATATGTCCCAGATAGAACAATGAAATTCTTACTTGCTGCAGCACAACAGAATATGTAAACATAGTACACTGTAAACAATATGATAAACGAGAGAGAAAACAGTTCAGTGTGTATATATATATACACGTACTCGCAAGTACACACATACACATATACACATACTCAAAAAACAAACAATAATAGTGCAATAATAATAATAATATTCTATTGTAGTTCAAAGTTTATTTGAGGTTGTAGTGTTTAATAGCCTGATGGCTGTAGGGAAGAAGCTGTTCCTGAACCTGGACTTTATTGTTTTCAGGCTCCTGTACCTTCTTCCTGATGGCAGTGGTGAAATGAGTGTGTGGCCAGGATGTTGTGAGTCTCTGATGATGCTGGCTGCCTTTTTGAGGCAGCGACTCTGATAAATCCCTTCAATGGTTAGGAGGTCAGAGCCGGTGATTGACATGCAGGCAAGTCATTAAAATTGTATGGCTTTTAATGAGGGGTGGCTCCCATCAGGCTAGGAAGTCTACATTGCCCCATAAAGAATGTGAGAGAAGATGGCTCAGGAGTTGAATGTCGCCAAAATTCAGTAACCCCCACAGTGCATAGATAATATCAGTGAATGCATCTTCAAGTATCCCAATAAATACCCCATGCACCATATCCCATTGTTAACAAGGCTCAAATCTCCAATATTCAGATACAGCCACTCACCCTTTCACACCTACACTGCTACAACGCTCAAAGACATCCCATAACCTGAGGACAATGCCAGCTATTCAGTAATGACAGGCACATCATCCAAACACATTGCACATAACTTGACGGCATATTTTCCTTTCCCTGGCAGGGAAAGGTGGTGGGTAATCATCAGTGGCAACAATTCATTGCCTCACCTCATGGAGATAAACCCTTTCTTAATTCAAGCAGGCATAACTGAAGCCACGTCAAGGATGGGGGTGAAACTGAAGGTGGCAGACGCATCATACCTCCAGATCTCACATTTCCTCTCTGCATCAACCTATGATTTCTTCTATTTTCAAGTAGAACAAGATGCAAACACTCCTTTCCTCAGCGATGTGCCTTTTGCATGTCAGAGAGAGTCATGGAGTCAAACAGCACAGAAACAGGCCCTTTGTTCTAATGCATCAAAACTGACCACGACATCCCAACTAAGCTAGTCCCATTTGCACACATTTGGATCATATCTCTCTAAACTTTTCTTATCCATGTACGTCAAAATGTCTTTTAAATTTTATTATCGTACCTGCTTTAACTACCTCCTCCGGTACTGGTTCAGTATATCTGCCATCCTCCATGTGAAAACGTTGCCACTAAGTCTTTGCCTTTCACCTAAACCTTTCTTGTCCCATTGTGTCCTTGTGAATTTCTGCTCAATTATACTCCTATATCACCTATACTCTTCAAGTGATTCACTTGATCCTGGCTGCCCATTCCCATCAGGCTTATCAGGCCTTTTGTGTTGAAATAAATGCAGTTTATTCCATCGGTCTTCCCTTACTCCCTGCCATGCTCCCGTCTGTCCTGTCCTCTGAATGTTCTCTCTCACTAACTTCTGTGCCAGCCTTCTCATCTGCCTCACTACTGCTTTATTGCAGGTCAGCTCTGCCCCATAAGAGATCCCAGAGGTCCTTGATGCATTCCCTTGACCTAATCTCCTATTCCTACTTTTCCTGACACAAGGCACTGGAAGTAATCCAGAAATTACTACTTTTGAGGTCCTGCTTTTTAGTCCCCTGCCTACCTCCCTCTATTCACTCCATAGCATCTCATCCCATTGTCCATCTATGTCATTGGTACCATTATGTACCACGACCTTTGGCTGCTCACCCGCATGTAGATCACAAAGTGTTGGAGTAACTGAGCGAGTCAGGCAGCATCTCTGGAGGACATGAATAGATGATGTTTTGGGTCAGGACCCTTCATCAGACTGTCTTTGCCTGCACCTATCTTGTCCTCCTTGTCCTGTCCCTATCCGACCTATATCAGAGACACCTCATATGCTCTTTAACACTTCAATAACTTTCAATTCCTATGCTTAGTTATTCCAGCACTTTGTATTCTATGCAAGATTCCAACATCTGCAGTTTTATCACAATGGCTGCTCTGCTGGAGCCCAGCATCTGCTGAGGCTGATGGACATCCTGATAGAAGTATATTAAATTATGTGAGGCTTCGACAGTGTAGTTGGTCATTTTCCACGAGTGGAAATGTCAAAGACTAGAGGGCAAAGCTTTAAGGTTAGACTAGACCAAGTGTAGACCCATTGGCTCTGCTCCCCCAACGCAAGATTCCACCACTCACCCGTTCCCCCAACGCAAGCCGTTCCCCCAACGCAATATTGCACCACTCACGCATAGCCCCCAACTGCGCAGGCGCGGCTCATTTCTCCTCATCCCCCAGCACTCCCTCATCCTCCTCTTCACCCTCTTCAATCTCTAGAGAGGGAGGGGTGGTAGAGAGGGAGGGGTGGTAGAGAGGGAAGGGTGGTAGAGAGGGAGGGGTGGTAGAGAGGGAGGTGGGGTAGAGAGGAAGGGGGGTAGAGAGGGAGGGGGGTAGAAAGGGAGGGGGTAGTGGGAGGGGGGCAGAGCGGGAGGGGGGGCAGAGAAGGAGGGGGGGCAGAGAGGGAGGGGGCAGAGAGGGAGGGGGCAGAGAGGGAGGGGGCAAAGAGGGGGGGCAGAGAGGGAGGCAGAGAGGGAGGGGAGGGGCAGAGAGGGAGGGGGGGGCAGAGAGGGAGGGGGCAGAGAGGGAGGGGGCAGAGAGGGAGGGGGCAAAGAGGGGGGCAGAGAGGGAGGCAGAGAGGGAGGGGGGAGCAGAGAGGGAGGGGAGGGGGATGGGGTAGAGAGGGAGAGGGAGGTGGGTAGAGAGGGAGAGGGAGGGGGTAGAGAGGGAGGGGGATGGGGGTAGAGAGGGAGGGGGATGGGGTAGAGAGGGAGGCGGATGGGGTAGAGCGGGAGAGGAGTAGAGAGGGAGGGTACACAAAAATGCTGGAGAAACTCCATGGAGGGTAGAGGGAGGGGGAGGGGGAGGGGGTAGAGAGGGAGAGGGGCAGAGAGGGAGGGGGGGTTAGATGGGTAAAAATCAAAGGAGATTTACATGGCTAGTTTTTTAAACATGGAGAATGTTAGCACTCTGGAACATACTGCCAGAGGAAGTGGCGGAAACAAATATGATAGCAATATTTAAGAGGCATTTAAGCAGTCATTTGGGCAGGCAGGGAATTGAGGAATATAGATCAAGTGCAGGCAGATGTGCAGTTTAAATTGGCATCTGGGTCGGCACAGATATCATGGGTCATAGGGCCTGCTCCTGTGCTGTACTATTCTATATTTCATTACAGACATATTATTAATCTGAATTTAACTTCATCATCTGTCATGGTAGGTTTTGAACTGTCATGGTAGGTAAATCACTTACTGCACCCCTTCACTTTACCTTACTGGGATAGTCATTGTCAGTCATAGAGCAATTCTGCGCAGAAACCAGCCCTCAGCCCAACTTGTCCATGCTGACCAAGTTGGCATATTGGGCTCGTTCACTTGCCTGCATTTGGCCCATGGCCCTCTAAATCCTTTCTATCTATATATTTGTACAACTGTCTTTCAAAATGGTATTGTTTATGCTTCAATAGTCCCTCTGACAGCTCATTTCAGATACAGACTAACCCCTGAGTGAAAAAGCTGCTCCTGAGGTCCCTCTTAAATCTCTCCCCATCTCACCTTAAGCCTATTCCCTCTAGTTTTCTGTATCCTCTACTTAACAGACTTAACATTCACTTTATCCATACCCTTCATGATCTTGTACACATCAATAATGTCACCCCCTCAGCCTCCTACACTCCAAAGAAAAATGTCCCTGCCCATCCAATCGCTCCCCATAATTCAAGCCTGAATTATGGTGAATCTCCTCTGCACTTTTTCCAACTTAATGACATCATTGCTATAATTGGGCAGACAAAATTGCACTCGGTTCTCCAAGTGTGGTCCAATCATCGACCTGTACAACTAAGAAATATGAATACTGACCTAATCCATGAGGCCCGAGCTTGTGGTAATTAACTACTGAAGTTGTTTTTCATGGATGGCCTTTCCAGGAAGGGGCAATTTCCACAGCCTCCTCCTTTCCTCCACCTCTTCCCCAAGCTATGCAGCTGTTTAATATTCAGGTAGTGTAGAGTCCAAGGCTAAGTTAGAGCAAAGTTGTTCAGCACATACCAGATCACCACAAACCAGGCCTGGTCTTTTTTGAGATCATCAGTGGTTCTCTTTACAATACTTCATGTGGTATTCTGGATTCCATTAATGTTATGTTGCTGCTTAGTGCATGGGTTGTGTATCAGAGTCAGGAAGTCATGGCCACTATTTGATCTTCGATACTTATACCCAGCAGGCTCGTAGAAACTAAACAAATTGAACTACTCCCCGAGTTGGTGCATGGTGAACTCAGAATGACACGTGTGCAATCAATGGAAAACCAACCTTGGATATGGTAACTGTCCTGGTAAAACCACATGGCCATTTCATCTGGCAGCTCGTTCCATCTACCCACCACCCTCTGTGTAAAAAAAGTTGCCCTGAGGTCCCTCTTAAATCTCTCTCCTTCAACCCACACCCTCTAGCTTTTGATTCCCTTACCGGCAGAAAAGACTCTGAGAAAGAAGCTCACAAAAATAATAATAATAATCTGTTATAATAAGTACACTATAAAACGGATTTATATTGCAAAACATATCAGATGTATTTCTCACAACCATTGGTATGCTGGAACAATGAGATATAGCCAGCTCCATTGGAATATAAAGATTCATGGATAATCTTATCAGATTGGATGGAAAGCCAGGATAGGTCAAGGACTCTTTGGCTCCAGCTCAGCCTGGATGTTTATGACAGCCATCACCTTACTAGCCATAGATAAAGCAGACCTCACAGAACTCTGAAGATGGTGTTGTGGCTGCAGTATGTGTGCATGCCAGTTGGGACTCCTTGATGAATCATTCGAGGTTAACATGTGACATTAGCAGCATCATTAGTGTCTAATTTGGTAGAACTGGTTCCATATCAATTGTGCACTGGGACTGATTTTATGATTAGTCAAAACTGCAGATCTGTGGCAGGTGCAGGTGCATAACAACATAAAAAACACATGTAGGAGTAGGCCATTCGGCTCTTCACACCTCTCGGTTATTCAATAGGATCATAGAAGATCTTTAATGTCAGCCCACCTTTTTACACCACCCCTATATCCCTTGATCTGTAGACATGCTAAAATCCAACATGTTTATATTGTTGCAAGATGACACTGGAGCCTGATGACACTTTGCGTGCTGGTCCTAGAATATGATCTACTATCCACTCTTTTAAATCGCTATTCAATTTGTAAATTTATCAGAGTTTTTGACATACTAACAAAATACTCTTTAATCTACTTTCAGGTTGGGCAATCTTACGACAATACTGTAACAGCATATTCTACACCCTGGCATTCTTTTCACGATGTTCAAGAAGGAACTGCAGATGCTGGAAAATCGAAGGTAGACAAAATTGCGGGTCTGAAGAAGGGTTTCGGCCCGAAACGTAGCCTATTTCCTTCGCTCCATAGATGCTGCCGTACCGGCTGAGTTTCTCCAGCAATTTTGTCTACATTCTTTTCACTATAATCTTTCAACCTCCCTCATTGCAGATGTTGGATTTTTTCATTGTACCCGTAATGCTACAATGCTGTAACACTATATTCTACACTCTGGTATTTAATCTATCTGCACTACCTGTTGTACTTGTGCTTGGCTTGATCGTACTCATGTATAGTACGATCTGATTTAACTGGATAGCATGCAAACAAAAGCTTTTCACTGTATCTCGTTATATGTGACAATAACAAACCAATACCAATATCACCCCAACATAATTTGGAAACTGGCATGACACTTGCATACGTGGTCAGCAATCATGGTGCCAAATCACATGCACAGAATTCAAATTACATTATATTCCAAATCTTAACTAAAATAATAATGAATAATCACATCTATATGATATCATACAACATATGATTTCCTTACCTGGAATATCTTGTTAGCTCCTGGTATTGCAGTAAAATAGTAACCTATCACAAAGTTAATAAATATTTTCAGTTTGAAGAATACTGTTATTGTTGGATGTGAGGAACACTTATCTGATACTTTAAAATATCACTCAATTTAGAGTGGACTCCATGTTTTAATAACATAGCTCTTTTTCATGTGCTTCTTTTTCAGTCTTTTTCCCAAGGTACAGGAAGCAAGAACCAGAGCGTAAAGATTTAATAGAAACCTGAGAGGCAACCTCTTTACACAGAGGGTGGTGGGTACATGGAATAAGCTGTTAAATGAAATAGTTGTGGCAGGTACAATAACAACATTTGGAAGACTATTGACATGTACATGGATAAGAAAGGCATATATAATCATGAGGGGAATAGATTGTGTGAACGCATAACATATTTTACCGTGTGTAGGGGAATCAAGAACTAGAGGGCATAATAGGTTTAAGGTGGGATAGGAAAGACTTAATAGGAATCTGAGGGGCAACATTTTTACACAGAGAATGGTCAGTGTATTGAATGAGCTGCCAGAGGAAGGAGTTGATAACAATAATACAATAATACAGTTGATACAATAATAACAGTTAAGACATCTGGATCGGTACATGGATAGAAAAGGTTTAAAGAGATATGGGCCAGGCATTGGCAAATGGGACTAGCTTGGATGGGATCTTGGTCGAGTTGGGGCAAAGGGTCTGTTTTCATGCTGTATGACTCTAAATAGCAAAACCATTTATTGATTAAAAGTGAAGTGCCTGCTCAAATGATGTCTATAGAGCAAAATAAAGCAGCACCCCAGGTTTCTGATGCTACAGCGTCATCTACTGGCAAAAGCTAGAATCCTGTCCTGTTTTATAGGGGCCACGTGATGTCATTTTCTGTATCAGTTGCCCATATAACCTCATAAAAAATTATGTGCTTATCACATGATCGTGGAGCATTGTAACTTGAAAGGCAGCATGTCAATAGGGCAACTGTTGTTTCCAGTTCACTAAACTGCATCAGTTAAGTTAGTCATGTGAATATATTAATGAGAACTGAATGCGAACCAATCGAAAAGCAGGTCCATTCACCAGAGAAATAAAGGTGTCAATCAACTGCCACCAACTATCAGAAAATCAAACAAATCATTATTTTCATGTTTTTTTAGTATCAATCATCATGTATCATAAACGCTAATGCAGATCATGAAAAGCCACAGTCAAAAGCCACTTAACAAGGATGTAGACATTAATTTGAAATTTAAATTTAAAATAAAATTGCCTGTGAAGTCCATTACAATTTGGCATAAATCTTGTGGAATGATCTTTCTCTTCACACATCCCCCTCTCCTTAGCAATTGAGTGCAACACGTGTAAGAAACATTACCATTGCAGAACATAAAGCGTAATACTGCTGCTATTGGAACTATGAACCAAAATCTGAAAAGACTCAGCAGTTCAGAGATGGTCAGTGGGGAGAGCACATAGTGGCCTCTCATTGTTTGTAACTCTTCCTCATGTCTGGAGTACTTTATAGAAAAACTTTTAAAAAGAAAAATAACAAGCAGAATTCGTAAGGATCATTTGAATTATTTTAGAATCATAAAAGAACATCATAGGATTGGTGCAGAAAGTACCATGATGCTCACTTAGTCAAATCAGTCATAGAACTATACAGCACAGAAATAGGCCCTTCGGCCCACCTTGTCTATACCAGCCAAGTTGGCATACCGAGCTAGTCCCATTTAGCTGCATTTAGCTCAGAGCCATCTAAACCCTTCCTACCCATATGTGTGTCCAAATGCCTTTTTGAAAGTCATAATTGTATCCCATTCCCTTGCTCCTTGCCCACAGCTCTGAAAATGATATTCTCTCATTCTTATCCAATTCCAATTGGAAGTCCATTTGACTCAATTCCTACCATCTCGGCAGAGTTCTGTATCACAACTATTCTCTGCACAGATTATAACTATTCTTGTGTAAATCCTAGTTATTCTGCAAGCTGATCATGACTAGTCTCTGCATTCATTTTCCAATGCGAACTTTCTTGCCCAATAGCCATAGGATGTTTATTTTTATTTATCTATTCTGTTCTGATCCATTTGATTTGCCGTTGATCTGTAGTATCCTGCAATATACATGTGAAATGTTGATATGCTTTCTCTCAACAGATGCTACATGACCTGGAGAGTGTTTCCAGTATTTTCTGCTGTTGTTTAATCAGTCCATTAGCTCTTTTTCAGAGATTTATGATTTAAACTCGCCTAATCAGGTCACAGACAAATCTGTGAAATAAAATGCAAAGAGGAGAGTAAAACAGATAAGAGAGAATGTTAAGTCTAATTCCTTACAATTTTATCCAAATAAACACTACTGCCTGATGGTATATTAAAAGCAAATGGTTTGTCAATGCATGAAAATCTGCTTCATTTTGTACATTAATCATTGTATAATCTCTTTGAGGCACACATTAGGGAGAAAAAGCCTTTTACCTAAGTGAGACCTCAAGTCTTCATTGACCTACACATAATTATAATCCACATCCAAGCCTGCTGGCGACTTAGAAGGATTGCTAGATACAATCCTTGGGATTCATTCCGGTGGGATAAAAGAAGCAACGTTCAACAAAAAAATTTAGTTTTCAGTCTTTAATAAATGATAACATTATTTTAACAAAGGCTGATGTTTAAATACATTTTGACACTTGATATCTCTATTCAGAGATATGTAAACATTTAGTTGAACGTATTTGAGCTCCACTTTCCATTGTATGCAAAGATCTGTGAACAATCATTGCTTTTAGTGTTGTATTCTTGTGTTTGCAGTAAATATACTTTTCCTTATATTTTCTACATCAGATTCCTGGGATTTTCTATACCAGATTATGAGGGTCAAAGATTATCATGTAGCTTGTTTGAAGTGTTCAAATATGGCAGTAAGAATAAACTAGGCAACCATGGGCTAACCAGTTTATTAACATCAGTAGTGGGGAAGCCTTTTGAAACAATAATTAGGTGAAAAAATATAAATTCAGCTGGAGAAGTTTCAATTGATAAATTAAAGCGAGTGTAACTTTGTAAAAGGCTGTCAGAACTGGAGATGGGATTGTACGTTATTTTGGTGCCTTACACATTTAATGAAGTGCTCCACATCACAGCGCATTATGACTGCTTGGGAGACACAAGGAGCTGCTGATGCTAGAATCTTGAGCAAACAACAAAGCTTCTGCAAAGGGATGCAGTCTGACCTGCTGAGTTCCTCCAGCACTTTGTGTTTTACAGAAGTGGAAAGTAGCTGCTTTTTCCCTTTCTAAAAATTAGCATTCTTGATGTGCTGCAATGTGAGCGGCAGAAATTGAACCATCAACATCTGTAACACATAGTCAAGGTCCAATCGTATGATTCAGGAAATAAATGCAGAGTGTTTAACTTGGAGGCAGATGAAAAATTGCCAATGCCATGACCTATGAAAAATCTAATTTAATGAACAGTGAAGTGGTGGAAGGAATGAAGGTGGACAAAAATGCTGGAGAAATTCAGCAGGTGAGACAGCATCTATGGAGCGAAGGAATAGGTGATGTTTCAGGTCAAGACCCTTCTTCAGACTGATGTGGGGGTGGGGGGGGGGCAGGAAGAAGAAAGGAAGAGGCGGAGACAGTAAGCTGTGGGTGAGCTGGGAAAGGGAGGGGAAAGAGGGAGAAACCAAGGACTACCTGAAATTGGAGAAGTCAATGTTCATACCGCTGGGGTGTAAACTACCCAAGCGAAATCATCAGTGGTAACATCTCAGCAATAATCTGTTCAGTGACACAGAGGTCCGGTTTCGCAAGAACTACTCGCAGCCTAGATCTAGCTAGAGTATACAAGATCACAAGAATAGGTGTTCTTGTTTATTAAGGTAGCCTTCAGACAAGCTAATGACAGTCAAAAGATAAAATCTTCAATTCCTGGAGTCATAAGTAACACAGAGGAAGATGGCCATGGTTAATGGAGGCAATAAGCTCTTGCATAAGTCACTCAGGGAAATATCCTTATCGCAAAATATTAGGTATGATCTTCTTTATATCAAGTAGACAAGAATACCAAATGTCCAATATAATTATTCACAGCTATGCTCCATGCATAACTCTCCCACATTTAACCAGCCATTGTCAATCTAAAAATAACTTGAATAGCAGTAAAATGTACAATACACGAACATTCCCTTTGACACACATTGTCCGTATCAAACATGACGTCAAGTTAAACTATTCTTCTCTGTCTGTATGTAATCCATATAAAACTTTGTTAAAGCACCCATGGAATGATATTAATAGTCGTAAGTGTCAGGTGATAAACATCATAAACAAGGAAGACATTAGTTTTGCTCCAAAAATCCTCAAGATCAGGGGTTCGTCAATTTCTGAAACAAGAGGAGGGTGCTAGGAGGCTGCAAGATGACTTGGATATGCTGGGTGAGTGGGCAAATGCATGGCAGATGCAGTATAATGTGGATAAATGTGAGGTTATCCAGTTTGGTGGCAAAAACAGGAAAGTAGACTATTATCTGAATGGTGGCCGATTAGGAAAAGGGGAGATGCAACGAGACCTGGGTGTCATGGTACACCAGTCATTGAAAGTAGGCATGCAGGTGCAGCAGGCAGTGAAGAAAGCGATTGGTATGTTAGCATTCATAGCAAAAGGATTTGAGTATAGGAGCAGGGAGGTTCAACTGCAGTTGTACAGGGTCTTGGTGAGACCACACCTGGAGTATTGCATACAGTTTTGGTCTCCAAATCTGAGGAAGGACATTCTTGCCATAGAGGGAGTACAGAGAAGGTTCACCAGACTGATTCCTGGGATGGCAGGACTTTCATATGAAGAAAGACTGGATAGACTCGGCTTGTACTCGCTAGAATTTAGAAGATTGAGGGGGGATCTTATAGAAACTTACAAAATTCTTAAGGAGTTGGACAGGCTAGATGCAGGAAGATTGCTCCCGATGTTGGGAAGTATAGAACAAGGGGTCACAGTTTAAGGATAAAGGGGAAATCTTTTTGGACTGAGACGAGAAAAACATTTTTTACACAGAGAGTGGTGAATCTCTGGAATTCTCTGCCACAGAATGTAGTTGAGGCCAGTTCATTGGCTATACTTAAGAGGGAGTTAGATGTGGCCCTTGTGGCTAAAGGGATCAGGGGGTATGGAGAGACAGCAGGTACAGGATACTGAATTGGATGATCAGCCATGATCATATTGATTGGCGATGCAGGCTCGAAGGGCCGAATGGCCTACTCCTGCACCTGTTTTCTATGTTTCTATGTCTATGTAAGAGCACAAAATCTCAGAAACATGTTTATCGAACATTGGGAAAATGCTACATTACTGTAGGTTCTATCTTGTTGATGAGATGTTAAACCATTAAGATGGACTTGGAAGATTCACTGGCACCAGCAGGAAAAAGAAGAATTGAGTTCTCCTGAGGTCAGGAATCATTATGGATTCCCTTTTCAGCATCATAGGACAGCTAGGAGTGGAAAAAAAGAGGCCACGTTTAGCATCCATGAGATCAAACAGAGCAGAAGAAGGAGACTCACAAAATCATTGAAGAAACTCGAGGGAATATGCCTGCAGGTGCCGCTCAATGATATGTGAACACGAAGGCATGTTGCTTCGTCTGACCATACTCGCGGGCAGCGCAGCATTAAAGATGTTGCTTTCCAAACCTAGGTCCTAATTCAGAATATACTCATGCACTTCACAAGATGCCAGCAAGCACACACAGCTGGATTTGATAGATCTGATGGATTAGGAACTCTGTTCAAATTATCTAGTAGGGCCATCTGAGGTCACATGGACATAATTATTTTGACAACTAATCTTATTGGTGGAGGGTTGGGGTGAGTGCGGGGCTACAGCATTCAGGCCGAGGGGGAGGGGTTATATTCCATGATGCTCCGAAGCCTCAAAACCCTCTGCAATAACAGGCAAGCCCCTTCCCAGCTCCCCGCTGGCCCCTAGTGACAGATGGGTCCAGAGGATGAAAATTAAAAAGTGATTTCCTTCAAAATAAGTGATGTTGTGATCAATAAGAAATGCTGGACACCACCTGTGTGTGGGCTCATCCTACGATTGGCTTGGGATTCTCAGGCATCTATCCATTTTTCCTTAATTAGAACTGCCAGGAGCATCATACTGAGGTGAACCTTTTGAAGACTAACTGGATTGATCAGCAATCAGCTGCTGACTGCAGTCAAAAGCTTCAATATTAGGTTTTTATGTTTATGATTAGCTTTTCAGGTTTTTAGTCTTTGATTATGTTAGCTGCTTTCCCAAGGCAGTGTAGGTGGAATCAATGGTGGGGAGTCCAGTCTATGTGATGCACATCCACAATTCTCTGCAATTTCTTGCAGTCTTGAGCAGAGCTGTTCTCAAACCATGCTTTCGCAACCCAACAGTCTATGGTGCATCAGTGCAATTTAGTAAGAGTCATTAGAGACATGTCAAAATTCCTCAGTCTGCTCAGGAAGCAGTGCATTAGTGTGATTTCTTGGTTGTTGCTTCAAAGTGGTTCATCCACAACAGATTGTTGGTAATATTAATGGCATGGAACTTGAAGTTCTCAACCATTTCCATTCAGCACCATTGATACTAATTGGGGCTATCTGGAGATTTGTATCAACTTGGCTAATTAAAATGGAACCAGTGTAGATGATAGATTTAGTGGAAAATTTACAATGGTAGGGATTCTCATTGGAAGGCAACAAGGTCAGTATCCCCCCCATAGTCAATGAAATGTAGTGAATGCCACATCCACTGTTAATCAGAAATGAATCTGCATTTCTCACATTGGCCTCATTGGCTCTTTCAAGACCCACAAAACTGGAGCTGAAAATATTAGAAAGAAAATAATCCAATTTAGCAATTGGTGAACCCTACATCGTGTTTGGATGAACATAGAATCATACAGCAGGGAAACAGGCCTTTCAGCCCAACACCAATGCCAAACAAGGTGCCCCATTTAAGCTAAACCCATATCCCTCTAAACCTTTCCTATGTACTTATCCAAATGTATTTTAAATTTTGTTATTGTACCTGCCTCAATTACCTCTTCTGGCTGATTGTTCCATATTCCCACCACCCTCTGAGTTGCCCCTGGGGTTCCTTCTAAACCTTACCCCTCTCAGCTTAAACCATTGCCCTCTGGTTCTTGATTCCCCTACCCTGGGGGAAAGACTATGCGATTCACCCTATCTATTCCTCTCATTATTTTACACATCTCCATATGATCACCCCTTAGCCACCTGCATTCCAAGAAGCGTGGGAGACCCCAAGGAATAAAGTCATAGGTCTGCCTAACCATTCCCTTGCACAGGCCCTCAAGTCCTGGTCCTTTAGTATTCATGCAGTATTACTGCAATGCTTCTGCATTAGTATCCTGGTGGACTTTGCATCGGAGCAGTTTGGGGATACTACAGAGTCTCATCAGACTGTGACTCAGATTGCTGATGCTCTACATGAGTGACATAGGTATGTAAAACATGCAAATCCTCTGGTAGATCGTAAAATAAATCTTTGTGGCTGATCAATTGTGTGCAGGGAACCAGAGCTAAAACATCCAACGATGTTATTTCTTCGCACAACCCAAAGATGTGCGGATTTGTAGGTGAATCGGCCACTATAAATTGCCCCAACGCGTAGGAAGTGGATGAAAAGTGGAATAACATAGAACTAGTGTGAACAGAAGATTGATGGTCTGTGTGGGTAAAGTGCTTGTTTCCTTGCTGGACCTTTATATTTCAATTCAATTCAAATCAATTTAATTCAATTCTAATATTCTCACAACATTTAACACGTCTCCAGATGAGCGCCTGAATTGCCAACGGCAAAAGTTAGGGATCAAGCGTTGATAAATGGATTTACTGTACAGGGGTACATGATGATCAGAGAGAATATAGTGTGCTGAATGGCCTGATTCTGTTCTGCATGACTATGACCAATGACCAATAGCTAATGTCCTTCACATCTTCATCTACTACTGGATGCTAAATTACAAATAGCAAGTCAGCAGACTGATCTCCTAATCCACAAGCATATGTCCTATTTTCAAGAATCAAAGCTTCACTGAGGGGTTAGATATAAACCCTGGATCTTAATTAACAGTTGAATCTGACACTTTTGCATGCAATATACAGCTAAGAAAGAAAGGCCAAGAAGTATCATAAACTCATATCTGCAGATAATGCATTGCAGAATAAAGCAATCAAACTCTTCAATGGCAGATACAAAATGCTGGAGTAACTCAGCGGGTCAGACAGTATCTCTGGAGAAAATGGATGTGACATTTTGGGTTGGGACCCTTCTTCAGATTGAAGACTTCTTCATATTGAAGATTTTTCAATGGAGTGAAATGTGCCCATTACATACAGTATTATAATGGAAAAACACACATGTAACAAAAGGCTTTTTCTTAGGGGAATAAACCACATGTCACAGCGTACCAGTGCACAGTACTTGTACGATAGCCTAGAGTCACTTTCTTGGTCTTAAAACCTGCTTGGTGATATTTTACATGATGAAAATCCTCTCTGTAAAAAATCTATGCGTGATTGGTAAGTTTTTCTTGAACCCTATATGAAATATGAAATACAAGCTTCTGAACATAAGATTTAAGCAAGATCCATGCCATGATTTCACATTGTATAAACCAGGTTGTGGATTTATTTCCACCAAAAAGATTTTACATTGAGAAAGTGTAATCTCCAAATTGGACAGTATCTTTGGTGAGTCTAACACAACTGGGTCATGGCAATCGACTGTGTCAGTGGATGGGTAATACTGGCCAGTGTGTCATCGGCAAAGGGCCTGTCCCACCAGCATGCGACTGCATGCGGCTAGCGCGACCTAACGTGGTCGCTTGAGCCGTACGGCCTCGTGGGGCCGGTCCCACTTCGATCGCCGGAGCCGTATGGAGTTGTGCGGGGCTGGTCCCGACATCGCTTGGGGCACTGAAAAACTGACACTGTCCAAAAATTCCGCGCGGCAACGGCCTCGCAGGGCCGGTCTCACTTTCAACCACGGAGCCGTCTGGAGTTGTGCGGGGCTGGTCCCGACAACATACTCACCAATCAGCTGGGCAGGAGGCGGGCCGACTGAATTTGGACGTCGCACGGCGTCGGGCGGTTACGTCATCACGTAACGGCACGCCGGGCGGTGACGTCATCGCGCAACGCCACGCGCTAGGCGTACGCCATCAAGATGCTGCGTACAGCGTCAAGACGCTGCATACGGCGTCAATGCGGCTGCGGGCCGACAGGCCGTTGCCGCGCGGAATTTTTGGACAGTGTCAGTTTTTCAGTGCCCCAAGCGATGTCGGGACCAGCCCCGCACAACTCCATACGGCTCCGGCGATCGAAGTGGGACTGGCCCCGTGAGGCCGTACGGCTCAAGCGACCACGTTAGGTCATGCTAGCCGCAGTGTTTTGACGCCTTACGCAGTGTCTTGACGCTGTACGCAGCATCTTGATGGCGTACACCTAGCGTGTGGCGTTGCACGATGACGTCACCGCCCGGCGTGCCGTTACGTGATGACGTAAATGCCCGACGCCGTGCGACGTCCAAATTCAGTTGGCCCGCCTCCTGCCCAGCTGATTGGTGAGTATGATGTCGGGACCAGCCCCGCACAACTCCAGACTGCTCCGCGGTTGAAAGTGGGACCGGCCCTGCGAGGCCATACGCCTCAAGCCACCACTTTGGTCGCGCTAGACGCATGCAATCGCATGCTGGTGGGACAGGCCCTTTAGCTGATACTTGGTGCTGTTGATCCAGTCTCCCGAATAGTCCTGCATAAAGTTTTGCAACTTATTTTGAACAAGCAACTCACCAAGACCGGGTGAAGCTAACCACCGGGTGGCACCGCAGTGACCGCAGTGCCTCGCAGTGTCTGTCTCGTCCTTTTCCTTCTTTGTTGTTTTATAGTATGTGTTAAATGTAAGTTACAGTGTTCATTAACATGTTTAAAGTGGGGGGTGGGGGGGGGAACTTTTTTAAATTTCTTACCTCGACGGAGATGCGATTTTTTTCCATATCGTATCTCTGTCTGCACTGCGGACTAACATCATGGAGTTGGCGGCCTCTTGTTGGGGACCGGCTTTGGGAGCTCCAACCGCGGGAGCCTGCGGACTTAATATCGTGGAGCTGGTGGTCCCTGTCGGGGATCGACCTCAGCAGCTCCAACCGCGAGAGCCACCGGACTTTAACATCGTGGAGCTCACGATCCCTGGTTAGGGACCGACTTCGGGAGCTCCAAGCCGCAGGAGCTTCGACCGCCCCGATCGCGGGAGCTTCAACCGCCTCTACATGGGGGCTTCGATCGCCAGCTGTGGGAGCTTTGATTACCCCAACTGCAGATCGTTCGACTGCCCTGACCACGGGAGAATAAAGAGGGAAGAAGATTAGACTTTATTGCCTTCCATCACAGTGAGAAATGTGGAATCCACTGTCGTGGATGTTTATGTTAACTTTTATGTAATTGCGTGTCTTGTTGCTTTTTTTAGTATGGCTGTATGGTAAATCGAATTTCACTGTACCTTAATTGGTACACGTGACAATAAAATACCTTTGACTTGGGGTACTGTGTTCAGTTTTGGCCACCCTGCTGTAGAAAAGATGCCATTAAGCTGGAAAGGATACAGAAGATTTAAGAGGATATTGCCGGGACTCAAGGGCCTGAGCTGCGGGGAAAGGTTGGGCAGGCTGGGACTTTATTCCTTGGAGTGTGGGAAGCTGAGGGGGTGACCTTATAGAGGTGCATAAAATCAGGAGGGCACTAGATAGAGTACATTTTAGACTGAGTAGGGGAATCAAGAACCAGAGGACATAGGTTTAAGGTAAGAGATTTAAGAGGAACCCGAGGGTTGGGTTTTTCACTCAAGAGGGTGATGAGTATATGGAATAAGCTGCCAAGGGAAGTACTTGAGGCAGGTACTATAAAGGCATTTAAAATAAATTTGGACAGGTATATGGGTAGGAAATGTGCAGGAAAGTGGGATGAGCTTAGATGGGGCATACTGGTTGGCATGGACGAGTTGGGCTGAAGAACGTGTTCC